>SJXQ01009300.1:362943-429863 GCA_006408695.1 Aepyceros melampus | reverse complement strand
TGAAAGTGAAAGACAAGAGTGAAAAAGTTGGCTTAAAGCTCAACATTCAGAAAACGAAGATCATGGCATCTGTTCCCATCACTTCATGGGAAATAGACGGGGAAACAGTAGAAACAGTGTCAGAATTTATTTTTGGGGGCTCCAAAATCACTGCAGATGGTGACTGCAGCCATGAAATTAAAAGACACTTACTCCTTGGAAGGAAAGTTATGACCAGCCTAGATAGTATATTCAAAAACAGAGACATTACTTTGCCGACTAAGGTCCGTCTAGTCAAGGCTATGGTTTTTCCTGTGGTTATGTATGGATGTGAGAGTTGGACTGTGAAGAAGGCTGAGCACCAAAGAATTGATGCTTTTGAACTGTGGTATTGGAGAAGACTCTTGAGAGTCCCTTGGACTGTGAAGAGATCCAACCTGTCCATTCTGAAGGAGATCAACCCTGGGATTTCTTTGGAAGGAATGATGCTAAAGCTGAAGCTCCAGTACTTTGGCCACCTCATGCAAAGAGCTGACTCATTGGAAAAACTCTGATGCTTGGAGAGATTGGGGGCAGGAGGAGAGAAGGGGACAACCGAGGGTGAGATGGCTGGATGGCCTCACGGACTCGATGGACTTGAGTCTGAGTGAACTCCAGGAGATGGTGATGGACGGGGAGGTCTGGCGTGCTGTGATTCATGGGGTTGCAAAGTGTCGGACACGACTGAGTGACTGAACTGAACTGAACTGAACTAGAAGTATCTAGAAAGTAACACCCTCCAAAAAATCCATCATCCAATGATACATAGGAAAATTGTGGAATAAATGCCCTGGCTTGTTAGTGCTTCTTAGTTTTTTTCTACACAGCTACCCCTGCAGAGTTGGTGATACCTGGGGACCCGTGGACACATTGGGGTAGCAAGGCAAAGAGTGGAGATCTCTGCAGGGGGTCAGGGGTCAGGTGGAAAATGGGGATTGCCTTCTGAGTACAAAAGTGATAACACAGAAAAATTCTGTGAGACAGAGAACAGGAGATTTGAGGAGGCAAAATTCTTCTGCAGATAAGGAGAGGCTTAAGATGATCTTATTTCCTATATTTGAAGAAAGCTAACTATTCTGTCAGATCTTCCCTGGTGGCTCAGATGGTAAAGAAATGCAGGAGACTCGGGTTCAGTGCTTGGGTCAGGAAGGTCCGCTGGTGGAGGAAGTGACTACCCACTTCAGTATTCTTGCCTGAGAAATCCCATGGACAGAGGAGCCTGGCAGACTACAGTCCATGGGGTCACAGAGAGTGAGACACGACTGAGCAACCAACACAACTATTCTGTAGTCCAAGCTATTGAGGCCAGGGCTACTTGAGTTTTAAAATTAAAAGTATTTAGAATGCAAGAGTTACGATAAAGTGACAAAATATTCAAATTGTATCAGAAAAAATTAATTTTAGATGTTTTGAGAAAAATACTGACAATAACTTACAATTTACCAAAGGTTTTAATATATCTCCTTAAAGTTTTCTTTTTTTGTTTTTGAAGCAATACATTCCATAGTTAAGAAAATGAGCTAGTTGGTATTTTCATTTGTCTTAAAGTTTGTTTATTAAAATATGTGAGCACAGGTTTCAATATATTACACATATAAACTCTGCTCACATACAAGTAAAGATTTTTAAATGATTTATTTGATAACATATAAGACATGTGTCCATTTCCACATTGATGGGAAACTACATTATTCTTCCAACCTAGACAAAATAAGAGCCTGTCACTGATATAAATCACATACTTTAAAATTTTTTATAAGCCACTTGAAAGATTAGCTTGGGCATATAAACACAAATCAGCTTTCACAGATAAAGACCAAGATAATAAGAGGTATTTTTATATTTTACTATAGAACACATGAAAAATTTTAAGTTATCCATTACTCTTAATGCCCTATTTGAAAACATTTATTGAAATAAATCATCAAAATATACAATATATTTTACTTATACAAGTTTAAAATTTTTAAATATCAGAAAAGTTCTATTAAGCAATGTGACACATATTATGCTAAATAGATACCCATGTATATGAGTACACACAAAAACACACACAACAGGACACATATGGTGTTTATACACGTGTTACTCAAGGTAAAAAAGAATTCTTATGTGTTTTTCTTAGACAGAGGGATTCAAACTTTTTGAAGTGATGCTAAAGAATGTGACTATAATGTACATTATATATATGTGTGTGTGTGTGTGTGTGTGTGTGTGTGTGTGTGTGCTTAGTCACATCCAACTCTTTGGGACCCATGGATTGTAGCACATCAGGATCCTCTGTCCATGGGGATTCTCCAGGTCAGAACACTGGAGTGAGTTGACATGCCCTCCTCCTGGGGATCTTCCCAACCCAAGGATTGAACCCAGGTCTCCCACATTGCAGGTGGATTCTTTACCAGCTGAGCCACCAGGGAAGCCCAAGGATACTGGAGTGGGTAGCCTATCCCTTCTCCAGCAGATCTTCCAGATCCGGAATCAAGCTGGGGTCTCCTGCATTGCAGGAAGATTCTTTACCAGCTGAGCTACCAGGGAAAAGTAAAAGTGAAAGTCGCTCAGTCATCACACTCTTTGCGACCCCATGGACTATACAGTCCATGGAATTCTCCAGACCAGAACACCAGAGTGGGTAGCCTTTCCCTTCTCCAGGGGATTTTCCCAACCCAGGGATCGAAGCCAGGTCTCTCGCATCGCGGACAGATTCTTTACCAGCTGAGCCACAAGCGAAGCCCCCCAAAAATGGAGTGGGTAGCCTATCCCTTCTCCAGGGGATCTTCCCAACCCAGGGATCGAAGCCAGGTCATGGAATCTCTAGGCCTGAACACTGGAGTGGGTAGCCTATCCCTTCTCCAGGGGATCTTCCCAACCCAGGAATCGAACTGGGGTCTCCTGCATTGTAAGTGGATTCTTTACCAACTGAGCTGTCAGAGAAGCTCAAGCTACCAGGGAAGAGAAGCTATATATATAATAAACATGTGTATATATATATATGCACACGTATATACACATGCATCTATGCATATATACACACACATTTATTAAATTACTGGTTAGGCTAAACACTTTTTCTTTAGTACATGCCCAGTTACAAGATCCCTAGAATTCAAGAGTCTACAAACTCTAACTTCACACACTGGAAAATTTTGAATACACAAATTAGAAAATTTATCAATAGTATCAATCAAAAGATATTAATTTTATCCATATTAATTAAAAACAATATTGCAATACAAGTGAAACATTTCTGGGCTTTTTAAGAATGAAATTTGAAAAGTATCAGGAAAAGACAAAAATGGTGATTTTCTGCAAGTAGTCTTCTTTTACGTAAAATTAAAAACAATGAAATGTGTGAGAAATCTAATTTTGGAAATGGAAAGAATAGAGGAATTTTGAACATTTTATGAAGTTGTAAGAATACAAATTTCTTGAGCTCCTATGGCAAAGAGCTCCAGGAGGTCTGCTTATGAGAGAACAAGAAAATGTCAATAAATGTTATATTACATATGTTAGTATTCTATATTAACAGAAATGGACCTTAGAAGGGATATAGCCACATGTGAAACACGTAAACTTCCTCCATCACTACCAAAAAATATTTTACCACTTGATGCATATTTTATTTAGCATAATTAGAAAAATGATACAGCACCATTATATAATTACAAAATAATGCAAAACCCTTTACTACAATCATATGTTAAGTCTGGAGGTAATGAATATGTATCTCTCAAAAGTAAGTTGTGAAAACAACTTTAAATTTAAAAATTTCCATGCAATTTTAATAGATTAGTGGGTAGTATGGATATTTTCATGAAAGACTAAAGTTGTGAATATATTCTGAGATCAATATACAATCATTTTTTTAAATTCCATGATTTTCATATGTATACAAAATCAAATCTGAAATCTGTGCATGCATGACTCTTTGGAACCATACCAAAGTTAATCACATTGACATGATATAATACATTGGAAAAATACCAAAACTTTATATAATACTAAGATGCTACTTTTATATAACCATATAATTATAGTAATCTGGAGAGTTGCTGAAAATCAATTAGATGACTTCTGCATGAAAATGTCCTTTTAAAGTGCTCTTGTTCTTGAAAGTTCCATTGCATTTATAGATTTTTAATGAAAACTGTAAGATTTGTGTCCTATTCAAAAATGATAATCAATAAATAAGTTCTGGCTATCTCAATCAGATTATTTAGTTTTGGGCTATTTTTTTGGTTATTGAGTTGCATGAACTCTTTATGTATTTTGGATAATAAGCCCCTAACTGATAGTAATTTATAAGGATCTGATGTACACTAAGATGAATAAAGAAAATAATACTGTGCAATAACTATATTAGGCAATAAACATCACTACAGTGTCAATCATATCAAGATATATAAATGTATTATTGTAAAATGCTGTACCTTAAACTTACACAATGTTAGATGACAAATTCACTCAATAATAAGTAAATGTCATATGAATTAATTTAGACCACGTCATGAAACATTTAAATAGACGATGTCTTAGAGATCAACTGAGCTAAACTCCTTATTTTACATGAAGGGAAAATGAGGCTCAAAGAGGTTAAATAATTTGCCTCAAGTCACTCCATTAGTTAATAATAGAAATGGGGCTTGAAGCCAGCAGACATTACATATTTGTTCAATTACCACCCAACCTATCACACAAACACATCCCCCCCCAGAACGAAGGCTATTTCATGCATTGTCACTAGCTATAGGGTACCTTAAAAAGTTATTTCATGTAAATAGCTCTTGTTTTCATAAAATTATAACCTTTTGCTCTACTGTCCCTCAGAAGGGAACACAATTCTCATTAATAAGTCTGTTAGGCCTTGATGACTTTGCTCAATGTTATGGCTAATTCATGTCAATGTGTAACAAAACGAATACAGTATTGTAAAGCAAAACAAACTAAAAAATAAAAATTAATTAAAAAAAAAAATGTTACTGCGTAAACCTCATCACTGCGTTTTTGTGGGGCCTCCTAACTTGTCCTACAGACTCTGCCCTTGTGTCCCCATGGTCCACACTCTCTGCATCCACAGTGATCCCCTTGAACTATGAGTCAGGCCACATCCCCCTTCTGCTCAGGATCCTGTCATGGTTCCTGCTTAACCAGGGTAAAGGGTCAAATGCTCGTGATGGTCCGTCTGTGATGCTGCCTCCACCTGCTGCACACACTTCCACCTTCCTCACTTACCGTCATCCCACTCCACTCCTGCCTTCATCCCCACTGTACACATCCATGACCGCATCCTTCTGCCTTCTGGCCTCTACCCAGAATACTCTCACCAAATGTCTCCAGAAACATTGTCTTAGCATTTTAAAAAATGCTGAATATCACCTTCAAAATGAGGTATATCTGATGACACAAGGGTCTGCTTTCCTTCCACTCAAATACTATTTAACTAATGATAAAGCCTTACAAATAGCTGAGAAAAGAAGAGAAGCTAAAGGCAAAGGAGGAAAGGAAAGATATACCCATCTAAATGCAGAGTTCCAAAGAAGAGCAGCACAGATAAAAAGCCTTCTTCAGTGACCAATGCAAAGAAATAGAGGAAAATAATAGAATGGAAAAGACTAGAGATCTCTTCAAAAATATTAGAGATGCCAAGGGAACATTTCATGCAAAGATGGGCAAAATAAAGGATAGAAATTGTATGGACCTAACAGAAGCAGAAGATATTAAGAGAGGTGGCAAGAATACACAGAAGGACTATACAAAAAGAAGATCTTCAAAACCCAGATAACCACGATGGTGTGATAACTTACCTAGAGTCAGACATCCTGGAATGTGAAGTTAAGTGGGCCTTAGGAAGCATCACTATGAACAAAGCTAGTGGAGGTGATGGAATTCCAGTTGAGCTATTTCAAATCCTAAAAGATGATGCTGTGAAAGTGCTACACTCAATATGCCAGCAAATTTGGAAAACTCAGCAGTGGCCGCAGGACTGGAAAAAGTCAGTTTTCATTCCAATCCCAAAGAAAGGCAATGTCAAAGAATGTTCAAACTACTGCACAATTGCACTCATCTCACACGTTAGTAAACTAATGCTCAAAATTTCCAAGCCAAGCTTCAACAGTACATGAACCATGAACTTCCAGATGTTAAAGCTGGATTTAGAAAAGGCAGAGGAACCAGAGATCAAATTGCCAACATCCGTTGGATCATCGAAAAAGTAAGAGAGTTCCAGAAAAACATTAACTTCTGCTTTATTGACTATGCTAAAGCCTTTGACTGTGTGGATCACAATCAACTGTGGAAAATTTTTCAACAGACGAGAATACCAGACCACCTTACCTGCCTCCTAAGAAATCTGTATGCAAGTCAAGGAGCAACAGTTAGAACTGGACATGGAACAACAGACTGGTTCCAAATTGGGAAAGGAGTACGTCAAGGCTTTGTTTTGTCACCCTGCTTATTTAACTTATATGCAGAGTACATCATGAGAAATGCCAGACTGGATGAAGCACAAGCTGAAATCAAGATTGCCGGGAGAAATATCAATAACTTCAGATATGCAGATGACACGTCCTTGTGGTAGAAAGTGAAGAGGAACTAAAGCACCTCTTGATGAAAGTGAAAAGGATAGTGAAAAAGTTGGCTTGAAATGCAATATTCAAAAAACTAAGATCACGGTATCTGGTCCCACCACTTCATGGCAAACAGATGGGGAAACAATAGAAACAGTGATAAACTTTATTATTCTGGGCTCCAAAATATCTGTATATGGTGACTGCAGCCATGAAATTAAAAGACACTTGCTTCTTGGAACAAAAGCTATGACCAACCTAGACAGCATATTAAAAAGCAGAGACAAAGAGACATAAAGAACAGAATTTTGGACTCTGGGAGAAGGCGGGGATGGGATGCTTTGAGAAAATAGCATTGAACATGTATATTACCATAAGTGAGATAGATAACCAGTCCACGTTTGATGCATGAAGCAGGGCACTCAAAGCCAGTGCACTGGGACAACCCAGAGGGATGGGATGCGGAGGGAGAGTGGAGGGGGTTTCAAGACAAGGGAACACATGTACACCCATAGCTGATTCATCTCAATGTATGGCAAAAAACAAACCACCACAATATTGTAAAATAATTAGCCTCCAATTAAAGAAAAATTTTTTAAAAAGCAGAGACATTACTTTGCCAACATAGGCCATCTAGTCAAGGCTAGGGTTTTTCCAGTAGTCATGTACGGATGTGAGAGCTGGACTATAAAGAAATCTGAGCGCTGAAGAATTAATGCTTTTGAACTGTGGTGTTGGAGAAGACTCTTGAGAGTCCCTTGGACTGCAAGGAGATCCAACCAGTCAATCCTAAAAGAAATCAACCCTGAATATTCATTGGGAGAAGACTCTTGAGAGTCTCTTGGACAGAAAAGAGATCAAACCAGTCAGTCCTAAAAGAAATCAACCCTGAATATTCGTTGGAAGGACTGATGCTGAAGCTGAAACTCCAGTACTTTGGCCACCTGATGCAAAGAACTGACTCTTTAAAAGACCCTGATGCTGGGGAAGATTGAAAGCAGGAGGAGAAGGGGATGGCAGAGATGAGATGGTTGGATGGCATCACCAACTCGATGTGCATTTGAGCAAGCTCCAGGAGTTGGTGATGGACAAGGAAGCCTGGCATGCTGCAGTCCAGGGGGTCACAGAGAGTCAGAGCACACATACATAGCATGTGTTGGGCTTCCCAGGTGGTGTTCACTCAGACAGGACTGAGCACACACATACCTGCATCAGTTCAGTTCAGTTCAGTCGCTCAGTCGTGTCTGACTCTTTGCGACTCCATGAATTACAGCACGCCGGGCTTCGTTGTCCATCACCAACTCCCGGAGCTTGCTCAAATGCATGTCTATCGAGTCGGTGATGCCATCCAGCCATATCATCCTCTGTCATCCCCTTCTCCTCCTGCCCCAATCCCTCTCAGTGTCAGAGTCTTTTCCAATGAGTCAACTCTTCGCATGAGGTGGCCAAAGTACTGGAGTTTCAGCTTTAGCATCATTCCCTCCAAAGAAATCCCAGAGCTGATCTCCTTCAGAATGGACTGGTTGGATCTCCTTGCAGTCCAAGGGACTCTCAAGAGTCTTCTCCAACACCACACTTCAAAAACATCAATTCTCCAGTGCTCAGCTTTCTTCACAGTCCAAGCAGGTATTATATTTTGAATACTCTAAAATTCACTTTTTTTGTAGATTTTTGAATTGACTATCTCCTCCTACTTTACTATAAGCTCCACAATAATAAAGATCATAGTCTTTTCCTCACTTGCATATTCCCTGTGCCTAGAACTGTGGGTGGCTAATAGTAGATGCTTAATATGCTATGCTATGCTCAGTTGCTGCAGTTGTGTCTGACTCTTTGTGATGCTATGGACTGTAGCTCGCCAGACTCTTCTGTCCATGGGATTCTGGAGGGGGTTGCCATGCCCTTCTCCAGGGGATCTTCACAACCCAGGGACTGAACCTGCATCTTTTAAGTTACGTGCACTGGCAGGCAGGTTCTTTAACCACTAGCATCACTGGGAAGCCCAATAAACATCTGTTAAATTCAAGTCAATTAACCACACTTCCAATAAAAGATTACTCATTCCTTTACAGCATAGCATGTTTTTAAAACATCTCAAATAATTGCATTCACATTAATGACTATGACAAAGCTGTCATAATTTCAGATTGGGCAAAATGCCTATAGAAAATAGTAAATCAGGTGGACTACAAAGATTTTGCATCTAATTCTGAATTTTACATTTTCAGTATATAAGCTTTTCCTGAATATAAGTCAATCATCTTTGAAAGCTATGTTAATACTTTCAGGTGACTAAAGCATTATTTAAAACACAACAGATAAATGAGAGTTTACAAAGTAGTCAATACATGTCTACTTTAATCTAATATCTTTGTAACTTAAAAATCATATAAACCCAGTTTTGCTTTATCATTCAGTAATTCTTATTTTGTCGACATCTGAAAACCTCATCATAAGATCTGATCTCTTTTTGTCAGATGGAAACATATTTGACCAAATATACAAGCAGAAACATATAGATGGTGATGATAGTCATTTCATTCTAGTTGAATTTCCTTTAGTCCAATTACAAATGCATTTTTTTCTTTCATGTTATTTACTACAATGCCTTCTGATAATTAAGTTCTTCCCATGGGAAGAAGTAGTACATTAGGAAATATTTATTGAGTAAAAAGCCTTGCTTTGAAAAATCTACCAATAGCTTTATGTCCTCTCAGCAAGAGTTAATTGTAAGATGAAATTTTCCAAACATTTTCTTTTTTATAAAAATAAAATTTGCTAATTGAAGCAGAGAATCTGTTGAACTTTTGTTATCCCCTGTAGAGAAGCTAAAAATGCATGAGTTAATATACTGTGACTATGGAGCTTAGATACTATTAACAAGGGGAAAAATAAATATGATTCTAGGCCACCAACCACTTTTAGTAACTATATTTCTATTATTTTCCCTGTTGAAAAGGTACATTAGGATTTGATGTGCTTGGCATGCTGTACAGAATGCTAATACTTGCTAATTACAGACTACTTTCAAAAAATCAGGTAGATCTACAAATAATGTCCAATTTTCTGCACTTGCAGGAAAGGCAATTCAATATTGCTGAGAAAGTAAGAGGCCAGCGGAAGATATCATATACCATGACAATTTTACCTTAGCTTTGATTCTCTTTTCATATTTTAAAATTGGGGTATAGTTGCTTTATGATGTTGTACTTTCTGTTGTACAGTGAAGTGAATCAGCCATCATCAGTTCAGTTCAGTTCATTTGCTCAGTTGTGTCCTACTCTTTGCGACCCCATGAATTGCAGCACACGAGGCCTTCCTGTCCATCACCAACTCCCAGAGTCCACTCAAACTCACGTTCATCGAGTCAGTGATGCCATCCAGCCATCTCATCCTCTGTCGTCCCCTTCTCCTCCTGCCCCTAATCCTTCCCAGCATCAGCATCTTTTCCAATGAGACAGCTCTTTGCTGTGGCCAAAGTATTTGAGCTTCAGCCTCAGCATCAGTCCTTCCAAAGAACACCCAGGGTTGATCTCCTTCAGAATGGACTGGTTGGATCTCCTTGCAGTCCAAGGGACTCTCAAGAGTCTTCTCCAGCACCACAGTTCAAAAGTGTCAATTCTTCGGTGCTCAGCTTTCTTCACAGTCCAACTCTCACATCCATACGTGACCACAGGAAAAACCATAGCCTTGACTAGACGGACCTTTGTTGGCAAAGTAATGTCTCTGCTTTTCAATATGCTGCCTAGGTTGGTCATAACTTTCTTTCCAAGGAGTAAGCGTCTTTTCATTTCATTGCTGCACATCTGCAATGATTTTGGAGCCCTCAAAAATAAAGTCTGAGACTGTTTCCACTGTTTCCCCGTCTATTTTCCATGAAGTGATGGGACCAGATGCCATGATCTTCATTTTCTGAGTTTTGAGCTTTAAGCCAAGTTTTTCACTCTCCTCTTTCACTTTCATCAAGAGGCTTTTTAGTTCCTCTTCACTTTCTGCCATGAGGGTGGTAATCAGCCAAAAGTATACATATATCCCCTCCTGCTGGGGCCTCCCTCCCATCTACTTCTCCACATCCCACCCTCTGAGTATCAAAGAGCACCGAGCTGAGCTCCCTGTGCTGCACAGCAGCTTCCCACCTAGCTATCTGTTTTAATCCTGGCAGTGTACATACATCAACCCCAATCTCCCAGCTGAGGCTGCCTCCTATCCCCCTCCACATGTCCAGCATCCATTCTCTGTCTGTGTCTCTATTCCTTCTCTGAAAATATTAATAGGTTCCTCTGTGCCATTTTTCTAGATTCCACATATATGCAATAATATATGATATTTTTTTTCTCTTTTTGTCTCACTTCACTCTGCATGAGAGTCTCTAGGTCCATCCACGTCTCTACAAATGACCCAATTCTGTTCCTTTTTATGTCTTTTCAATGTACTCCTCTGGCTGAAACTCTTCAACCATCTTTTTCTCAAATTCAAATTACTCTTCAGATTCAGGTTTAAAGAGCTCTTAAAAATTTCAAGTAGGGACTTCCCTGTGGTCTAGTGGTGAAGAACCCACCTTGCAATGCAAGCAAACTAAGATCCCACCGGTTGCATAGCAACTGAGCCCGCCCTTGGCAACTACTGAGCCCACGCACCACAGCCAGAGAGTCTGTGCATTGCAGTGAAAGATCCCGCATGGCACGCTGAGACGTGAAGCTAAATAATTTTAAAAAAGTCAGACCATATCTCCTTGAATACAATGATTGCAGTGGCTGTTCACGAGAAATAAGAGTAAGCACGTAAAATTGAATTAGCTGAAACAGTGAGTAGGCAGATGATCGTGGCAGGGAGGCAACGCACATACCGGAAAAAAACACTAGGCTTTGGGGGCCAGCTCAATCCCAGTTCTTATCCTGCTTGGGGTACTTTAAGTTACAATTGCCTCTTTTCTTGTAATGTAGTAATAATGGCCTAACCCATAAGATTTTTGAGAAGAGAAATGAGATAGCTTAAAGCTTCTAGTGTAATTTTTGCACATGTTTCATTTTCAGGGAATAGCAGTAATTAAAGGAATTATTTTCTTGAGTTTACTTATGTTTTTATTTTAGATGAGTAGATCATCCTAAATCAATATTCCAGTAGGAAAAGAATATCATACAACTATCCAAAGTCAACTTACTATGGTGTCGACAGAGATTTATCTTGGTTAAATGAAATAAAACAGTGAGGTTTCTGTTGAAATTTTTACTACAAAAAGTTTCAAGTGAGGTTTTGCAAGATGTTGCAATGCCTTGCCTTATGGCTAAGAGTGGAAAAATAATTCTGAAATTCTAGCCTCAAGGTATAGCTGGACTGATATTGCTAAAGGAAATGGGAGGCAGATGGTGTCACAAGAGGCTTTGTGGGGAGACATTCACAACCCCTGACTCTTCAGGGTGCAAGGGACAATGGTCTGATTTTCACACTCACACATACGCCTATTAGGGTTAAAATGTTTGAGAGTCACAATTATTGAGATATAACCATGGTAAGCAGAAAGGTTTTCTTTTTTTCCTCAGAAGTTGTTTTCCAATATCACAGAACAAGGAGGACTGACTTTAATGCTGGTGATGTGTGTAACTGACTTACTGTCCTTTGAAAATTCAGGAGAGTTCTGAGTGAGCGCTGCAAAATTAGATATCTCCCTTCCTTGTCCCTAAATTGCGTGTGACAGAAATGTTTCATTCTTCTCTCAAGTGTAGAATCATATTTTAGCATGAAACTGAAATGTCAATTCATTAATTTACAGTGAATAATCTCTGTGATGCTTTTGAACTGTGGTGTTGGAGAAGACTCTTGAGAGTCCCTTGGAATGCAAGGAGATCCAATCAGTCCATCCTAAAGGAAATCAGTCCTGAGTGTTCACTGGGAGGACTGATGTTGAAGCTGAAACTCCAATACTTTGGCCACCTGATGTGAAAAGCTGACTCATTGGAAAAGACTCTGATGCTGGGAAAGATTGAAGGCAGGAGAAGAAGGGGTTGACAGAGGATGAGATGGTTGGATGGCATCACCGACTAAATGGACATGAGTTTCAGTAAACTCTGGGATTTGGTGATGGACAAGGAGGTCTGGCATGCTGCAGTCCATGGGGTCACAAAGAATTGGACTGACTGAGCAACTGAATTGAACTGAACTGAATCTCTGTAATGAAACGAAAGTAGTCAAAGCCTGACGTGTAGGTCTACATGGAAGCCACGTAAAAATTAAAAGTTTTCTTTGGAAAGCAGAAATCAGACCAAGAGTAGTTCTGTGGAAATAGATGAGTGGAAATATACCGTTTCAATCCAGTGTTTAACAGCAGGTTTCCTTGACTCTGTATATTCCCTCCTCCCATTATCCCATGGCTCTGCTCTCAATCCCTGATAAACTCCTCAGAAGTGTTTCCTGTAATTGCTGTGTCTGCTTTCTCTCCCATATTTCCATTCTTTCTTTTCTTTGTTTATAGAGTATAGTTGCATCACAACATTGTGCTGGTTCTGAATAGCTAAAGTGAGTCAGCCACATGTATACACAAATGCCCCCCTTCTGAGTTTCCCTCCCATCTAGGTCGCCATAGAGAATGGAGAGTAGGGCTCCCCCTCTATGCAGTAAACCCTCACGTAACCTATTCCATGCCTAGCTGTGCGGTGGTGGTGGCTTAGTTTCTAAGTCTTATCTGACTCTTGTGATCCCATGGACTGTAGCCTTCCAGGCTCCTCTGCCCATGGGATTCTCCAGGCAAGAATACTGGAGTGGGTTGCCATTTCCTCCTCCAGAGGATCTGTCTGACCCAGGAATTGAGTCTGGGTCTCCTGCACTGCAGGCAGATTCTTTACCAACTGAGCTGCGAGGGAAGCCCAGTGCATAGCAGTGTATACATGTCACTTTCAACCTCCCAACTTATCCCATCCCACCCCCTTTGGTGTCCCTATGTTCGTTCTCTTTATCTGTGTCTCTATTTCTGCTTTGCAAACACGTTCAGCTGTACTATTTTTATTCCACATATATGTGTTAATATAAAGTATTTGTTTTTCTCTTTCTGACTTACTTCACTCTGTATGACAGCCTCTATATCCATCCATGTCTCTACAAATGACCTAATTGTGTTCCTTTTGATGACTGAGTAATATTCCATTGTGCATATGTACATTTCTTTATCCATTCCTCTATAAATGGATATTTAGGTTGCTTCTGTGTCTTGGCTATTGTAAAAGGGTCGCAGTGAGCATTGGGGTGGATGTGTCTTTTTTAATTATGGTTTTCTCAAGGCGTATGCTCAATAGTGGGAATGATGGGTCATATGGTAGTTCTATTTTTAGTTTTTTAAGGAACTGCCATTCTCTTTTCCATAGAGGCTGTATCAATTTACAGTCCCACCAACAGTGCAAGGGGGCTTGCAGTAAAGTAAAATGCAAGAGAAGCAAGTTTGATTCCTGGGTTGGGACGATCCCTTGGAGAAGGAAATGGTAATCCACTCCAGTATTCTTGCCTGGAAAATCCCATGGACAGAGGAGCTTGGTGGGCTACAGTCCATAGCATCACAAAAGAGTCAGGTATGACTTAGTCACTAAACAATAACAACAGTGCAAGAGGTCTTTCTTTCTCCACATCCATTCTAGCATCTATTTGGTGGTAGATCTATTGATGGTGGCCATTCTGTTTGGGGCTTCCCTGATAGGTCAGTTTGTAGAGAATCTGCCTGCAATGTAAGAGACCCTGGTTCGATTCCTGGGTCAGGAAAATCCCCTGGAGAAGGGAAAGGCTACCCAGTTGAGCTATCTCAAATCCTAAAAGATGATGCTTATGAAAGTGCTGCACTCAATATGTCAGCAAATTTGGAAAACTCAGCAGTGGTCACAGGATTGGAAAAGGTCAGTTTTCATTCCAATCCCAAAGAAAAGCAATACCAACGAATGTTCAAACTACCCCACAATTGCACTCATCTCACACGTTAGTAAAGTAATGCTCAAAATTCCCCAAGTCAGGCATCAACAGTACATGAATCGTGAACTTCCAGATGTTCAAGTTGGATTTAGAAAAGGCAGAGGAACCAGAGATCAAATTGACATTTGTTGGATCATCGAAAAAGTGATAGCACTCCAGAAAAACATCTATTTTTGCTTTATTGACTATGCAAAAGCCTTTGACTGTGTGGGTCACAACAAACTGTGGAAATTCTTAAAGAGATGGGAATACCAGACCGTCTTACCTGCTTCCTGAGAAATTTGTATGCAGGTCAAGAAGCGACAATTAGAACTGGACATGGAACAACAGACTGGTTCCAAATCAGGAAAGGAGTACATCAAGGCTGTATATTGTCACCCTGCTTATTTTACTTCTGTGCAGAGTACATCATGAGAAACGCTGGGCTGGAAGAAGCACAAGCTGGAATCAAGATTGCTGAGAGAAATATCAATAACCCCATACATGCAGATGACACCACCCTTATGGCAGAAAGTGAAGAAGAACTAAAGAGCATTTTGATAAAAGTGAAAGAGGAGAGTGAATAAGTTGGTTTAAAACTCAACATTCAGAAAACTAAGATCTTGGCATCTGGTCCCATCACTTCATGACAAATAGATGGGGAAACAATGAAAACAGTTTTGGGGGGCTCCAAAATCATTGTGGATGGTAACTGAAGCCATGAAATTAAAAGATGTTTGCTCCTTGGAAGAAAAGCTATGACCAACTTAGACAGCATATTAAAAAGCAGAGACATTACTTTACCAACAAAGGTCCATCTAGTCAAAGCTATGGTTTTTCCTGTGATAATGTTTGGATATGAGAGTTGGACTATACAGAAAGTTAAGTACTAAAGAGTTGATGCTTTTGAACTGTGGTGTTTGGGAAGACTCTTGAAAGTCCCTTGGCCTGCCAGGAGATCCAACCAGTCAATTTTAAAGGAAATCAATCCTGAATATTCATTGGAAGGACTGATGCTGAAGCCGAAACCCCAGTACTTTGGCCACCTGATGCAAAGAATTGACTCATTTGGAAAGACCCTGATGCTGGGAAAGATTGAAGGCAGGAGGAGAAGGGGACGACAGAGGATGAGACAGTTGGATGGCATCACCAACATGATGGACAAGAGTTTGAGTAGGCTCCAGGAGTTGGTGATGGACAGGGAAGCCTGGCGTTCTGCAGTCCATGGGGTTGCAAAGTCGGACATGACTGAGCAACTCAACTGACTGAATTGTCTATGTGAGGTGATACATAATTATAGTTTTGATTTGCATTTCTATAATAATAGTGCTTGAGTAGACTCTGATTAGCCTTCCATGTGGCCAGATCCAGAGGTCATTTCTCAGTCCACACTAACTTGATCTTTGAGCAGTGTAAAACCATGTAAAATGTTATTGATGACTTCCTCCTCTTCGAAACATTTCATCATTTGTTTCCTAGTCATCATACACCCAGTACCATATTCCCTTGGTTTTCCAACACCACACTGGTTCTTAAAGATTTTTTTTAACTTTTATTTTGAAATACTTATACGTAGACTAAAGTTGCAGGAATAGTGCAAAGAACTCCCATAGACTCTTCACCCAGATTCAACAACTGCTAATATTTTGCCACCGTATATCATATTCTGTCTCAGTCATTGAACTTTTCCCCTGAATCTTCTAAGAGTAGATTAGAGCGGTCAGGATCCTTGACCCATTCACTTCTCTGTGTATTTCTTCAGAAGTAGGACATAATTTAATATAATTACAGTACAATAATCAAAATTGGAAAATGTTAAACTGATATGACATTATCAATATTCTCCATTATTAGAATTAATCACATTTGACTAATTGTTCCAATAATATCCTTCTTAGGATATTCTTCTTAGGATCCTTCTTATTAAACTTCTTAGGATATTAGGGGAAAAAATCCTTCTAGTCTGGGATCAAATATGGAATCATGACTGCTTTTATGCTTTTAAATCACCTTTAATCTGAAGTTCCTCAGACTGTATTTGTCTCCCATGACATTGGCTTTTGAAAGAATACCCGACAATTATTCTGAAGAACGAGTCTTCCTCATGATTGCATTCAGGTTTACATGTTTGGTAGGAATACAGCATCCATGCATTTTCATCACGAGGTGCCCAGTGTTGGTCTGGCTTGCCCCACTACTGGTAACATTACCTCTGATCTTTTGGTTACAGTGATGTCCTCTGGGTTTCTCCCTGAAAATTACAACTTTTCCAATTACAATTTATATGTAATTATGAGGTGATATGTTGAGGCTCTGTATATATTCTGCTTCCCATTAACTTACAATTACTAGTCTAGGCACATACTGATGATTCTTGCCTTAATTATTATGATCATGGTTGCAAAATGATGACTTTCTAGCTTCAGCTATATTTCTTGGCATCCTGTTCACAATAAGGCAAAGTTTCCTCTCCCCACCTCCATTTATTTGGGGAATGATTTTTCATTCAGTATGAAGCCATTGATTCATATTATATTCAATAGTTTGATTAAATGGGTTTATTCAATCTATCACATTCATATTTGTTGATGCTGAAATTGCTCCATTTTTGAGTCCCTTTTGCTTCTTCTCTAATTTCTTGTCCTGTGAACATGGAATAATCAAGGGCTTGCCCACCCTTCTGGTTTTCTTTCTATGCACTCATTCTGGGTCATCTCATCCAATCCAATGGTTTAACTATTGTCTTTATACTGAAGACTCTAAACTTATATCTTTAGTCTACCCCTTCTGCATGAAGGAGATCTGTGTTTCCAGCAGCCTGCTTTACCCTGTGAAGTCTACTACATAGCCCAAATTTAAACCACTCTCTCTAGATATGTACCTCCCCTCCACATATCCCATCCCAATTAAGTAAAATTCACCTGAGCCAGTGATCAAGTACAAATTCTGGAGTCCTGCTTGATTCCTCTCTCTTTTCTCACACCCCTCATGTGATCTGCCAGCAAGTTCTACAGCTTCCAGTTTCATAAATAATCTGGTATTTGACTGCTTCACATCACTTTCACTGTTACCATGTAAACCCAAGGTTGTTATTCTTCACCCGGATTATTTCAATAGACTTCTACTCCTATTTGTTTTCCATGATCTACACTCCAATCGCCAACCAGACTGTGTCTTTAAAACCATATATTATATCATGGCATTCTTCTGTTCAAAATCTTCTAACGTCTTCCTAAACTAAAATTAACAAATCTGATTATGGCCTGAAAGATTTGGCATAGTTTGGTTGGTAATCTATCTGCCTGACTTCCTCTCAGTCCTCCTTTCATCTCATCCTGTCTTGTCCCCTTGCTCTTCCTCTAGCTTCCTCAGCCTGTCCCTGCCTCAGGACATAATTCTGGGCAGATTTAGTTTTTACCTACCTCTGCTCTCATTTGTAATGGATTGACTTGGGCAGTGGTTCTCAACAGAGGGAAGTTTTTCTCCCCAAGATTATTTAGCAATGTTTTAAGACGTTTGGTTTTCATGACTGTGGAAGTACTACTGGTATCTATTAGGCAGAAGACAAAGATGATGCTAAATGTCCTATAATGCATGAAACAGCTCTCTGCAACAAAAACATTATCTGGCCCCACATCCTGAAGTTGAGAAGCACTGATCAAGGGCAAACATGATAATTCAAAAAGCTCAGATATTAATGATAGACAGATTTGAGGTCCATACTCTTTCATCTACTAGCCTCCCTAACTATCAATTATATATCCACAAAATGGGAATAGTAATATATAGCTCACATAAAGTGTTGTTAGGTTTAAATGAGATAATGTTATATAAACAACACCCACCCTTAGGGTAGATGGTAAAGTTCCATAACTGCTACTCCAGTGACCTCTAAATTAAGGTCAGGATTAAAGTAATTAAAAGAAACGGAGCCTTTGGGTCTCACCATTCCCTTTAGATTATCTTTTTGTTTGATTTTCATGAAACTAAATATCCTGAGAACACTGCTTCACACATGGCGAGTGCTCTATATATATTCGCTATTGCTATTATTAGTATTGTTGTATGTAAGCCTTTCTTAGTTGTTGTTGGTTTTTTTTCATGAGAGATACACCTAGTCTTTCCTCCACCAAAAAAACGCTTCTTCAGTCTAGAGAAATACTGAATTTTAATGGGTGGGATGCATACTCCTTTTACACCACACCATGTCTGCTCTGACAATTGAGCATCTGTGATCACTTTACACTTTCTCTGATCCTTTCTGTGAACTAGCAGATTGATTTTTAAGCTTATCCTGTTGACATTTTCAGTTCCTAGGAAGTAAGACGTTTGTTTTGTCTAAGTTTTGTCCCTGTGGATAACTCTACCCTGATGGCACCCATCTTTTTGGGATTTCAACAATCCCCCAAATAAACCCAAGTCCATCTGCTAAAGGACCTAAAAAGAGTCTGAAGTGTGATTAAAGGAAATTGAGCCTCTTGGTTTCACCATCCCCTCCAGATTTTCTTTCTGTTTGGTTTTCACGAAACATTAAATTTGCCAGGGAGTAAATACTGCTTCCCGCAGGTTAATGCATGTGTTCTCAGTAACATGAGAAATAAGGGGGAATGGTGTTGGATGGAGAAAGTTATGCTGCGGAATGTGGGAGGATTAGCTACAATGAAGGAGGAAAGATATTTCAGACTAATGGATTTTTTTAAAGTTTATGCTTTTGTATATGGGGAATCACATTTCCATGTAGGAAGGCAATTTGGTAGAAATGCAGGCACAGGTTAGGCTCAGGTTTAGGCTCTCCTGAATATCTCCATTGGTTCAGCCTGGACTAACTGCATGCTCTGAGCCCCATTAGTTTCTTCATCTATATCATGAAGACAATAATATATCCACAGGGTACTTTGGGAATTAAGGTCATATGTCTGAAAGGACCTGATGCATAGTGAGCACTCAACATTACTATTATTTTATTTTCCTAACACCCTTGCTTGTGTTTCAGAGTCTTTGACCCCCTTTGGGAAGAGGAATGCCTGATCTGTTTCAACATGGAGATTTTAGCAAAATGTTCTAATCACCTAAAATTTGATTTCTCAAGTTCTTTTTTGCTTGCTGATTTCCCTTCCTTCTTTTCTCACAGTTCTCTGATAAAGAGCATGATAAAAGATTTCAGTTGTTACTTTTTAATTCTTCTTATATGCAAATATCTTTAAATGTGTCACTCTATGTACTCTTGCCTGGAAAATCCTATGGATGGAGGAGTGTGGTGGGCTGCAGTCCATGGGTTCGCTAAGAGTCGGACACGACTGAGTGACTTCACTTTCACTTTCCACTTTCATGCATTGGAAAAGGAAATGGCAACCCACTCAGTGTTCTTGCCTGGAGAATCCCAGGGACGGTGGAGCCTGGTGGGCTGCCATCTATGGGGTCACACAGACTCAGACACAACTGAAGCAACTTAGCAGCAGCAGCAGCAGCATGATCTACTCTAGTTAAGTTCAGTTCAGTCGCTCAGTCGTGTCTGACTCTTTGCAATCCCATGAACTGCAGCATGCCAGGCCTCCCTGTCCATCACCAAATCCCAGAGTCCACCCAAACCCATGTCCATCAAGTCAATGATGCCATCCAACCATCTCATCCTCTGTCACCCCCTTCTCCTCCTGCCCTCAATCTTTCCCAGCATCAGGGTCTTTTCCAATGAGTCAGCTCTTTACATCAGGTAGCCAAAGTATTTGAGCTTCAGCCTCAGCATCAGTCCTTGCAATGAACACCCTGACTGGTCTCCTTAGGATAGACTGGTTGCATCTCCTTGCAGTCCAAGGGACTCTCAAGAATCTTCTCCAATACTGTTCAAAAGCATCAATTCTTTGGCACTCAGCTTTCTTTATAGTCCAACTCTCACATCCACACATGACTACTAGAAAAACCACAGTCTTGACTAGAAGGACATTTGTTGGCAAAGTAATGTCTCTGCTTTTGAAAATGCTGTCTAGGTTGGTCACAAATTTTCTTCCAAGGAGTAAGCGTCTTTTAATTTCAGGGCTGCAATCACCATCTGCAGTGATTTTGGAGCTCAGAAAAATAAATTCAGCCACTGTTTCCACTGTTTCTGCTTCTATCTGCCATGAAGTGATGGGACAGGATGCCATGATCTTCTTTTTCTCAATGTTGAGCTTTAAGCCAACTTGTTCACTCTCCTCTTTCACTTTAATCAAGAGGCTCTTTAGTTCTTCTTCACTTTCTGCCATAAGGGTGGTGTCATCTGCATACCTGAAGTTATTGATATTTCTCCCGCAATCTTGATTCTAGCTTGTGCTTCTTCCAGCCCAGTGTTTTTCATGAGGTACTCTGCATAGAAGTTATTTTCCACTGTTTCTGCTTCTATCTGCCATGAAGTGATGGGACAGGATGCCATGATCTTCTTTTTCTCAATGTTGAGCTTTAAGCCAACTTGTTCACTCTCCTCTTTCACTTTAATCAAGAGGCTCTTTAGTTCTTCTTCACTTTCTGCCATAAGGGTGGTGTCATCTGCATACCTGAAGTTATTGATATTTCTCCCGCAATCTTGATTCTAGCTTGTGCTTCTTCCAGCCCAGTGTTTTTCATGAGGTACTCTGCATAGAAGTTAAATAAGCAGTGTGACAATATACAGCCTTGACGTACTCCTTTTCCTATTTGGAACCAGTCTGTTGTTTCATGTCCAGTTCTAATTGTTGCTTCCTGACCTGCATACAGGTTTCTCAAGAGGCAGGTCAGGTGGTCTAGTATTCCCATCTCTTTCAGAATTTTCCACAGTTTATTGTGATGAAGTTGATGTTTTTCTGGAACTCTCTTGCTTTTTTGATGATCCAGTGGATGTTGGCAATTTGATCTCTGGTTCCTCTACCTTTTCTAAAACCAGCTTGAACATCTGGAAGCTTAATACAGTTCTGCCAAGAGAACTCACTGGTCATAGCAAACACCCTCTTCCAACAACACAAGAGAAAACTCTACACATGGACATAACCAGATGGTCAACACTGAAATCATCTTGATTATATTCTTTGCAGCCAAAGATGGAGAAGCTCTATACAGTCAGGAAAAACAAGACTGGGAGCTGACTGGCTTGCATCATGAACTGCTTATTGCCAAATTCAGATTGAAATTCAAGAAAGTGGAGAAAACCACTAGACCATTCAGGTATGGCCTAAATAAAATCCTTTATGACTATACAGTAGAAGTGAGATTGTGAGATACAGTCCCTGACTCTGATTAGATTGTAATAAAGGTTATAATCTCATAGGACAAAACTTTCTAAACTATGAAAATGAAATAACAATATATCATTTATGAAGTAGGGGGAACGACATCAGGGAGAGTGTGGAGAATGAGAGGCAATAGATAGAAATAGACAGATAATAGAGGGAGAATGTGGAGAAGGCAATGGCAACCCGCTCCAGTATCTTGCCTGGAAAATCCCATGGACAGGAGCCTGGTAGGCTGCTGTTCATGGGGTCGCTAAGAGTTGGACACGACTGAGCGACTTCACTTTCACTTTTCACTTTCATGCGTTGGAAAAGGAAATGGCAGCCCACTCCAGTGTTCTTGCCTGGAGAATCCCAGGGACAGGAAAGCCTGGTGGGCTGCCGTCTATGGAGTCGCACAGAGTCGGACACGACTGAAGCGACTCAGCAGCAGCAGCAGGAGAATGAAAGGGAGAGAGACAGAGATGAATGCAATGCATAGATGGGTTGATAGCCAGATGATAGAGGGAGTGATAAGAGAGAGAGGAGAGGGCAGGATGATAGATGGATAGATGGATGGATGGATGGACGGACATGTGAACAGAGAGACAGATAAGTTGACATATACTAATCATTATGTGCCTGGCACTTTGATGGATATGTTACATACATTTATTTAATATTAATCCTCACAATGACTCAATTAGGTATTTACACCCATTTACTTTGTCACTAAATCTAATCTTGGAGACATTTAAGCAACTGATTGAGATACATGCCTATTAAGCAGTAAAGCTGGAATTTGAATCCAGATGTAACTCTAAATACTTTTCTCAGAGCCTAATGGTGTCATGTTTCTCTTTCCACAGTGCTGATAGGTGGCTCAGTGCCAGGTATTCAGCTCTATTTATCCTTTATGATTGGCATATTTCTTCTAAGTGGTTAATTTTATTGCCACTGTGTTTTATGTTTTTGCCATTCTTTTTTGGAAAGAAGTAGGATCTACATAAACAAATTGGATTAAATGACTCCAAATCTCATGTTCTGTCTGTTTTATCACGCCCTGCATTTAAATAACAAATCTCGGCAACAACCCAAGTGTAAAGGCAGAACAAAGTTTGTTGCCAAATACACTGTTCAGACCAAAACAGCCATAAATGATCACAAAAGGAAAGATCCTTTCACTCTGGCTCTGAGGGATTCAGGAACATTGACAAGTGGATTCCAGTGGGGCCACTAAAAGCTGAGAGAAGCAGAACAGAGGCAGGAGTGGGCTTCCTACATTATACAAGTACAAAAAAAAAAAAAATGAAATAAGAATCAGACAGGAGAGAGAAATCAAACACCAACAAATAAAAAACAACTCAAGCTTGTTGCATTATCTTCAAAATCACTGCTTAAGTTTCATTTCTTTTTTGCTTTAAATAAGAGGATTAGGGGTTTCTATGTTGTATTTGTTGAATTCAGATCATACCTACTCTTCCTTTTCTTCCTTTGACAACCTGCTCTCCCAGCAGCAACTGATCCTAAAGGTAAAACAGCAGGTGATCTTGCCATGCCCTGGGTAAAGGAATGACAGTACAGTTCAGACATTATCACCCTGAGCGCTTTACCTGTAGAGATACATTTCAAAAAAGTCCTTTCCCTTCCATAATCTAGCCTAAGAGTGATTGAGTTTCATTTGGAAAATGAGATTAAGCTCTCCTTAAAGCTTGGCTGAGGATTCTCTAAGGCCAGGAAATAAGCAAAACACTGTCAATAGCCTCTCTTTGATCACCTCAATCTGTTTCCAAATGGGCTCTGGAAAGGGACAGCTGGCACTAACACAGATGTTCTCCCATGTCCCTAAGATCCCCAGAGGAGAACAACCTTCAGAGGCATGGTCTTTATGGCAAAACTTCTTGCTTACCCTTCAGAGGCAATCCTAAAAATGAAAAATCAAGGAAGCTCGCAGCCCAGGCTTTGTAAGCCTATGTGATCATTCACATGCCAGAGAATTTTTCTCATTTATAAGTTTCATTATCTTAAACACCACAAGCCAACTTCTTCAAAGGGATTCTTTTCCTCATCATTGCTGTCATCAAAAAGCATTTATTAAACATGCACCGGCATGTGGCGCTGGGTACAATAAAGCACAAGGGCTATCCTCTGAAGTATGGTTCTGCGGCAACAGTCCATTCTCTGTTTTTGCTTTCATCAATTAACAGTGATCGATCAGTGAACTTCTACCACCTACAGAGCACAGCCTAGAGAGTCAGGAACCTACACAAAGAGACCTTACCAGGGGCCAGGATAGTTGGGCTCTGTTCTACCCGGTGCTCTAAATTAGATAAGGCACATGAGGACGTTGTTCACTTACAGTTTCAAAGGGCCCATCCTCCACGATGGGAAAGGAAATGCAAAGAAACAGGCACAAGTTGTTCCCAGAGTCTTTGTCTTTACTTTCTTTTTTTCACTGACTTTTAAAAATTATTTGATATATGCTAAAGGAGGGCAGAAAGTGAAGAGGAACTAAAAAGCCTCTTGATAAAAGTGAAAGAGGAGAGTGAAAAAGTTGGCTTAAAGTTCAATATTCAGAAAACTAAGATCATGGAATCTGGTCCCATCACTTCATGGCAAATAGATGGGGAAACAGTGTCAGCCTTTATGTTTTGGGGCTCCAAAATCACTGCAGATGGTGACTGCAGCCATGAAATTAAAAGACGCTTACTCCTTGGAAGAAAAGTTATGACCAACCTAGACGGCATATTGAAAAGCAGAGACATTACTTTGCCAACAAAGGTCCGTCTAGTCAAGGCTATGGTTTTTCCAGTGGTCATGTATGGATGTGAGAGTTGGACTGTGAAGAAAGCTGAGCGCCAAAGAATTGATGCTTTTGAACTGTGGTGTTAGAGAAGACTCTTGAGAGTCCCTTGGACTGCAAGGAGATCCAACCAGTCCATCCTAAAAGCAATCAGTCCTAAATATTCATTGGAAGGACTGATGTTGAAGCTGAAATTCCAATACTTTGAACACTTGATGCAAAGAACTGACTCATTGGAAAAGACCCTGATTCAGGAAAAGATTGAAGCAGGAAAAGGGGATGACAGAGGATGAGAAAGTTGGATGGCATGACCAACTCAATGGACGTAAGTTTGAGTAAGTTCCAGGTGTTGGTGATGGATAAGGAAACTTGGCGAGCTTCAGTTCATGGCATCACAGAGTTGGACATGACTAAGTGACTGAACTGAACTGATACAAAACATATATTATTTTTCCTATTCTTTTCCATTATGGTTTATCACAGACTATTGAATATAGTTACAAGGGCTATACAGTAGGAACTAATGTTATCCATTTAATATATAGTAGTTTGTATCAGCTAACCCCAGACTTAAATTTATCCCTCTTGCACTCCCTTTCGCCCTTGGTAACCATAAGTTTGTTTTCTATGTCTAACACATATATTTATAAATACATAGTATATTAGTTACTCTTGATTGGTTTTGAACTTTATAAAAAGGTGTCTCAATTTGCATTCCCTGCTTGTGAATGAAATTAAGCATCTTTTCTCATACACATTTGTCATTTATATTACCTCTTCAATAGCACATCTTTTCTCCCTTCTTCTGTTTTGCTAATAATCTCTCTTGTAATTGATTTGCTGGAATTCTTTATATAATTCAAAAATTAATCCTATCTCAGTTATATGTCAGGCAAATGCCATCTCCTTGTATTTTCATTCACGTTTTTGTGCCTCTGATAAACACAAGTTCCTAATTGAATATAGCTGAATTTTTAAAGATTTAGGTTAGTGCTTTCTGTGCCTTTTTTATTTAAACAAATGTTTCTTTACCCCAGGCTATATATCATCCTATACATTCTGTGAGAAGTTCTGGTATTCATATGTATGCTTTAATCAAACCAGAATTAGTTTTATTTATGGTGTGAAACAGAACTCATGTTTAACTATTTTTTTTTCATATGGATAATCAGCTCGCTCAGCATCATCGACTGAATACCACTTCTTTTCCCAATCACCTGCAATGCCACCTGTCATATAATGTTCCTTATGCAGACTGATTGCTGAGTTGTCTCATCACCTTATTTTTACTCCAGGTGAATTACAGCTTTATGTAACCTACTTCATGTGTTAATTCATGTGAATTATAACTTTATGTATTACAATAGCTTTTTGCATGGTTATCTGGTAATGTAAGGCTGTCCACTGATTCCTTCTTAAGCAGAGTCTTGGTTCTCCTTGGGAGTTTGTTCTTTGTTTAAATTTTAGAATTAGCTTCTCAAATTCCTTCAAAAACCACTATTGGGATTTTGATGAAAATTGTTCTTAATCTATAGTACAATTAAAGGAAAAGTAACGACTTCATAATATTGAGGCATTCTATAGTGGCTCAGATGGTAAACAATCTGCCTGCAAAGCAGAAGACCTGAGTCAGGAAGATCTCCTGGAGAAGGGAGTGGCTACCCACTCCACTATTCTTGCCTGGAGAATCCCATGGGTAGAGGAGCCTGGTGGGCTACAGTCCATGGGGTTGCAAAGAGTTGGACACAAGTGAGTGACTAACAATTCACTTCATGCCTAAAAGTGGTATATTTCTCAACTTAGGTCTTTTTAGTGACTTTCAATAAAGTTTTATTTATATGCAAACAATCACTTTCTTCACACAGATCTTACACACCATTTGCTAGATGTAATCTTGGATTTATTCTATAGTGGCTCAGATGGTAAACAATCTGCCTGGAGATCTCCTGAAGAAGGGAGTGGCTACCCACTCCACTATTCTTGCCTGGAGAATCCCATGGATAGAGGAGCCTGGTGGGCTATAGTCCATGGGGTTGCAAAGAGCTGGACACAAGTGAGTGACTAACAATTCACTTCATGCCTAAAAGTGGTATATTTCTCAACTTAGGTCTTTTTAGTGACTTTCAATAAAGTTTTATTTATATGCAAACAATCACTTTCTTCACACAGATCTTACACACCATTTGCTAGATGTAATCTTGGATTCCATGCCTCTATTGCCATTGGCATCTCTCTTTGTATTATATTTCTTTGCTACTGGCTTTAGAAATCTGATGCTTATTATTTTACTTTGTTTTCACATCTTACTACACTAGCAAGAATTTTAAAGTCAACATTACTAACATCTCACTAAGAATTATACTTGATGTTATATTTTGGATAGATGCCATTTATCATGCCAAGGTATTTCTGTGCACTCTGAATTTGCTAAGAATATTTTCTATCACCTATAAGTATTCCATGCCTCTATTGCCATTGGCATCTCTCTTTGTATTATATTTCTTTGCTACTGGCTTTAGAAATCTGATGCTTATTATTTTACTTTGTTTTCACATCTTACTACACTAGCAAGAATTTTAAAGTCAACATTACTAACATCTCACTAAGAATTATACTTGATGTTATATTTTGGATAGATGCCATTTATCATGCCAAGGTATTTCTGTGCACTCTGAATTTGCTAAGAATATTTTCTATCACCTATAAGCAACTATTAAGATGATCATATTATTTGCCTTTTTTTATAGCCAAATTGCACTTATATATGGTCTCATACTAAACCTCTCGCATTCCCATTGGAAACTCAACCTGACACACTGTGTCAGGTATCATTACTTTATACACTGCTGTATTCCATTTGCTAATATTTTGTTTAAAATATTTATATCTTTGTGTTTTAGTAAAATTGACCTGTTTTGTGATGTCAATATCAGGTTTTGATATTAAACTTAAACTGGCCTCAAAAGATGAATTAGATTGGTTTCCTTTTTCTGTTCTATGGAAGAATTTATATACTATTGGAATAACTTGTTTATTACATTGATAGAACTCACATATATAATCACCAGAACCTCAGGTTCTAATGCTGAGAAGACTTTAATTATTTTAGCTTTTGTTTCTCTTTTAAACTTAGTAGGTTATATTTTTAAAGAATTTCTGTATTTCTTCTATTTTCAAATGCACTGACAGAAGTTTAGTCGTAAGTAAGTAAGTGAAGTCGCTCAGTCATGTCTGACTCTTTGTGATCCCATGGACTATAGCCCACAAGGTTTCTTTGTCCATGGGCTCCAGGCAAGAATACTGGAGTGGGTTGTCATTTCCTTCTCCAGTGGATCTTCCTGACCCAGGGATCGAACCCAGGTCTCCCACATTGCAGGCAGACACTTTAACCTCTGAACCACCAGGGAAGCCCAAGTTTAGTCATAGTATTCTATAATTATCATCTTGTTTCTAGCTATTTCTCTACTTAACATCATCTTTTTCATTCCTCTTATTACGTCTCCCCTCTTTTTCCCTGTGGGCTTTCCAGGTGGCTCAGGGGTAAAGAACCCTCCTATTACTGCAGGAGATGGAGGAGACTTGAATTCAGTCTCTGGGTGTGGAAGGTGCCCTGGAGAGGGAAATGGGAATCCACTCTAGTATTCTTACTTGCATAATTCCATAGACAGAGGAGCCTGGCGGACTACAGTCTATGGGATTGCAAAGAGTCAGACATGACTGAACATCCAAAAATAAGTATCCATTTTGATCATCTTTTCAAAGAAAAAAATTTTAGGCTTGTTTATCTTTACAACTATATTTTTGTTTCTCTTTCATAAATTTCAGGTCTCACCTTCCTTATCTCTTTCCTTCAATTTTTTTGGCTTGCTTAATCTTATTTTTTAAAAAAACTAGTTGAATGCTTAGCATTAAATTTTAGCAATTTAATTATAGGAGACTTCCCTGGTGGCTCAGACAGTAAAGCATCTGTTTACAATGCAGGAGACCTGGGTTCGAGCCCTGGGTTGGGAAGATCCCCTGGAGAAGGAAATGGCAATTCACTCCAGGACTATTGCCTGGAAAATCCCATGGACAGGGGAGCCTGGTAGGCTACAGTCCATGGGGTCGCAAAGAGTCGGACACAACTGAGCGATTTCACAAATCAACTCTATAAAATGACATTTCAGTATTCCACAAGTATAATTTGCAGAATTTCTTCAAGTATAGTTTTGAATAATATTTTAAAAATGCTATTATAATTTCTTTTCTAAATAACGTGCTATTTAGAAGCATGATTATAAAATTCCAAATATATTGTAATTTCCTTTTATCGTTTTGGTTTTGATTTATAACACTTTTCATTATGGTCTGAAATAATGATCTGACATGCCATTTTTAGAATTTTTTCATTGCTACACATGGACTTTCTCTAGGTGTGGGGCACGGACCTCTCACTGCAGTGGTTTCTCTTGTTGCAGAGCACCAGCTTCAGGTGCATGGGCTTCAGGAGTTGCAGCATGTGGGCTCAGAAGTTGTGACACATTTTCTGGCACATGTTTGGCATTGTCTGGGCTTAGTTGTCTGGTGGCATGTGGGATCTTCCCATACCAGAGTTTGTAACCATGTCGCCTGCATTGGGAGGCAGATTCTTTACCACTGAGCAACCAAGGAAGCCCTGAGTTTTGTTTTATGATCTATTTTGTGTCTAATTTTTATAAATGTCCATATGTACTTTGGTAGGATATATGATCCAATTACAGACACAATTTTTATATGTCCTGTAAAATAAACTTGTTTAAAAAAAACCTTATAAATTGCATTATTCAATTCTTTAATGTCCTGTTTGCTTTGCTTTTTTATTTGTTTATTTTGGGCCATGCAGCATGTGAGATCTTACCCTGACCAGGGATCGAACCCACGCCCCATATAGTGAAAGCACAGAATCAATCTTAACTACTAGACTGCCAGGGAAATCTTCAATTCTTTCACACCTTTATTAATTTTCAGGCTTCTGGACCTATCAATGACTAACAAGTGTATGTTGAAAGCTCCCAGTATGATGGTAAATTTGTCAATTTTCTTCTTAGTTTCATCAATATTTGCTTTAAATATTTTTAGAATTTTGACTTTATAGAATGTTGAAGTTTTTAGTTGTCCTGGTGAATTTAACTTTTATCATTGTATAGTGACTATTTATCCCTAATATATTTTGTCTTAAATTTATTTAATATTAGTAACTATTCCAGCTTAATTCGTTTAGCTATTGTTCTTTTAATTATGCTGGGTCCCTGAGTTTTAAGATTGTTTCTTAAAAGGAATATTAAGCTGGATTTTGTTTTTTTCTATAACATAATTTCTATATTTTAACTTCATTTTAGTCCATTTATATTTATTGATACTATTAATATTGTGGAACTCTACCATCCATGTTGTATAATTCAAGATTCTCAAGATAAACAGAACCAATACAATATTTGAGACAGAGTATGATTTTAAAGAATTGGCTCACACAATCATCAGTTCAGTTCAGTTCAGTCGCTCAGTCATGTCCGACTCTTTGCAACCCCATGAATCGCAGCACACCAGGCCTCCCTGTCCATCACCAACTCCGAGAGTTCACTCAGACTCATGTCCATCGGGTCAGTGATGACATCCAGCCATCTCATCCTTGGTCGTCCCCTTCTCCTCCTGCCCCCAATCCCTCCCAGCATCAGAGTCTTTTCCAATGAGTCAACTCTTCACAGGAGGTGGCCAAAGTATTGGAGTTTCAGCTTTAGCATCATTCCTTCCAAAGAAACCCCAGGGCTGATCTCCTTTAGAATGGACTGGTTGGATCTCCTTGCAGTCCAAGGGACTCTCAAGAGTCTTCTCCAACACCACACTTCAAAAGCATCAATTCTTTGGGGCTCAGCCTTCTTCACAGTCCAACTCTCACATCCATACATGACCACAGGAAAAACCATAGCCTTGACTAGATGGACCTTTGTTGGCAAAGTAATGTCTCTGCTTTTCAATATGCTATCTAGATTGGTCATAACTTTCTTCCAAGGAGTAAGCGTTTTAATTCCATGGCTGCAGTCATCATCTGCAGTGATTTTGGAGCCCAAAAAAATAAAGTCTGACACTGTTTCCACTGTTTCCCATCTATTTCCCATGAAGTGATGGGACCAGATGCCATGATCTTCGTTTTCTGAATATTGAGCTTTAAGCCAACTTTTTCACTCTCCACTTTCACTTTCATCAAGAGGCTTTTTAGTTCCTCTTCACTTTCTGCCATTAAGGATGGTGTCATCTGCATATCTGAGGTTATTGATATTTCTCCCAGTAATCTTGATTCCAGCTTGTCCTTCTTCCAGGACAGCGTTTCTCATGATGTACTCTGCATATAAGTTTAATAAGCAGGGTGACAATATACAGCCTTGATGTACTCCTTTTCCTATTTGGAACCAGTCTGTTGTTCCATGTCCAGTTCTAACTGTTGCTTCATGGGAAAGTGTAAATCCACAATCCTCAAGGAAGACCAAGCAGGCTGAAAATTCAGGCAAAGTCCCTGTGTTGCAGTCATGAAGCATGATTCCTTCTTCCTTAGGAAATCTATCCTTTTCTCTTAAGGTCTTCAACTAATTGGATGACGCCAACTCACATTATGGAGGGTAATCTACTTCACTTAAAGTCTACTGATTGTAAATGTCAATCACATCTAAAAACTGCATTCACAGCAACATCTAGACTGGTGTTTAACCAAACAACCAGGCACTATTACCTAGTCAGGTTAACACATAAAATTGAGCACAACACATACTTTGGGGTTTTTATTTTTCCACTTCTTTGCTTTTCCTTTCCTTCTTTTGACCATTTCATTTGGATGGATTTAATCTTTATGTTAATGTTAGATTTTTTTCATTCCATCCTCATGTCTCTTAACTTCTCTTGCATATTTTCATCATCCTTTATCTATGTGTTACAGTCTGAGTAATTTTTTTAACCTCTATCTTCCAGTTTACTAATTCTCTCTTCATCTTTGGCTAATTTCATCAATTTAACAAAACTCATTATACTTTTAATGTTGTCAATTATACTTTTATATGTAAAGTTCTATGATTATTTTTTTAAATCTGCCTGGAAATTTTTGTTACTGTTCCCCTTTTGATTTGTTGTTTATTATTTCCCTCTTGTGTTTCTTTAATTCAAATGCAATTACTTCATATTTAGTATCTGTTAATTTTAATATCTGAAGTGTGTGGGAGATCTAACTCTGTTGTTTCTCTTGATTTTTAATCATATAACACTTTACTTTTCTGCATTGTATTAAATTTTTTATAATGAGGTCATATTTATAGAACTTAAACATTACTCTAAGGGCTAAGAAAAGATGGTTTTCTTATGTCTTTTTGGGAAGACATGTATTTGCTCCTAGTGAGACCACAGGGGAGACTACTCACGTGATACTACTCTGGCCCATTTTGTCAGCCGTGGCTTAATGCAGAGAGTTTATACTCAGGTCTCTTTCTTGTCCTGACTTAGTCTTACTGTCACAGTATGGCATTGCTCTCAGGAAAACACTACTTCTGTCCTCACTTAATGTTCAGCTCACTATTCTTCTTTCACTACTCTCATTGCCACAGTCCCTGAAAACTGTAGATGGTGGCAATCACATACCTGTGGCATGAATATCACCCTCCAGATCTATGGCATATAAAGTTTATGCAACCACACATGGAGCTCTTGCTCATTGTTCTAATCTATCACACCCTCTTGGAGACTCCCAAGATTTGTAATGAATGCAGTAATGCATTGAAAAGTGTTTGTTGCAACTTTTCAAGACACAGTTGTATTTTATGAGAAGGTCTACTGAAATATCTATGCCTCTAAAATTCCAAGACCCTATCTTTGTCTCTTCATTCCCTATTCTTTCCAATTTTCTGAAGTCCATTATTGGACTTCAGTCTCCTTTGGTCTAATAATGTAGAAATTTCAGTTGTTGCCAGTTTGTAAAACCTAATATTTATCTTCATTTTCCCTCAACTTTATGCATAAAGTTGTTGTACTTATTTCACATCCCTTCTTGAAACTCTCCCCTACCTTAGCATCTGTGATTCTATGTTATCTTGATGAGTAAATAATATGTTTATATAGTGATTTATCAACTTACTCCTCTGATATTCACATTTTCCAGCCACTGAACTCTCATCCCTTATCACAGGAAGACCAGAGACCAAGTAATTATATTCTTGTTTTTATTCTATTGTATTCTTAGTTTCAAAGCAAAGTTCCAGATGTAAGACAAAGGTATTTGGAAGACTATGTGAATAGGAAAGCCATTATTTTTCTCACCGTTTAATAAAGTTCTGAACTATGGGAGGTCGAGAAAAGAGGCAATGAACAAAAGTTGGTTAAAATCCACAATAAGGGGACCAGGTAGGGCCCAGATCAGAAAGAGAAAGCAGCAATGAGAAGAGTCAATATCCAAAGATCTTAGTGATCTTTTCAAACACAATAATCTCTTGTCAGCACAAGAGAATATATATGAGCCTGACTATGCCCCAGATCATCCAGTCTCTATTCTAGTGAATAACACACGTCACTACCCTACTCACTGGTGTTCAGTGAGAAGTTTCCAATGTAGACAACCATAAATTTACTTAGAATCATTCAGAAAAAAGATGCTTGTGGTTTCTTAGAAATTTAATGACCCATTGTAAACAACAGCATTTTCTTCTAGGGAAATTCAAGAGCTATCAGAGAAATCCCAGATCAGAAAGAGAAAGCAGCAATGAGAAGAGTCAATATCCAAAGATCTTAGTGATCTTTTCATACACAATAATCTCTTGTCAGCACAAGAGAATATATATGAGCCTGACTATGCCCCAGATCATCCAGTCTCTATTCTAGTGAATAACACACGTCACTACCCTACTCACTGGTGTTCAGTGAGAAGTTTCCAATGTGGACAACCATAAATTTACTTAGAATCATTCAGAAAAAAGATGCTTGTGGTTTCTTAGAAATTTAACTACCCATTGTAAACAACAGCATTTTCTTCTAGGGAAATTCAAGAGCTATCAGAGAAAGATGAAGGCTAGGACACTGAACCAGAGATCAAGTTGCTAACATTCGTTGAATCACAGAGAAAGTAAGGGAATTTCAGAAAAAACATCTGCTTCTACTTCATTGACTACACAAAAGCCTTTAAGTGTGGATCACAAAAAACTGGAAAATTCTTTAAAATGATGAGAATACCAAACCAACTTACCTGTCTTCTGAGAAACCTGTTTGCAGGTCAAGAAGCAACAGTTAGAATCAGACATGGAACAATGGACTGGTTACAAACTGAGAAAGGAGTATGATAAGATTGTATATTGTTACCCTGCTTATTAAGCTTATATGCAGAGTACATCATGCAAAATGCTGGGCTGGATAAATCTCAAGCTGAAATCAAGATTGCCATGAAAAATATCTACAACCTCAGATATATAGATCATACCACTCTAATAGCAGAAAGTGAAGAGGAGCTTAAGAGTCTCCTGATGATATGTAAGAGGAGAGTGAAAAAGCTGACTTGAAACTGAACATTCAAAAATGAAGATCATGGCATCTGGTCTCATCACTTCATGGCAAAAAGATGGGGGGAAACTGAAAACAGTGACAGATTTTATTTCTTGGGCTCCAAAATCACTGCAGACAGTGACTTCAGCCATTAAATTAAAGATGTTTACTCTTTGGAAGGAAAGCTATGATAAACCTAGACAGCATATTAAAAAAGCAGAGAGGGGAGGAGAGGGTGAGATGTATGGTAAGAGTAACATGGAAACTTACATTACCATATGTGAAATAGATAGCCAATGGGAATTTGCTGTTTGGCTCAGGATACTCAAACAGGGGCTCTGTATCAACCTAGAGGGGTGGGATGGGGAGGGAGGTTCAAAAGGAAGGGGATATATGTATACCTATGGCTGATCCATGTTGAGATTGACAGAAAACAACAAAATTCGGTAAAGCAATTATCCTGCAATTAAAAAATAAGTAAAAAGAAAAGAAAAAGCAGAGATATCACTTTGCCAGATAGTCAAAACTATAATTTTCCAGTAGTTATGTGCAAATGTAAGAGTTAGATCATAAAGAAGGCTGAGCGCCAAAGAATTGATGCTTTCAAATTGTGGTGCTGGAGCAGACTCTTGAAAGTTCCCTGGACTGCAAGAAGATCAAACCAGTCAATCCTAAAGGAAATCAAACCTGAATATTTATTGTTAGAACTGATGCTGAAGGTGAAATTCCAATTCTTGGCCACCTGATGATGTGCAGAGCCAACTCACTGGAAAAGACCTGATGCTGGGAAAGATTGACAGCAAGAGGAGGAAGGAGCGACAGAGAATGAGATGGTTGGATGGCATCACAGACTCAAAGGACATGCGTTTGAGCAAACTCCAGGAGATAGTGAAGGACAGGGAAGTCTGGTACTCTGAAGTCCATGGAGTCACAAAGAGTCTGACATAACTTACGGACTGAACAACAACAAGGACAACAAGGACACTAAGAGGAACAAGAGGGAACAAACGATCACCCTGCCAGCACCCTTCCTGTCTGCCCTGGGATGCTTTAATCATCTACAACAACAGCTTGAACAGCTTGAAATCTCTTCCCAATGTCAGTGATGAAACATACCTCCCTCTCACTGCACCCCTGTTCTCTGTCCATTCCTTCTTGCTCTCCTTAACTGGGTTTGCTTCTTTCTCCACCACCTAAATACTTACTGAGAGGTTAAATTTGGCCTTCCCTACTTACATTCTCTTTCCCTCAAAGAACAAATCTATACCCATACTACCATCTCTAGATAAATGTCATAAGTCCTACAGTAGCATGTGTTTAAAGGTGCTGTAGACTCACAGAGGAAGGAGAGCTCAAGTTTGCCTTGTAAAGACAGTTGAGACACTTTCCCAGAGACTAAATGACAGATGATCCTGAAAGGCAGCATCACTGGCAAAGATACAGCTTGCAGTGGCACAGAGGAGACCACAGCAGACAGCAGTTGTTTGATAAAACAAGGGACCAACTTATGTGGATAACTGTTTTGTGACTACATTGCTATTTTATGAATATTTTCTCATCTAATTCAGGAAAGCTTTTCCAAAGTCTTCACGTTTGCTGCATGCTAAGTCACCTCAGTCATGTCTGACTCTTTGCAACCCTATGGACTGCAGCCCACCAGGCTCCTCTGCCCATGGGATTCTTCTTCAGGCAATAATACTGGAGTGGGTTGCCGTGCAGTCCTCCAGGGGATCTTCCCAAGCCAGGGATCGAATCTGCCGTCTCTTATGTCTACTTGCATTGGCAGGTGGGTTCTTTACCACTAGTGCTAGGACCTTCTTCATAAGTTGTATCAATAGAATTATAGCTGCTTATGGGTCTTTAGAGACTTTCTGAAAACAGCATGTGAAACTGACTCCCTCCTCAAAGGTGGTAAAGTAAAACCCACCCTTCCTGAGCTGATGCTGGAATGGTTTGGGGCAAAGTAAACCAGACAAAATGAGCTAGTTGCACTATCTTGCTTCTGTTTTCCCTTTGAATTGAAGAGTAATGAACCATTTTCCAAGTCACAGGATAAATCAATTTTATTTTTTTAAAAAAGGAACACTGCTGCAATTTTACAGTTACAATAACTTTCTCAATATTTTCATTACTTGGAGATATCAGCAAAAACGAAAAGGGCAAGTGGATTCTTGGGTCATTCAAGTCAGTGCTAGAGCCTATTGAATGCCCCTGAGAAGCGTTAATTGCCTCCAGTAATATGCGCCTTGTCATGTTTTGTTGCCAAAGCTATTAGTGATTCTTCACTGTTTCTTATCAGTCTCCCACTTGCTATAACAAAACTGAACTGTTGCAGCCGTGATATTTGCAACAAAATCATTAGTTGCTGAAGACAACACAAGGAGCAGGGCTACAAAATTTCAGGAAAGTCACATTTGTGGCTGGGTTTAGGAAAAGGGGATTTACCATGAGGCCTGCTCATTAGCTTGTATCGTTATCACTCTAAAGCCCCTGTTTCATGAGTTGGCTTCATGCTATAGAATTTCTTTCACACATACTTACAGGCTTGCATATTCCACAAACACATACGTGGCAAGAGGCTTTGAAATGTCCAAAGAGCTCTTCCATCAGACAGATGTAGTGTGAAAGGCCACTGTCAGGTTTGTAAGGCTCTTCTGGACCACACAGCACATTTATTTATCTCAGGCAAACAGCGCATCAAGAGTACTTCACATTACCAAGTACTGTGGACCCCCCAAACGCTGAGCTAATCCAGGTGCAAATCCAGCACTGGGGCAGTGAACTTTACTCAGGACAGACCTTCCAGAAACCATTCCTCATGCACAATAACCCATGGAGACTTCTTAGAAGATTATAGTTTAGCACATCAGTGGCAATTGCAGTTTCCACATATCACGTTTCCTTTGCTTTCTGTCTTTTGTCTCCCAAATGTGGTATTTGCTGTTATATAGTGGGACATTCATTTATGAGACTGAGAGATCTGAAACCTCTTGTTCCTGCTTTCCCACAGGCTTCATTGCTTTGGTAGCCTCCTTATACTACTACAGAGAAAATGAGAACATTTTTTACTTCTTCCTTGCTGGGAAATGTGGCAAAGACATAATATTACAGTTGCAAGGAAGTTTGAATCCTTGGATTACTGAGTTATAGAAATTTAAAGTGTATATAAAATTGCCTGAGGATGAGAAGAATTCTGAGTAATGGTTACACAAATAAAGTAGGTAAGAAGAAAACAAAATCCTGCAAGAATACATAAACAAAAAGCTATAGATCTGAATCTCTCCATCAGTAAGGAGCAAGTAATGAATGACATGACATTAATCTGAAATCAGTGCCATTTATCTAGTAGTATTTTAATAAACAAAATTAAGAAAGCCCCTCATTTTTAATGTAATTACTGATATGAAGGAGATTTTTGTTATTATTAAGCAGAAATTCCTTGAGACAAGAGATGGACTTTTTATAATTTATTTTTTATTGAAGGATAATTGCTTTACAGAATTTTGCTGTTTTCTGTCAAACCTCAGCATGAATCAGCCATAGGTATACATATATCCCCTTCCTTTTGAACCTCCCTCCCATCTACCTCCCCATCCCATCCCTCTAGATTGATACAGAGCCCCTGTTTGAGTTTCCTGAGCCATATAGAAATTCCCATTGACTATCTATTTTCATAAGGGAATGTAAGTTTCTATGTTACCCTTTCTATACATCTCACCCTCTCTTCCCCTGTCCCCATGTCCATAAGTCTATTCTCTATGTCTGTTTCTCCATTGCTGTCCTGTAAATAAGTTCTTCAGTACCATTCTTCTAAATTCTTATCAGTTCAGTTCAGTCACTCAGTTGTGACTGACTCTTTGCTACTCCATGAACTGCAGCACGTCTGGCCTCTGTATCCATCACCAACTGCCAAAGTCTACTCAAGCCCATGTCCACTGAGTCGGTGATGCCATCCAGCCATCTAATCCTCTGTGCCTTTTCTCCTCCTGCCCTCAATCATTCTCAGCATCAGGGTCTTTTCCAATGAGTCAGCTCTTTCCATCAGGTGGCCAAAGTATTGGAGTTTCAGCCTCAACATCAGTCCTTCCAATGAACACCCAGGACTGATCTCCTTTAGGATGGAATGGTTGGATCTCCTTGCAGTCCAAGGGACTCTCAAGTGTCTTCTCCAACACCACAGTTCAAAAGCATCAATTCTTTGGCACTCAGTTTTTTTTTATAGTCCAACTCTCACATCCATACATGACTACTGGAAAAACCATAGCCTTGACTAGACGGACCTTTGTTGGCAAAATAATGTCTCTGCTTTTTAATATTCTGTCTAGGTTGGTCATAACTTTCCTTCCAAGGAGCAAGTATCTTTTAATTTCATGGTACAATCATCTGCAGTGATTTTGGAGCCCAAAAGAATAAAGTTAGCCACTGCTACCACTATTTCCCCATCTATTTGCCATGAAGTGATGGGTGGGTGCCATGATCTTAGTTTTCTGAATGATGAGCTTTAAGCCAACTTTTCACTCTCCTCTTTCACTTTCATCAAGAGGCTCTTTAGTTCTTCACTTTCCACTATAAGGGTGGTGTCATCTGCATATCTGAGGTTATTGATATTTCTCCCAGCAATCCTGATTCCAGCTTGTGCTTCTTCCAGCCCAGCATTTCTCATGATGTACTTTGCATATATGTTAAATAAGCAGGGTGACAATAAACAGCCTTGACGTACTCTTTTTCCTATTTGGAACCAGTCTATTGTTCCATGTCTAGTTCTAACAGTTGTTTCCTGACCTGCATACAGGTCTCTCAAGAGGCAGATCAGGTAGTCTGGTATTCTCATCCCTTTCAGAATTGTCCACAGTTTATTGTGATCCACACAGTCAAAGGCTTTGACATAGTCATTAAGCAGAAATAGATGTTTTTTCTGGCACTCTCTTGCTTTTTTGATGATCTGGCAGATGTTGGCAATTTGATCTCTGGTTCCTCTGCCTTTTCTAAAACCAGCTGGGACATCTGAAAGTTGATGGTCCACATATTGCTGAAGCCTGGCTTGGAGAATTTTGAACATTATTTTACTAGCATGTGAGATGAGTGCACCTGGCATGTGAGATGAGTGCACCTGGCATTCTTTGGCATTGCCTTTCTTTTGGGTTGGAATGAAAACTGACCTTTTCCAGCCCTGTGGCCCCTGTTGAGTTTTCCAGATTTGCTGACATATTGAGTGTAGCACTTTCACAGCATCATCTTTTTGGATTTGAAACAGCTCAACTGGAATTCTATCACCTCCACTAGCTTTGTTTCTAGTGATGTTTCCTAAGGCCCACTTGACTTCACATTCCAGGATGTCTGGCTTTAGGTGAGTGTGAGTGTGACCACACCATCATGATTATCTGAGTTGTGAAGATCTTTTTTGTACAGTTCTTCTGTGTATTCTTGCCACCTCTTCTTAATATCTTCTGCTTCTGTTAGATCCAGACCATTTCTGTCCTTTATTGAGCCCATCTTTGCATGAAATATTCCCTTGGTATCTCTAATTTTCTTGAGAGATTTCTAGTCTTTCCCATTCTATTGTTTTCCTCTATTTCTTTGCATTGATCACTGAAGAAGGCTTTCTTATCTTTCCTTGCTATTCTTTGGAACTCTGCTTTCAAATGGGTATATCTTTCCTTTTCTCCTTTGCTTTTTGCTTCTCTTCTTTTCACAGCTATTTGTAAGGCCTCCTCAGACAGCCATTTTGCTTTTTTGTGTTTCTTCTTCTTGGGGATGGTCTTGATTCCTGTCTCCTGTGCAGTATCACAAACCTCTGTCCATAGTTCAGCAGGCACTCAATCAGATCTGGTCCCTTATATATATTTCTCACTTCCACTGTATAGTCAATAAGGGATTTTATTTAGGTCATACAAGAACTGTCTAGTGCTTTTCCTCACTTTCTTCAATTTAAGTCTGAATTTGGCAATAAGGAGTTCATGATCTGAGCCACAGTCAGCTCCTAGTCTTGTTTTTGCTGACTGTATAGAGCTTCTCCATATTTGGCTAAAAAGAATATAATAAATCTGGTTTTGGTGTTAACCATCTGGTGATGTCCATGTGTAGAGTCTTCTCTTGTGTTGTTGGAAGAGGGTGTTTGCTATGACCAGTGCGTTCTCTTGGCAGAACTCTCTTAGCCTTTGCCCTGCTTCATTCTGTACTCCAAGGCTAAATTTGCCTGTTACTCCACGTATTTCTTGACTTCCTACTTTTGCATTCCAGTCCCCTATAATGAAAAGGACATCTTTTGGGGGTGTTAGTTCTAGAAGGTCTCATAGGTCTTCACAGAACCATTCAACTTCAGCTTCTTCAGCGTTACTGGTTTGGGCATAGACTTGGATTATCGTGATATTGAATGGTTTGCCTTGGAAACGAACAGCTATCATTCTGTCCTTTTTGAGACTGCATCCAAGTACTGCATTTTGGACTCTTTTGTTGACAATAATGGTTAATCCATTTCTTCTAAGGGATTCCTGCCCACAGTAGTAGATATAATGGTCATCTGAGTTAAATTCATCCATTCCAGTCCATCTTATTTACTGATTCCTAGAATGTTGATGTTCACTCATCATTTCCTGTTTGACCACTTCCAATTTGCCTTGATTCATGGACCTAACATTCCAGGTTCCTATGCAATATTGCTTTTTACAGCATTGGACCTTGCTTCTATCACCAGTCCCATCCACAACTTAGTGTTGTTTTTGCTTTGGCTCCATCTTTTCATTCTATCTGGAGTTATTTCTCCACTGATCTCCAGTAGCATACTGCATACCTACCAACCTGGGGAGTTTATCTTTCAGTGTCCTATTTTTTTGTTGTTGTACTGTTTTCATACTGTTCATGGGGTTCTCAAGTCAAGAAGATACCTTATATATATGTGTTAAAATACAATATTTGTCTTTCTCTTTCTGACTCACTCCTTCTGTATAATAGGTTCTAGGTTCATCTACCTCATCAGAACTGACCAAATGTGTTACCTTTTATGGCTGAGTAATAGTCCATTGTGTATATGTACCACAACTTCTTTATCCTTTCATCTGTCAATGGACATCTAGATTGCTTCCATCTTCTAGCTATTGTAAATAGTGTTGCAATGAACAATGGGATGCATGTGTCTCTTTCAATTTTGGTTTCCTCAGGGTATATGCCTAGGAGTGGGACTGCTGGGTCATATGGTGGTTTTATTCCTAGGTTTTAAGGAATCTCCACACTGTATTCTGGGCTTCCCTGGTGGTTCAGAGGTTAAAGAGTCTGCCCGCAATGCAGAAGACCCGGGTTCGATCCCTGGGTCGGGAAGATCCCCTGGAGAAGGAAATGGCAACCCACTCCAGTACTCTTGCCTGGAGAATCCCATGGAGGGAGGAGCCTGGTAGGCTACAGTCCATGGGGTCGTAAAGAGTTGGACATGACTGAGTGACAAAGTACTAAATTCATACCATATTCTGTAGTGGCTGTATCATTTTACATTCCCATCAACAGTGCAAGAGCATTCCCTTTTCTTCACACCCTCTCCAGTATTTATTCTTTTAGACTTTTTGATGATGACCATTCTAACCGGTGGAGGTGACATCTCATTGTAGTTTTGATTTGCATTTCTCTAGTAATGAGTGAGGTTGAGCATCTTTTCATGTATTTGTTAGCCATCTGTATGTCTTCTTTGGAGAAATGTCTGTTTAGGTCTTTTTCCCACTTTTTGATTGAGCTGTTTGCTTTTCGGGCATTGTTGTATGAGCTGCTTGTATATTTTGGAAGTTAATCCTTTGTCAATTGTTTCATTTGCTATTATTTTCTCCCATTATGAGGGTTGTCTTTTCACCTTGCTTAGAGTTCCCTTTGCTGTGCATAAGCTTTTCAGTTTAATCAGGTCCCACTTGTTCACTTTTCTTTTTATTTCTGTTTTACTCTAGGAGGTGGGTCATAGAGGATCTTGCTTTGATTTATGTCATCGAGTGTTTTGCCTATGTTTTCCTCTAAGAGTTTTATAGTTTCTGGTCTTACATTCAGGTCTATAACCCATTTTGACTTTATCTTTGTGTATGGTGTTAGCAAGTATTCTAATTTCTTTCTTTTACATGTGTCTGTCCAGTTTTGCCAGCACCATTTATCGAAGGGGCTGTCTTTGCTCCATTGAATATTCTTGCCTCCATTGTCAAAAATAAGGTACTCATAGATGCATGGGTTTATTTCTGGGCTTTCTGTCTTGTTCCATTGCTCTACGTTTTTGTGCCAGTGCCATACTGTCTTGATGACTGTAGCTTTGTAGTAAAATCTGAAGTCAGGAAGGTTGACTCCTCCAGCTCCATTCTTCTTTCTCAAGCCTGCTTTGGTTATTCAGGGTCTTTTGTGTTTCCATGTGAATTGTGAAATTTTTTGTTCTAGTTATATGAAAAATGACATTGGTAATTGGATAGGGATCACATTGAATCTGTAGATTGCATCTGGAAGTATAGTCACTTAAACAATATTGATTCTTCTGACCCAGGAATATGGGATATCTCTCCATCTGTTTATGTCATCTTTGATTTCTTTCATTAGTGTCTTATAATTTTGTGGGTTCTCTTCTTTTGTCTCCTTAGGTAAGTTATCCCTAGATATTTAATCCTTTTTGCTGCAGTAGTGAATGAGATTGATACCTTAATTTCTCTTTCTGATTTTCCATTGTTAGTATAGAGAAATGCAAGTGAATTTGCTAAATTCACTGATTAGCTCTAGTAATTTTCTGATACTATCTTTAGGGTTTTCTATGTACAGTATCATGTCACCTGCAAACAGTGAAAGCTTTTCTTCTTTTCAGATCTGGATTCCTTTTATTTCTTTTTCTTTTCTGATTTCTGTAGCTAGGACATCGAGAACTATGTTGAATAATAGCAGTGAAAGTGGACACCCTGTCTTTTTTCTGATCTTAGGGGGAATGCTTTCAGTTTTTCACCATTGAGAATAATGTTTGCTAAAGGCTTATGATATATGACCTTTACTATGTTGAGGTAGGTTCCTTCTATGCCCATTTTTTGAAGAGTTTTAATCATAAGTGGGTGCTGAATTTTGTCAAAGGTTTTTTCTGCATCTACTGAGATGATCATATGGTTTTTATCTTTCAATTTATTAATATAGTGTATCACATTGATTGATTTGCATATATTGAAGAATCCTTGCATCCCTGGAATAAATGCAACTTGATCATGGTGTATGAGGTTTTGGATGTGTTGCTGAATTCTGTTAGCTAATATTATGTTGAGGATTTTTGCGTCTATGTCAATCAGTGATATTGGCCTGCAGTTTTCTTTTTTTGTGTTGCCTTTGTCTGGTTTTGGTAGCAGGATGATGGTGGCCTTGTAGAATGAGTCTTTCTTTTTTAATTAATTTTTATTTTTTAGTTTGTTTTGCTTTACAATACTGTATTCATTTTGCTATACATTGACATGAATCAGCCACAAGTGTACATGAACTCCCAATTCTGAACCCCACTTCCCCCCTCCCGCCCCACACCTTCTCTCTGGATTATCCCCATGCATCAGTCCCAAGCATCCTGCATCCTGCATCAAACCTGGACTGGCGATTCGTTTCACTTATGATATCATACATGTTACACTGCCACTCTGCCAACCCATCCCACCCTCTCCCTCTCCTCCACTCCCAAAGTGAGAAGAAACCTCTCCTGGTATTTATAGATTGGTCCTGAACTGGGTACTCCTGCTGCACTTAACCAGGCCACCTGAACTCTACCTTACTCTTTACTTTCTGCTTGCGTGGAAGGTCAGCCAAAAGTGCAAGCCTAGGGTCTTCTTGGATCTTTTCTGAGCCTGTGTCTAGCCCTGGACTTGTGTGTTGCAGTCTGGACTCCCTGGTAAAAGAGGTAGCACTTCAAAGCCTTTTTGCTTCCAATATCTTCCTCCTTAGCCTCCCCCTTCCAGACTTTTTGGTTGATCTGCTGCTTAACCTATCTGCTGCCTCTTGCCCCCAGACAACTATGGGTCCTGTGTGTCTTTGTGTGTGTTAGCTGCACAGTCGTATCTGACTCTTTGCTGCCTCATGGACTGTAGCCCACCAGGCTCATCTGTCCATGGCAGGCAAGATTACTGGAGTGGGTTGCCGTTCCCTTCTCCAGGAGATCTTCATTACCCAGGGAGATCGAACCTGGGGTTCCTGCATTGAAGGTGGATTCTTGCTGTCTGAGCCACCAGGGAAGCTTCTGTATGTCTTTTAAATCCTTTCAAAAGATGCTCTTTGGGAAGCTACTCTAGTCTGAGGGAAGTGAAGCAAAGGTCAGCCTCTGTACCAGTGCCTCAGGGGACTGCCAGCTGGGCCACAATGGGAAACCACATTTTTGAGAACAAGGTCCTTGTAGCCCAGTCTGGCACCAGCAAGCCTCAGCAGGGGTTCAGGCTGTTTGTCCTCCTGGCTGCTGCTGGGAGCATGGGGAGATGGTGGGTAGGTAAGCAAAAATGCTGCAACAATTTCTTAACTGAAATTTAGCAGCCTCTTTCTTCATGAGTCACTCCTCTGGTTGCTCTAATTTTTTTTTCTTTTTTTTAGATTCCAGAGTCCTAAAAAAAGCTGATTCTGCCAGTTTTTATAAGCCTAATGGTTGCTTACGTGGAGGGACTGATTGTTGAAGCTCTTTATCTGTCATTTGCCATAACGTCATTCCTAAATAGCCTCAGTTTTACCAGTGGACACTATTGATTGAACAGTTTTCTCCTTGAAGCCATGCTCTCCTGCTTCCCTCCTTCATGGTGAACGTCACCTCCTCTGCCCTTTTTTGCTTCCAGGTGCCAGTGGGGTTCTGTTCTCACCGTGCACATTCTTCTTGGGGAATACAGCCATGACCCAAGCTGTCACCTCTGTGGTGATGAATCTCCAGCTTAGTCCTCTCCTCAGAGCCCCAGACATGGGGACCACATCCATGGGCCACTCCACTCAGAAATCCCACAGATCACTCTAGGTGAAGCTGTGTGAGAAAGTTCTGGCTAATAGGTTGGAAGGAGAAGGGGTTCATCCTTATTCTCATTCTTCTTGCTATCTAAATCATGGTGGTGATAGCCAGAGCTCAGGCAGCCACCTTGGACCATGTCAACCATGGGGATAGAGAATCAGTAAAATGGAAGGAGCTGTGTCTTTGATAATTGTGGAGCCCCTAGCTTAAAATTGCTTACCTCCTTACTTTGTCTCAAGCTGCTCTGGTGGCTCAACATTGAAGAGACTGCCTGCAATACGGAAGACTGGGTATCCATCCATGGGTTGGGGAGATCCCCTGGAGAAGGGAATGGCAACCCACTCCAGTATTCTTACCTGGAGAATCCCATGAACAGAGGAGCCTGGCAGGCTACAGTCCATAGGATCACAAAGATTCAGACATGAGTGGGCAACTAACACTCTGCCTTAGGGAGAAAAAGCAATTTTATCTTGTTATTTGTGAGTCCCTCACATGGAACTAAACCAAAGTTTGCTTAATACACAAGATGCTTCCAGCCCTATTCCCCTTACACCATTACCCCACTGGCTGCGCTAAAGCATATGCAGCTCTCACCGCTAGCATCCCTCTGCACAGCACCAACTGCAAGGGATTATAGAGGCCTAGTTGCTTGTCTTCCTCACTCTCTGTGACCATCTCTAGAGCAGGGCCTGTACATTTCTTGGATTACTGCCATGTGGTCAACTTCCTTAAGGCAAGAAAAAGAGGGGTAGGGAGTGGATGTTCTTGGATCCCATTTTTATGTGCTTTACAATTTTAGCTATCTTATTTTAACTGTTAGAGCAACCCTGTGAGAGGTGGAACATTATTATTGCTGTTTTATATGGAGAAATGGAAGTTGACAGAGACAAAACTGGTTTCCCAAATGTACATGGATAATGAGGGGCAGAATTAAGTGAGAACCTCAAGTGTGTCTGGCCTGATGCGTAAGCCCCCTCCAGCCCACTTAGAAGGTTCCACGTCAGAGCATTGGCTGGGCTGTGGCTGCATGATGTTTGATGAATTAATTCCCTTCGTGCTTCTCCTTTGAGACTGTCATTCTCAGCTGCTTTTCGCATGCTGGTTTGTGAAGGATGAGTAAGCACCTTTCTGAACCTGACCTCAGTTCAGAAAGGGGTGGCTTCTGCTTCAGGTTTTGTTGTTCAGGGGACTTGAAGCTTCCTCAAAAAATTAAAAATAGAACTACCATGTGATCCAGCAAATCCACTCCTGATATTTATCCAAAGAAAATGACAGCCAACTTCAAAGAGGTATACATACTCCAGATACACATGCCTGTGTTCGTTGTACTATTATTTACAATAGCCAAGATAGGGAAGCAACCCAAGTGTAAATAATTTTTAATTTTTTGAGGAACCTGCATACTGTTTTCCATAGTGGCTGCACTAATTTGCATTGCTACCACTAATGCACAAGGGTTCCCTTTTCTCCACATCCTTGCCAACACTTGTTATCTCTTACCTTTTTGATAACAGCCATTCTGACAGGTGTGAGGTGATATCTCATTGTGGTTTTGCTTTGCATTTTCCTAATGATTAATAATGTTGAGCATCTTTTCATGTGTGTTGCTGCTGCTGCTGCTGCTGAGTCACTTCAGTCGTGTCCGACTCTGTGCGACCCCATAGACGGCAGCCCACCAGGCTCCGCCGTCCCTGGGATTCTCCAGGCAAGAACACTGGAGTGGGTTGCCATTTCCTTCTCCAATGCATGAAAGTGAAAAGTGAAAGTGAAGTCGCTCAGTCATGTCTGACTAGTAGTGACCCCATGGACTATAACCCACCAGGCTCCTCTGTTCATGGATTTTCCAGGCAAGAGTACTGGAGTGTTGGTCATCTGTATATCTTCTTTGGGAAAATGTCTATTTAATTCCTCTGCTTGTTTTCTAACTAAGCTTTTTTTATGTTGAATTGTTTATTTTGGATATATTATATTCATATATTTTGTATATTAACTCCTTATCAGATGTATTTTTTTCAAATACCTTCTCCCATTCAGTAGGTGTCCTTTTCATTTTATTGATCATTTCCTTTGCTGCGCAAAAGCTTTTTAGTTTGATGTAGTCCTATTTGTTTATTTTTACTTTTGTTTCCCTTGCTTAAATAGATAGATCCAAAAAATTATTGTTAAGACCAATGTTGAAAAGCATACTGCCAATGTTTTCTTCTAGGAGTTTTATGATTTCCTAAAACCTATGGTTTAGGTCTTATGTTTAAGTCTTTAACCCATTTTGAGTTTACTAAAAGTTTTTTTTTTTTTTTTGATTTGCTAAAAGTTTGATTTATGCTCTTAAAACTGAGAATTCCAAAAAAGCTTTTGTTTATGTGAATTATATCTATCAAGATTTATCACATTAGAAATTAAAACTGAGAAAGTTAAAAAATGTTTTCATTTTAAAGTAATAACAATCAGTGATATGTTAACATAACATTTTAATGAAAATAACTGTATTTTACCCCAAAGAATTAGGAAAGTGACACTGTTTTACATTTGTGGTAGGCAGAATAATGTCCCTCAAAAATGTCTAAACTCTATTACCTAGGACCTGTGAATATGTGACTTTAAATGGCAAAAGGGATATGTGAATGTGATTGGGGTTAAGGACCCTGAGATGGGGAATCTTCCTAGATTGTCTAGGTGGATTTAGTCACATGAATCCTTAAAAGTGTGGAACCTTTCCTGGCTGTGGTTGAAAGGAGATGCAGCCACTAAAGAAGAGTCAGAGGGGAATGTAGTGTGTCTGCCTTGAATAGAGAGGAAAGAGACCTCAAATCAAGGAGAGCATGTGGCCTCTAGAAGCTAGAAAGGGCAAAGAAACAGCCTCCATTAGAACCTTGAAAAGGGGCACAGCCCTCTGACACCTTGATGTTCGCCTCGTAAGAGGGGTATTGGACTTCTTCCCCAGGGAACTGTAAGGCAGTGTGTGTTAAGCCACTAAGTTTGTGTTCATTTTTGTGTTTTGTTTTTTTTTTAAATATAACATCAAGAGATAACTAATATAACATTTTGGCAGATTTCTTTAATGTCCAGCTTATAAGGAGACCATTCACTTCTGCTTCTACATTCAGTCTTTTGTGATATGCTTTGGTTGAAGTATATAAAAAAAATTTGGCTTGTGTATTGTTAAAGTTGGAAAATGTAAGAGTTTCAATAGCCTTCTCAGATCACTGGGGATCATTCTGATGCTACCCTAAATTTAACAGTTGTAATTTCCTAATTTTTAGTTGCAGAGTGGAGCCTGAAGTGATATCAATGAACTTTTCATATCTGTTACATTAAAATCCATTGATCTCTCTTGCACTTTAATGGATCTTTTTACCCATGCATGATTTTATAACATCATGTATTGACTGTCTAGAAAAACATTGATTCACTGAACTATGCAACTCTTCCAAATGTTGACATTCTTCATTATATGATATAAAAATACAAAATTTTAATATCACCAATAGTCTTCTCTAAAATAGCTGGGAAGCTATTCAAGTCCCTATGGCAGATACAAGTTTTCTAGAAATCTCGTGTCATTAGTAACACATGCCATCAGCATTTTCCCATCAATTGTTTCCCTTGAAATAATAGGCTCACTTTGTTCATTTTCATGAGAATGTTTGCCAGGTACACAAGTCTGAATAACTTTCAGTTGTCTGTCATACTTCCAAGCAAAATGATATTCTTTAGAGAAAGCAGCTACTGCAGCTTACATATGAGTATAATCACAGAAGTGCTTTTCATGGAGATGACCAAGACTCTTCAGACTGTAGCAGTAAGGCTTGATGCCGACTTTCCATTTCACTACACAGAATATTCAAAATATTATGCAGATATGTTATATGAAAATATTACACAATCAAGGGTAGAGATTAAAGAAAATTGGCAATTTTTACTGCTCTCTTCTGTATGTGTTCAGTTGAATCTGGCACTTTTAAAAAGTCATTGATTCATGGCCATGACTGTTATAAATGGTGACCAGTACTGTTTTGTGCCACTGAGTTTCCCCCACACTCAGGCCCCAGAAGTTTTATCTACCATTGCTTTTGTTCCATCAGTGCCCATGTCAACATGGTGAGAAAGAGTAATAATAAAGTTTTAGTATAGTATGAAAATCATGTTGCCCTGCTGCTGCTGCTGCTAAGTCGCTTCCTTCGTGTCCGACTCTGTGCGACCCCATAGACGGCAACCCACCAGGCTCCCCCGTCCCCGGGATTCTCCAGGCAAGAACACTGGAGTGGGCTGCCGTTTCCTTCTCCAATGCATGAAAATGAAAAGTGAAAGGGAAGTCGCTCAGTCGTGCCTGACTCTTAGCGACCCCATGGACTGCAGCCTACCAGGCTCCTCCGTCCATGGGATTTTCCAGGCGAGAGTCCTGGATGTTGCCCTAGCGGTCTGCAGATCATGCTTGGAAAACCATCCAGTTGAAGCTGTTTTCTCTCAGGCCTCTACCTTCGTTCCATGTTTCTGTGATACGGAGTGGGTGGACTTAGCATTTTGTTGTTTGTTTCTTTAAGGATGTGCATATCATCTTGTCATGTTCTTACAAGATTTATGAAGTTAACAGTGTATACTTTGTAGACAGCTCAGAAAACATTTTTTTTTTTAATAGCCTGTCTTCCACTTTGTTATTTTCTTGGTTGTGTGTACCATTCTACACGTTTGGGTTTAGGAAGGAAAGTAGTAACTGTCCAGTAGCATTCCCACTTGGTGGGGAATGACTTCATTGAACGTGGAGGGGAAAGATGTAATGGATGTTAAGGAAATTAAACAAGGAGGCCATGAGACTGAATTGGCTCTAATGCCTTGGTGCCCCATGCGAGCAAACCAAAACCTAAGCCAGAGTTAATGCACTTCAATCAGCGAAAATGAAACTTGAGAGCCACCAACTGCAAACAGCCAACTTGGCTTTCCCAAATAAGGCAAGTAACTGCTTATGCTTTGGCCAATCAAATAATCTCCCTGCTTTGCTTCTTCTCTGTCAAACCCCTCCCTAGCTCCCGTCAGTGGAAAGCTCTTCATCACCTTTGGTTTGGTGCTGTCCAATTCAAATCAACATGAACTCAAATAAACTTTTTTTTTTTAATGTCCCTCAGTTTACCTTTTCACATGCATGTGTGTGCATGCTCAGTCACTAAGTCGACTCTTTGCGACCCCATGGACTGTAGCCCGCCAGGCTCTTTTGTCTGTGGGATTTTCCAGGTAAGAATTCTGCAGTGGGTTGCCACTTCCTCCTCCAGGAGCTCCTCCTGACCCAGGGATCAAACCCACGTCTCCTGCATTGGCAGGTGGATTTTTTACCACTGAACCACCTGGGAAGCCCCTTTAATGTGTATGCATCTGGACAATATTTAATTTCATTACACATTGTCAAGTAGAAAGCCACAGTCAGTCATAGACACAATCAGATTTATCCTAAGGCACATAGTCAGGGACCAGGGTATGGGGTTTAGGGCCGGCAGAGTAACTGGAAATTGAGGGAGGCCATCCTGGGAAGAAGGAGCCAAAGAGGGGAGGGTCCCCCCGGATGGCCCCCCAAATCTGCATGTAAATTCCCCCCAAAGCCATGGCTGACCTCTTCACCAGAGATGAAGGGCATTTTATTTATTTATTCGGCTGCTACGGATCTTAGTCACACATGTGAATTCTTTATGTCGTTGTAGCACGTGGGACCTAGTTCCCTGACCAGGGATTGAACCTGGGCCCCCTGCACTGGAAGTTGGCATCTTAACCACTGGACCACCAGGAAAGTCCCATGAAGGGCATTGCATAATGATAAATTTTAAGTTGGCCCCTTTCAGATATTTGCTATGAATATTTTCTGAGCTAACACAAAAGATCAGAAGAAACTGGACACCTAGCCAGTGTCATAAGAATTGCTTAGTGTGGGAGAAACTCTCACACGGCTAGTTCTAGGAGTGCTCTGAGTGTCATAGTAGTGTGAGAGTAAAGGAGAGACACCCTGGAGGAGGACTGAGGTTTTCTTTAAAGCCACATAAAGTCACAAGTTCCAGGGATTAGAACCTGAATGTTTTGGGGGATCATTACTTAGTCAACCACAGCCCAACCCTCAGCTCTCATAGTCTTGTCTATCCTGCACGCAAAACGGTTACCCCATCCTGGTGTCTTCCTACGTCTCAACCCACGACAGCAGCATCTCAAGCCCCAGATGTTGTCTAAATATCATCAGCGATAAAGCTCAAAATTTCATCATGTTTATCATCTACAGTCAGTGACACTGGGTATGATCCATCCTGGAGCAGAATTCCTCTCCATCTCTGGGCTTGTAAAACTAGAAAACAAGTTATCTGCTCCCAAAATACAGTTGTGGGACAGGTACAGGGTAACAGCTGTAGACGTTCCCATTCCAAAAGGGAGAGAATTGCTGCAACGACTGAGCCCAGATGGCACAACTAGAAAGTCTGTGCACTGAAATGAAAGATCCTGCTTGCCACAACGAAGACCCAAAGCAGCCAAATAAATATTAAAAAGAAAAGGGAGAGAATAGAAGAAAAAGAGAGTCACCAGCCCCAACTAATTTTGAAACTCCACCAGCCAAACTCCCATTAAGTTCCCTGCCCTGCCCCTGCCTCCCCATCTTCCTTTTTCTTGAAAGTGTGGTGTCTGTTTGCAGCTGAGTAGTTTTATCTGCCTGTTTCTGGCTAGAATTCCTCTCCATCTCTGGGCTTGTAAAACTAGAAAACAAGTTATCTGCTCCCAAAATACAGTTGTGGGACAGGTACAGGGTAACAGCTGTAGACGTTCCCATTCCAAAAGGGAGAGAATTCCTGCAACGACTGAGCCCAGATGGCACAACTAGAAAGTCTGTGCACTGAAATGAAAGATCCTGCTTGCCACAACGAAGACCCAAAGCAGCCAAATAAATATTTAAAAGAAAAGGGAGAGAATAGAAGAAAAAGAGAGTCACCAGCCCCAACTAATTTTGAAACTCCACCAGCCAAACTCCCATTAAGTTCCCTGCCCTGCCCCTGCCTCCCCATCTTCCTTTTTCTTGAAAGTGTGGTGTCTGTTTGCAGCTGAGTAGTTTTATCTGCCTGTTTCTGGCCTATAGAAGCTTGGTGACCACTTTCTTTCATTTCACCCTCTCAGTTTGAGTTGGCGGTTTTCGAACATTCTGAAAACCCTTGTGTATGTCATGGAGATTCACACCATGAAACAAGAGTCCCTGGAGTCCCCCGCCTCTATTCCTGGCTTCTGGCTTCCGCTCAAATGGCTGAGGGGATGCACAGCCACGTGTCTCATCTTTTCAGTGCTAACATGACTCTCCCACCACACCTTGGCCTTCTCTCCTCAGTCTGCTTTTGGGACAGTCAATCTCCAAATTAGCATCTTTTGCAATCTGAGATAGATTGAGAGTTTCCCAAATCATCAAGTCTTGGTTCCTTCCTGCTTAACAGTTCTTCCCTCAGTTTACCTGTTACCTCTGGAATTTTACTGTAAGCAGCGAGAAGAAACCAGGCTGCACCTTCTGCACTTTGCTTGGAAACCTCCTCAGCTGAATATCCAGGTGCCTTGTTTGCAAGCTCTGCTGCCTTCAGGCCTGGAGGACACAGTTCCGCTGCTTTCTGCCTTGATAGATTCAGGATTCTCTTTCCTTCAATTTCCTGTCACATGTTCCTCATTTCCTCTGAACCTTTGCTAGCAGCACCTTTAACATCCACTTTTTTTTTTTTTAACTAACAGTCTGTTTATGATAATCTAGGTATTCTCTAAGATTACGTGGGCTTTTCTACTGTGCTCTTCACTTGCATCTGAGCCATCATTGACAGTGTCTTTAACAACCATATTTCTACCAATAGTCTGCTCACAACGATCTAGGGTTTTTCTATCATGTTTCTCACAATTCTTCCAGATTCTATCCCTTTCTCAAATCCAAAGCTACTCCATTTTCAGGTGTTTGTTATAACAGCACCCCTGCTGCTGCTGCTAAGTCACTTCAGTCGTGTCCAACTCTGTGTGACCCCATAGATGGCAGCCCACCAGGCTCCCCCGTCCCTGGGATTCTCCAGGCACGAACACTGGAGTGGGTTGCCATTTCCTTCTCCAATGCGTGAAAGTGAAAAGTGAAAGTGAATTTGCTCAGTTGTGTCCGACCCTTAGTGACCCCATGGACTGCAGCCTTCCAGGCTCCTCGGTCCATGGGATTTTCCAGGCAAGAGTACTGGAGTGGGGTGCCATTGCCTTCTCTATAACAGCACCCCACTTCCAGGCAAAATCTGTATTAGTTGGCTCAAAACAACACACATTCACTCTCTTCTATCAATAGCTCTGAAGGTCAGACGTCTGAAATTAGTTTCACGGGGCCAAAACCAAGGTGCCTGGGTGTGCCCACTCCAGAGGCTCTAGGGGAGAATCCATTGCCTTTCCTTTTCCAGCTTCTACCCGCTTCCTCCTACAGGTTCCAGCTTATATTGCTCGGCTCATGGCTCTTCACATTTCTCTCTGCTTCATCATTACATCACCTGCTCTTCCATCTCTATAATCAGATCTCCCTCTGCCTCCCTTATAAGTACTCTTGTGATCACATTTAGGGCCCACATGGATAATCCAAGATAATCTTCTCATCTCAGGATTCTTAACATAAGCCTGTATGCAAAGACTGTTGCCATATGTGGTGGTTAATTTTGTGTGTCAACTTAACTAGACCGCAGTATCCAGACACTGGGTCAAGAATTACTCTAGATGTTTCTGTGAGGGCATTTTTTAGATGAGATTGTCATTCGAATCAGTAGACTTAGAGTGAAATGGATTACCCTCCATTATGTGAATGGGCCTCATCCAATCCATCAAAGCCTTAATAGAAAAATATCAACCTCCCTGGAAGAAGAGGGAATTCTGCCAGCAAATGGCCTTTGGACTCAAGCTACAGCTCTCTCCTGGGTCTCCAGCCTGCCAGCTACCCTGCAGATTTTGGATTTTCCAGCCTCTACAATTGCACGAGCTCAGTTCCTTAAAATCTCTTTCTCTCTGTATAACTTTACACACACACACAGCCTATTAGTCCTGTTTCTGTGAAGCACCTGACTAATACATCATGTAAGGTAACATAAGTTTCTAGGAAATAGGGCACAGTTAACTTTGGAGCCATTGTTCAGTCTATCACAAACATCATCAATTTTTTTCAAGTGCATATGGAATATTTATCAAAATTGACTCTATGCTGAACCATAAAATAAGTCTTGGTACATTTCAGTCTTACATAGTATGTCCTCTTTTGACAACAGAAACAAATTAGAAATCAACAATTAGAAAAGTCCCACATATTTGGGACCTATATGGGTGCTAAGCAGCACCCATAGGACAAGGAAGAAATCACTAGAAGAGTGAGGGACTATTTCAAGCTGAATAAAAATACAATATATCAAAAATTAAAGTCTGCAGATAGCCAGTGTTTAGATGAAAATTTATAGAAGTAAATGCTTACAAGAAGAAAGAGTTAAAGTTAATGACCTGTTTTACCTGGAGAACTAAAAGAGTCAGTTAAACCCAAAGTGAGTAGCAGAAAAAATGATGATAAGAACGGAAATCAACAAAATAAAAAATAAATGATGGGGGCTTCCCTCCTGGTCCAGTGGCTAAGACTGTGCTTCCAGTGCAGAGGCCAAGGTTGTCTGAGGTTTGAATTACTGTTCATGGGAAGAGGGTAGTGACAGGAAATGGCCAGATAATCCAGTTTTGACATGTATCAGATAGTACTAAGGCATTTGAGAAACCTCATGGGATTATACTGTAATGGTCAGACCTTTAATCAAGTTCAGATGCCAAGGTCATAGTCTCACACAAAGCAACAGAATGCATGGCAGTCTGCAGTATGTGTCTTTTAAAGGCGCTTCAGTATTTTTGGCTTGAGGACCACTTACGCTAATAGCATTCATAGAGCTTTCTGCAGATAACTAATTTTGAAAATATGTCAGATAATTGCATAGAAAGGAAATAGAGATGTAGATACACTTTGAAACTAGCAAATTATTTTCCTTGCTACAGCACTTCTCTTTTCCTCTAATATATATTTACAGACAGCGTTCATGGAATGTTATTGCCATAGTACAAAGAATGGCTTTTGTGGATTTCTTCTTACATGCTGCAGGAGGGCCAGCTTTCATTTTGGGTGTGGCTATCTCACACAGCAGTGTGGTATATCAAGCCCATTAAAATGATCTATATTTAAAAGTACACATTTAATTTACTTACTTAAAGCTCAGTTGGTAAAGAATCTGCCTGCAATGCAGGAGACCTGGGTTCAATCCCAGGGTCAGGAAGATCCCCCAGAGAAGGAAATGGCAATCCACTCCAGTACTCTTGCCTGGAGAATTCCAAGGACTGATGGGCTACAGTCCATGGGATCGCAAAGAGTTGAACAGGACTGTGTGACTAACTTTCCTCCACTTTTTCAGGGAACTGGACCCCACACGCTGCAACTAAAAGTTTGTTTGCTACAACTAAAGATACAACGAAGATGGAAGACTCTGCATGTGCGACTAAGATCTGACGCAGCCAAAATAAATAAGTGAATGTAAGTTTCATGTCTACCTTAAAAAATAATAAATTAACAAATCCAAACGTTGGCTCTTTGAAAAGGATTAATAAACTTGACAACCCTAGGAAGACTGATTAAGAAGGAAAAAAGAGAAAAAAAAATAAATTATCAGTATCAGCAATGAAGAGAATCATCACAGATTCTACAGATGTTAAAAAGATAGTAAATGAATGTTATAAATAATGACACTAAATCTGACTACTTAGATGAAATGAGAAAATTTCTTGAAAAATCCAAATGATCAAAACTGACATGAAAATAAATACAAAAATTTAATGGTCCCTTTTTACAAATATTGTCTATTACAGATGTTGAATTTCTAATTAAAAGTTTCCCCATAAGCAAAACGTCAGAGCCAGACAGTTTCATCAGTAAATTCAATAAAACATTTAAGGAAAAAATAATAGTGCCAATCTTACATAAATCCTTTCAGAACACAAAGGAGGAGGGCAGAGTTTCCAATTTGATGTCACCAGCAATAAACAATCTTGAAGCCAAAATATGACAGAGATGCTTTAAGAAAAGAAGATTACGATCAATATCCCTCATGAATACGGATACATAAATCTTTAACAAAATGTTAGCAAATTGAATCCAGCAATGTATAAAAAGAACAGTATATCAAGTCAATGGGATTTATCCCATGAGTGTAATGTTGGTTTCATATTGGAAATCAATCAACATAATTCATTGTACCAACAGAATAAAGAAAAACCATATGACCACCTCGGTAGATGTATAGAAAAAGCATTTAAAAAAAAAGAAAAACTAAATGCAACACTCATTTCATAATAAAAATTCTCAGAAAACTAGAAACACAAGGAAAGTTCTTCATTCTGATAAAAGTCACCTATGAAAAACCTGTAGCTAATATACATAATGATGAAATATTGAATATTTTCTCCTAAGAAAAAGGCAAGAATGTTCTCACTTTTATTCAACCTTGTACTAGAGCCATAATGATTGCAACCATGCAATAAAAGGCATAAAGATTAGGAAGGGAGAAGAAAAACTGTATTTACAGCTGACACAAGCAGATATAAAGCATCTATGAAACAACCACTGGAACTAATAAGTGAGTTGAGTAGGGTCACAGATTACTAGGTCAATATGCAAAAGTTAAATGTATTACTATATACTCACAGCAAGCACATAAAAATGGAAATTTAAAAATCTCTTAATAGCATCCAAAAACAAAAAAAAAATTAGGAAAAAAAGTTCTCAAAATGCATGTAGAACTCTACCATGAAAACCACCTGACAATCATGAAGAAATTTAAGGAAATCTAAACCGATGGAGAAAGACACCATACTTGCATACCGGAAGATGTCCGTTCTCTCCAAGTTCAGTTCAGTTCAGTTCAGTCGTGTCCGACTCTTTGCAACCCCATGAATCGAAGCATGCCAGGCCTCCCTGTCCATCACCAACTCCCCGAGTTCACTCAGACTCACACCCATCGAGTCTGTGATGCCATCCAGCCATCTCATCCTCGGTCGTCCCCTTCTCCTCCTGCGCCCAATCCCTCCCAGCATCAGGGTCTTTTTCCAATGAGTCAACTCTTTGCATGAGGTGGCCAAAGTACTGGAGCTTTAGCTTTAGCATCATTCCTTCCAAAGAAACCGCAGGGCTGATCTTCAGAATGGACTAGTTGGATCTCCTTGCAGTCCAAGGGATTCTCAAGAGTCTTCTCCAACACCACAGTTCAAAAGCATCAATTCTTCTGCGCTCAGCCTTCTTCACAGTCCAACTCTCACATCCATACATGACTGCTGGGAAAACCATCGCCTTGACTAGACAGACCTTAGTCGGCAAAGTAATGTCTCTGCTTTTGAATATGCTATCTAGGTTGGTCATAACTTTTCTTCCAAGGAGTAAGCGTCTTTTAATTTCATGGCTACAGTCACCATCTGCAGTGATTTTGGAGCCCCCAAAAATAAAGTCTGACACTGTTTCCTCTTCAGAATGGACTAGTTGGATCTCCTTGCAGTCCAAGGGATTCTCAAGAGTCTTCTCCAACACCACAGTTCAAAAGCATCAATTCTTCTGCGCTCAGCCTTCTTCACAGTCCAACTCTCACATCCATACATGACTGCTGGGAAAACCATCGCCTTGACTAGACAGACCTTAGTCGGCAAAGTAATGTCTCTGCTTTTGAATATGCTATCTAGGTTGGTCATAACTTTTCTTCCAAGGAGTAAGCGTCTTTTAATTTCATGGCTACAGTCCCCATCTGCAGTGATTTTGGAGCCCCCACAAATAAAGTCTGACACTGTTTCCACTGTTTCCCTATCTATTTCCCATGAAGTGATGGGACCAGATGCCATGATCTTCGTTTTCTGAATGTTGAGCTTTAAGCCAACTTTTTCACTCTCCTCTTTCACTTTCATCAAGAGGCTTTTGAGTTCCTCTTCACTTTCTGCCATAAGGGTGGTGTCATCTGCATATCTGAGGTTACTGATATTTCTCCCGGCAATCTTGATTCCAGCTTGTCCATAAATTCAATGTTGTGCCAATTAAAATCTCAGTGTCTTTTGGTAGAAAATGACAAGTTGATTAAAAGTTTTTAATGGAAATGTAAAGAATGTATAATAGCTTAGACAATCTTGAAATGGTACAGTTGGAGGATCCACAAAATCTGATTTCAAGATTACAATGGTAATCAAGACAGAATGGCAATGGCACAAAGGCAACTAGATCAATGGAAGAGAATAGAGAGTCTACACTTAGATAATCAGTTGATTTTTTACAAAGTTACCAACGTAATTCAATTAGAAAAAGAAAGTCTTTCCAACAAACTGTGCTGTAACTATTAAATAAATGTATAGAAAAAAATGAATCTTGTCCCCTATCATAGACCTAAACATAAATGCCAACACTATAAAACTTCTAGAAAAACTTTAGGTGATTATTTTCATGACTTCGGGATTAGGGACATTTTCTCAGAGCAGACACACAAAAAAGCACTAAACAAATTAAAATTGATAATTAGACCTTTTGGAAATTGAAATTTTCTTCTTCTAATAGACACCATTAGTAAAACCAAAAGACAAGTCAGATTGTTGAAAAATTTTTTGCAATACGTATATTTGACAAAACACTTACATCAAGAATATATAAAGAACTGGAATAAATAAATAACAAAAAGACAGACCACCCAATTAAAAATGGCAAAAGAGTTGAACAGATACCTGACAAAAGAAGAGCAACATGGTTTAAAAAGGAGTGAAAAGATGTTCAACATTATTAGTCACCAGGGAAATGCAAATTTAAACTCCAATGACAGTTTCCTCCCCTGACAGTTTCTCCCCCTGACAATGCCAAATGTGGTGAGAACCAGTAAGCAGCTGACACTCTTACACAGCGGAAGTGTTAAATAACCCAGTCATCATGGAAAACTGTTACACATCCATCCACACTATGACCCAAATGTCCCATGCCTTTCCTAAGTATTTATCCAACAGAAGTAAAACATAATGTCCAGAAAAAGTCTTGAATGAAAATATCCATAGCAGCTTTATTCATGTGTCAAAAACTGATGACATCTCTAATATCAACAGAATGGATAAACAAACTGTTGCATGTTTACACAATAGACTATTCAGCAATAAAAAATAATGTGCTGATAACATGCAACATGAATAAATCACAAAAAAGTATTATAGTAAAAAAATCCAGGCATACTAGATATGGTATGATTGCGTTTGTAAAAAAATTTAAGAATGGACCAATTAATCTATAGGCTGGAAATCAGAACAGTGGTTTCCTGTAGGGGGTGAAGATTAACTGGGAGGTGGTATTAGGAACTTTCTGGGCGACAGAATTGTGTATTTGTCAGAGTGGTGGTTATATGAGTATTTACACATATATCCAAACTCATTGAATTGTATATCTAATATAAAATTTATTGTATGTAAATTTCAATATATTACATGCATTGTATAAAATGTATTTTATATATATTTGTATTTGTTATGGTATTCCAATATCTGAAAAAAAGTGCTACTTAAGGTGATGGTCAAAGGCAAAATAAGATATATTTAACTGAGTTTTTCCCCTACTCTTTTCTTGTCTATTGTAAACATGCAATATCATAAAATAAATAGCAAAGATTGAAAACATTTTTGTTGTCTTCTAAAATACTTTCTTTTATCCAAAGCTTAAAGAGTCTTTGCTTAGATAGAAACTTGAAACCTTTTTTTTTTCTATTTTTTCTGTAATTCTCTTTAATCTGTCCAGAATTTGGAGGGGAGAATGCTGAATTCCGGGGTAGAGAGGAAAGGGCTTTCTTTTTCTCCTCTTAAGTTCCTTTCCTGGACCTTTTTGCCTCTAGGTCCTGCTGCTTCTGGCCAAAGACAAGAGATGGTAGAAAAGCAGAAGGGAGATATTCAGCTGAGAGCCGAGGGTTACCCTCTCCTCAAAGGGGCACTGGTCCTTTTCCTGCACATGACTATCTTTGTCTAAATGGCCTCATTTTCTGATTAATGCAGCTCAAAATTAGCCCATTTCCTTGAAATTAAGACAAAAGTACAGTCCTGGAAACGCTCAAAAGAAGACAAAGCCAAACAGTTATTTGAAATTAGGAAAATGCTCTAAATGGAATATTAGAGCCATCCTGTGATACTCATGGAGCGTTGTGCATCTGATAAACATGGATTTTGGGGAAATGACGGTTTGATGATTGGCTCTGGTCTTTGTGCATCACACCTGGGGAGCTGGGGGCAGTTGGAAGTACATGAGGTAGGTGGTGCCTGAGTCTGATTTACAGAGTTATCCCAGTGCCAGGCTTAGTGGCATCTACACTTTATTCTCAAAGAGCAGCTGGTCTTGGTACAAGTTGAAAAGAACATTGATCTCAGAGCCTTTTCAAAGCTAGGTCTACATGACAACCACTGTCAGCAACAGCAACATCTGCAGATACAAGAAGCAGCAGGAAATTAGTGTTGATCTTCCTGAGATATGCATAGCGCTTTTTTGAGGGTGTTTAAAGTTGTGAGGGGCTTCCCAAGTGGCTCAGTGGTAAAGAATCTGCCTGCCAAGCAGGGGATGGGTTTCAGTCCCTGGGTTGGGAAGATCCCTTGGAGGAGGATATGGCAACTCGATCCAGTATTCTTGCCTAGAAAATTCCATGGACTGAGGAGCCTGGCAGGCTACGGTCCATGGGGTTGCAAAAGAGCTGGACACGACTTAACTACTGAACACCAGCAGCAGCAAACCATGAGAGAATTATCTGGGGATTGTGGATGCTGCAGAACATGAGGATAGGATGAAGGTGTGTGTCTCCAGCTTACGGCTGTAAGTAACATTATCCTCCCTAATCACTGTGGGAAGCGCTGCACAGGTGCCTGGCTTAGAACATGCTTTAGGTTTCTTCTCTTCAGATTGATCTAAGAATCAGCATATGATCCACAAAGGGGAAATCAGCTATGGTTTTCTTAATTCACATCAATTGGTTGTGAATAACTTGTGGCTGTTTCCAAAAGTTCAATCTACCCCAGAAAGGACAAAGATTTGCCAACAGAGAATTAAAGGAAATATCTGGTCCGCTCTTTAGAAATGTTTACCATCAGAGTTCCCGACGGACACTGGCTGGTTGGTAGCATTCCCCACAGAGATGACTCTGAAGGGACTTCTCTCTGGATGAATTCGGTCCTGTTGGCTTGTCACCACCCTTCTCCTGCATGCATTATTCCTTAAAGCCTTGACCTAAGCAGCACTTACAGACTTCCCTTCTGCTCAAAGTGAAAAGCAAATGTTAACCCTGCTTCTACTATTTCTGCATGTTTTTCCTCCTAATTTTCATCTCTCTTGTTCTCACTTGATGGTTTGGAGGATGAGTGGTGATGAAAGGTATCTGAAGGGTGGAAGGCATAAAAGATCTTTTCTCAGTCTTCCTCCCCGACAATTGCCCAGGTATTTCCTCCCTTGATGACATCAGTGCAGTCACAGTGATTCAGCTGGATCCCAGGTGAGCGCTAAGTTCCTTTTTGTTCCATGCCTCCTTCCTTCCAAGCCCCTAGTGATGTTCCTTCAGAGCAAGGGCCCTAACACATTTATTCCCTCTTCTTCCTTCCCTTTGCCTACCACATGTTCTTCTTGTCTTTGCCTAATAACCATCTTATTCTAGAAACTTTTCTTTATTGAAATTAAAAAAAATTTCTTGTTCATATAAAATAGACTTTTAAATATATTTTTAAAACACTTTAAAATCTAGTTATAACATTTTAAAATGTATATGTTCTAAAGTTCTCAAATTTGTAATCTGTTCCTAGACCATCTCTGCTTCTGTTTTTTGTTTTTTATTGTAATTTTATTTTTAATTGTGGTAATGTAGACATAACATAAAATTTACCATCTTAACCATTTTTAAGAATACAGTTCAGTAGTATTAAAGTATGTTTTGCATTGTTAGGTACCCATCACCACTATCTATCTCCAAATTTTTTTTTAATTACTAAACTATTTTTAAAGCAGTTTTAGGTTCACAGAAAAATTGAGCAGGAAGTGTAGCGTTCCCGTATAGTCCCTTGTTTCTATACAACCTTCCCTACTGCCAACATCCTGCACCAGACTGGTACATTTGTTATAATTCACGAACCCACATTGACACAGCATTATCATCCACAGTTCTCCAAAACACAATTCATCTTGTAAAATGAAATGGCATCCCCGTTAAACAACAACTCCCCACTCCCCATTTCCCCCAGCTCCTGGCAATGCTACTTCCTGTCTCTGAATTTGACTCCTCTAGGTACCTCTTGTATATATCAGTTGTGTCCCGCTCTTTGCAACCCCAAGGACTGCAGCACGCCAGGCTTCCCTGTCCATCACCAACTTCCAGAGCTTGCTCAAACTCATGTCCATCGAGTCAGTGATGCCATCCAACCATCTCATCCTCTGTCGTCCCCTTCTCCTCCTGCCCTCAATGTTTCCCAGCATCAGGGTCCTTTTCAGTGAGTCAGCTCTTCCTATCAGGGAGCCAAAGTACTGGAGTTTCTACTTCAGCATCAGTCCTTCCAATGAATATTCAGGGCTGATTTCCTTTAGGATGGACTGGTTGGATCTCCTTGCAGTCCAAGGGACTCTTGAGTCTTCTCCAACTGCTGCTGCTGCTACCAAGTCGCTTCAGTCGTGTCTGACTCTGTGCGACCCATAGACGGCAGCCCACGAGGCTCCCCCGTCCCTGGGATTCTCCAGGCAAGAACACTGGAGTGGGTTGCCATTTCCTTCTCCAATGCATGAAAGTGAAAAGTGAAAGGAAGTCACTGAGTCTTGTTCCAACACCACAGTTCAAAAGCATCAGTTCTTCGGTGCTCAGCTTTCTTTATAGTCCAACTCTCACATCCATAATGACTATTGGAATAAGTAGTCATATATATAAGTAGGATCACACAATTTTTGTTCTTTGGTGTCTGGCTCTTCTCAATTAGCATAACATCTTCAAGGTTCATCCATGTTATTACATGTGTCAGAATTCATTCCTTTTTAAGATAATGATATTCCATAGTAAGGATGGACCACATTGTAGTTATCCATCCATTCATCAAAGGACACTTGAGTTGCTTCCATCTCTTGACTATTATGAACAATGCTGCTATGAACATGGGTGGACAGATATCTCTTCGAGACACTGATTTCCATTCTTTTGGGTATATGCCCAGAAGTGGAATTGCTGGATCCTATAATGATAATTTTATGCTTAATTTTTTTTGAGGAACCACCAAATTGTTTTCCACATAATGTCTGCACCACTTTACATTCCCATTAACATTGCACAAGAGTTCCATCCTCAGCAACACATTTTAATTTCTCTCTTTCTTTTGGTCTTTCTGTCTCTATTTAAAAATTTTTTCGTAGTAGCCATCCTAATGGCTGTGTGGTGGTATGCGTGTTTACTTTTTAAGCTTTTACAAAAATCCTGGTGTCTTTTACTCACAATCTGATTTCCTTCAAATCCAAAGTAGGCACTTTAGAATCTTCTTTGTATTGACCTATATCAGTTGTTCATCTGTGCATTCTCTTTCTCAGAATGCATACAAAGGAGTACCTTCTCTGATTCAAGTATACCTGAGCTGATATCTTCAGACGAGGGGACAATTTAGCCAGCAGAGACACCTGTCCCCATGGAGAGCACCTGGAATGATTCAGCCAGGGTTCCTAGTCTGGCTGCCTCTCCTTCCTCTTATGTCATCCCCTGGAGACCTCTCCTAAATCTCTGATCTCCCCGCGAGAGAATAGCCTTCCCAAAGACAGATCTCTCTCTGTGGCAGTCTGCGGTGCTGGATATATTTACAGATGATATGTTGTGTGTGGATTTTTTAGTAGTAGCCTGCTTTCCCGATGGCTCAGAGGGTAAAGAATCCACCTGTGGTGCAGGATATGCGCCTTTGATCCCTGGGTCGGGAAGATTCCCTGGAGGAGGGCATAGCAACCCACTCCAGTATTCTTGCCTGGGAAATCCCATGGACAGAGGAGCCTGGCAGGCCACAGTCCATGGGATCTCGAAGAGTTGGACATGATTGAGCAACTACGCACGAGCCTTAATCTCCCTAAGAAATCATTACAAGAGTCTAAAATCCAGTGATAATGGAAGGCACTCGTGAAAACAGTATGCCTTATGGCAGTGCGTTCTAAAATCACATGGCAGCAGGAAAACCCAGGGAGCACAACTTTTCCTCTTTCTACCCCTAGTCAAGAGGAGGTGGTGTTGCCAGGGCCTTGTCACCCAACGTTTGTTACTACCTGGAGGGCATCCAGCCCGTGTGTCTGCCCCTCCACCAGGGCTGTGAAGCAGCTTGTTGCCACTAGAGGGCGTCAGGCTCCTTTGTTCGGATCATTCTGTGTCAATCCAGGGAGGCCTCCAGCTCCTTTCTGTCTGACTGCACCTCCTGCCTCTATTTTTAAGTCCTCTGTGTTGGCCTGGGGTATTCAGGCCTGGAGACCCCACTGAGTCAGGAAACAGCGTATTCTCTCTGAGACCTTGGCCGAGATCCCCTCTAGAAATCAAGTTCCTGTGGAAAATGGGCTGTGAGGGTGGGGGAAAACAGATCACCTTTCACAGAGTACTCAGGGCCCAGAGGGATTGCGGGGGAAGGTGGAGAAGCCATGCCTTTGTCTCTTCACATTTTAAGTTCTCAAAACCAAAGTAAAATTTTAAAACAAAAGAAAAATTTCAGGATCCAAAGGAAGATGCGTTTATCTACTTTGCCTTCCTCTGTGGTACTTCCTAATAAGTTGAGAAGTCCTCCCCTCTGCTTCCTCACTGGGTTGTGTGACCTCCTGGTAGCATTTGGACCATGCTGTTTTAAGAGTCACCAGATAAAAGAGCAGACACCCAAGCCCCACCCTGGGAGGTTCCAGCTCAGTAGGCCCAGGGTGTGGCCCAAGAATCTGCCTTTTTGGCAAACACCTTATTTTATTCTCAGGCAGTGTGCGTTAGCCGCTCAGTCGTGTCTGACTCTTTGCAACCCCATGGACTCTGCAACCCCAAACAAGCCCAGCGGGCTCCTCTGTTCATGGGATTTCCCAGGCAAGAACACTAGGTTGCCATTTCCTTCTCCAGGGGATCTTCCCGACCTAGGGATTGAACCTGGGTTTCCCACATTGCAGGCAGACTCTACATCTGAACCACCAAGGAAGCCCTGATTTCAAACCTATTCTCAGGCAAAGGATCCTCAAACCACACTTTGAGAAAATTTCTTCTGGCCTGTGTCCTCTCGTGCCATTCATCCAATGTGAGAGTTCTAGGATAAGTTTTCTCTTCCATGCAGGAATTCTCTTCCCGCCTGGGCAACCCCCATCTTAGGGTCTGAAGTATGGTGTCTCCCAGCAGCCCCCACTCCAGTTCTTTTTTAAATTTATTTTTTACTGCATCGGGTCTTCGCTGCGGCACACCAGATCTTTTGTTGTGGCGTGCAGACTTAGTTGCCCTGCGGCATGTGGGATCTCAGTTCGCCGACCGGGCCTAAAACCAGCGTCCTCTGCATAAGAAGGCAGATTCTTAACCACTGGACCAGCAGGGACATCCCCCCCCACCCCAGTTCTAACCCCTGCTGCCTATTCTGTCCTCAGCCTCCTGCTGCTGACACTCTGTGACTCCCCTGGGCTAGGCGGCCTTCTAAAGGGCTTTCATTTATTTCATAGCTCTTGGGAGAAACCTCCTGGGATAGAAGCGCCCAAATGAGGGTCTGGCTGTGCCTTTCCCTCCCTGCTGTAGGGGTTTCTCTCAACACCACCTCCAAACACACACAGCACACTGTACAGCCCTAACGACTGCCACTGTTCTCTAAGGACAGCCCAGCAGCCAGTCTGTGGCTAATGTTCACCTTTGTATGGTGCCCTCAGCTCCGATGGTGCTTGGAAAGAGTTGATGTCAACACGTTTGAGCATCAGTCATTACCCTCCTCAGTTCTGGGAGAGCCAGGATTAAGACTGCTGAAAAAGAAATCCACTTTGGAGAACCTGAAGCCCAAGCAACAGTTGGGAGGGAGGTTCCCGGCACTACTTATTCTGACACAAATGGGGTCTTTTAGACACAGAAGCATAAATTGCTGCATCTTTGAAACATGAGAATGAACACAGACACACACACACACAGAGGTTGCCTAATTTCCCATTCCCTGCCACTCCAGGCTCCCACCTTTCAGCACTTTCTTGCTTGCTGCTGCTGCTGCTAAGTCGCTTCAGTCGTGTCCGACTCTGTGCGACCCCATAGACGGCAGCCCACCAGGTTCCGCTGTCCCTGGGATTCTCCAGGCAAGAACAGTGGACTGGGTTGCCATTTCCTTCTCCAATGCATGAAAGTGAAAGTGAAGTCGTGTCCAACTCTTAGCGACCCCATGGACTGCAACCTACCAGGCTCCTCTGTCCATGGGGTTTTCCAGGCGAGAGTGCTGCAGTGAGGTGCCATCGCCTTCTTGCTTGATTCTCATACTAATTCCTAAGCCTCTGGGTAGCAGCCCTTGGCTCTCTGCCCTGTGTCTGGTATTGAGATCTGAGACTAAATCTGTCACCAGTTTGTAATTACTGGGTACGGAGCCCCCACATGACTGCAACATCAGAAGAAGCCTCTTAGAAGACTGCTCCAGGCCTGTCTTCTGAAAGGCCACCGTACCTGCTCTGATCCAGCACACACTCATGGGCGCAGATGGCAGCCAACAAAAACAGCTGCCTGGCACCCCCGAGAGGTCCAGAGTTGCAGGGAAGGGGGCTCACAAATTAGGCTGGCCCTAAAGAAAGGGGGTCACCACAGCTCAGTGGTGCTAGGACCTAAGGAGGTTCAAAAGAGACCAGTGCCATGAAGCCATCACTTACAATGAGAAATAAGACACTCCAGTTCTGT
>SJXQ01009300.1:339721-362746 GCA_006408695.1 Aepyceros melampus | reverse complement strand
CAGACGTGGGTGGGGAGTGGGGTGGGGGCGGGGCCTTTCTTTTGTGGGTGTTGTTCAGAGCAAGTATGGTAAGAGGTACAATTCCAGGGTAAAGGGTAGGGGTCTCTGCTTGCATTCAGAGCGGATATTCAGCAAAATATATACTCCATGATACCACAAAAGTTTTTTTTTTTTTTTCTGTGTCGTGTCTTAGCTGCAGCATTCAGGATCTTGCACTGCAGCAGGGCCTCAGTAGTTGTGGTCTGTGGGAGTTGCATGTGGGGTCTTAGTTCCCTGACCAGGGATGGAACCCACATCCTCTGCGTTGGAAGGTGGATTCTTAATCACTAGACGACCAGGAAGTTCCTCCCAATGACTCCAAAAGTTATTAATGGCTGGATCTTTTCCTGACTGGTCAGCACCTCTGCTATATCACTTAAATAGTTTGAGCATCACCCTCAACAATAGGTGAGTGTAATGCCTGCTGGGAGAGTCAGAGTTTCTGGAAGCCGGACAGTTTTCTCTTCCCTGGACTACCTATAAATCCCACATTAGACTTCACAAGTTTCTACTCCTTGGTTAATTTAGTATCTAGCACATAGTAGGTGCTCAATGACACATCATAGGTGCTTATGATGTTGAGCTCAAGCAACCCATGGTGCCTGGCTGGTCTCTGCCACGTTTACCCTGGGCTTCCCTTTTCCAGGCTTCCATGGTTGACCACTCCCCCAGCTGTGACTGTTTCTTCACATACGCCAGGCTGTCCTGGAAGGCCCCTGTCTTTCAGGTGGCCTTGCTGTCTCAACAACCAGTACTTGACTGAGCACCTACTATATGCCAGGTTTGGGGGATATGGCAGTGAATAATAGTCATGGTTCCTACCCTACTAGAGTCAAGTCTGGAAAATGAATCAGGCATTGAACACATAACATGAGTGGTGTGACGGAGAAGGGCCAAAGTTATGGGGGCACATGGCAGAGGATTGGATCTGCTCCTTGGAGGAAGTAATGTTACAGCTAAAATTTGGTAAGTTCATTGGGTGAAGGGAAAGAGCAGAGACATGTGGCTCAGTCAGTAAAGAATCCACCTGCCATGTAGGAGACTTGGTTTCAATCCCTGGGTCGGAAAGATCCCCTGGAGAAGGGAATGGTTACCACTCTAGTGTTCTTGCCTGGAGACTCCCATAGACAGAGGAGTCTGGTGGGCGACAGTCCTTGGGGTTTCAAAGAGCTGGACACGACTGAGTGACTAACACTGCTTTTAGGCCAGAACTACATTTCCCAGGATGCTTTATAGCTAGAACACAAGCATGTGACCCAGTTTCCATCAATCAGGTGCACCTTTATGAGAAAGCACAAAGGAATTCTCTCCTAGCGGCTGAGAGGAGCACTCATTTGGATCTCAGGACAGCAGGGGCAGAGGTGGTGTAGCCTCTCTATCTCTGTATCTAAAGTGCCAATGGCACCTGCAGTCCAGTCATAGAGGGAGGGTGATTTGCATATTGTTCCAGGCTGTAGAGCGTTCCATAAGCCATACAATATCCTTCAGTAAATCGGTTTGCTAGTTAACCTTGCAGTGTGGATTTTTTTTGTTGCTCTTGTTGTTTGCAGTTAAGAGCTCTGAATGATATATTACTTCAAGGCATGATGGTAAGTAGTTGGTCAATTTTAGCAGCTGGAAGGTGAAGCCTTTTGTTTTTCTAGCCAGGCAGAATTGTGCTGGAGGATCAGGAGTGAATACCACAGTGCGCATCAGTTCCCAATTACAGCTGCAGAGCCTCGGGGAGACTGCAGAACAGCTGGTCCCCTTTAAGCCCTGAGCGGCCATGGAGAGAGACCTCGGTCCACATGAGTAAGGAAAGCTTCAAATCGGTTTTTGGTGGCTGCAGAAGGGCCCGTCTGGAAGAGGCGAGGGATTACTCACATGGTTTCCTCAGGCACAGGAGAGGGAGCTGCGGGAAAACACCTTCAGAGTCAGTTTCTCGCAGGGCTGGGTGGCCAGTCCCCATTTCCGGTGTGGGGAGACGTGCCTGAAGTGTTTCTGACCTTTCTGGGGCTGGGAGCTCTCAGGGCTGAGGCAGCCCGTTGTGAGTGGAGCCGTGACACGCATCCCGCTCCCCGGAGCCCGCGCTCAGCCTGGAACACTGTCAGGGAGATGACAAATGCGCCTTCTCCGTTGGGCTGGCTTCAGATGAACTCATCCTTTCCCTCTGGACTCTGTCAGGGTTAGTGCCTGGTCTTTCTGAGTCACTTGACAGTTTGTAAGCACGTGGGGAGCCGGAGGTAGTGTGCGTCTGTCTGTCTCTGTGCCTTTACTTCTAAGGGTGTCCTGGAAACCCTGCACCAAGAATGCTGACCCCCGAATTAAAGGTTGTAGGGAGACTTTTGAGAATTTTAGAAGCATAAAAGAAGCCAGAACCAAGCATGAATGGACATTCAGAAAGGCATAGGAATTTTAGCTACTATGAAATCATACCCACGTCTCTAGATGGTCCACAACCCTCAGGGGGATGCTGTTCATGTTTTCTGGGGTCTTACAAGATGTTTTCTGGGGTCTTACAAGATGTTTTCTGGGGTCTTACAAGGGGCAGGTAAGGTGGAGTGGTGTGGTTTTTTTTTTTTTCTCCTATTTTTTTAAAGTCTTTATTGAATTTGTTCCAGAATTGCTTTTGTTCCATATTTTAGGTTTTTGGCCCCTCGGCATGTGGGATCTTAGTTTCCTGACCGGAGATTGAACCAACAGCCCTTGCATTGGAAGGCAAAGTCTTAACCACTGGACCATCAGGGCAGTGCCGGGAGTGGTTTTATATATGGCTTCATTGGAAGAACACAAATCCTAGGAAGATTTCTTTCCTTACACAATATTGTTGAGGAGAGGTTTTCTGATCTCCCCATTGTGTAATCTACCCTTAGACATTTTTATACCTATGATTTAAGAAAATTGCTGCTGCTAAGTCGCTTCACTCATGTCCAACTCTTTGCGACCAACAAACTATAGCCCAACAGACTCCTCTGTCCATGGGATTCTCTAGTCAAGAATACTGCAGTGGGTTGCCATGCCCTCCTGCAGGGGAACTTCCTGACCCAGGGATCAAATCCATGTCTCCTGCAGTTCCTGCATAGCTGCTGCTGCTAAGTCGCTTCAGTCGTGTCCGACTCTGTGCGACCCCATAGATGGCAGCCCACCAGGCTCCCCGTCCCTGGGATTCTCCAGGCAGGAACACTGAGTGGGTTGCCATTTCCTTCTCCAGTGCATGAAAGTGAAAAGTGAAAGTGAAGTCACTCAGTCGTGTCCTACTCTTAGAGACCCCATGGACTGCAGCCCACCAGGCTCCTCCGTCCATGGGATTTTCCAGGCAGGCATACAGGAGTGGGGTGCCATTGCCTTCTCTGTCCTGCATAGGACATGTGCCCTGTATTGGCAGGTGGATTCTTAACCCCTGGACAACCAGAGAAGTCCTGATGCAGGCATTCTTGAGTAGCCTTTGTAATGCGTAAGAAAATCTAAACATTCTTCCCTCTTCTGCTCACCCAAGACAGTCTGTTTCTCCAGGGCTGGATCTCAGAGCAGGGCAGTCCCTGGTGCTGTCAACCACGTGTTCACGGGGGATGTGTTTGGCAGATGAAACTCACTTAAGACTCCCATGTACCCACCACACCCCGACGTCCTCCAAGACAGCCCTTCCTGACCCTCAGAACCCAGCTTGCCCCTCAGAGCCCGAATAACGCATAAGCTTTGCAGGATCTCGACTCATGACATTTAGGAAGTCCCTGTAGGTTCACTGCTCAGCTTTTCCTAGTGCAGGTACCAGTTTAATTCTGAGATGGTGTAACACATTTTGTTGTTTGTTTCTGCTCTGAGGTGACCCCAGCTCTTCCCGCACCTCAGGAAGCAGGATGTAGTCACTCTTCAATAATCCATAAAATACCAAAAATCACCTACTCAACATTCTGAAAATGATAACAAATGTTTTTAAGTATTACAGCAGGACATGGTAACGTGTATCCTCTTTGTAACTAACAAAACATCCCCTTGAAGCCCTCTGCTTCCTTTCCCTCCCCGAAGGAATTTGCTATTGTTTGTAAATATAATATACCCCGAACACCGGCTTTGTTTAATCACTTTATCAAACTTAGTCTTTCTGATTATTCTTAGTAAGTCAGTTTTGATTTTTTTTGAACCAGCCCTATTGAGGTATCATTTACATGCAGTCAAATGCACCTGTTCTAAGTGTGCAGCTGAATGAGTTATGACAAACTCATTGTGTACCCACCACAAATACTCAAGATAGAGAATATTTTCCATCACCCCCAGAAGTTTCCTTATGCCCCTTTGTAGTCAACCCCCCTCTCAACCCCCCTTTTCTAGGCAACTAACTAGTGATCTGCTTTCTGTCTCTGCAGATTAGTTTTAAAGGCCTTTGATTTTAATGAGAATATACTATGGTCAGTAAAGTGGCATTCTACTTGATGCTGCTGGAAATCCTGCAAGGGGGTAACATGAGACAATATTAACTTTGAAAGTGAGAGTCACTCAGTTGTGTCCGACTCTTTGAGACTGTATAGTCCATGGAATTCTCCAGGCCAGAATACTGAAGTGGGTTCAGTTCAGTTTCAGTTCAGTCGCGCAGTCATGTCCGACTCTTTGCGACCCCATGAATCGCAGCACGCCAGACCTCCCTGTCCATCACCAACTCCCGGAGTTCACTCAGACTCACATCCATTGAGTCCATGATGCCATCCAGCCATCTCATCCTCGGTCGTCCCCTTCTCCTCCTGCGCCCAATCCCTCCCAGCATCAGAGTCTTTTCCAATGAGTCAACTCTTCGCATAAGGTGGCCAAAGTACTGGAGCTTCAGTTTTAGCATCATTCCTTCCAAAGAAATCCCAGGGTTGATCTCCCTCAGAATGGACTGGTTGGATCTCCTTGCAGTCCAAGGGATTCTCAAGAGTCTTCTCCAACACCACAGTTCAAAAGCATCAATTCTTCTGCGCTCAGCCTTCTTCACAGTCCAACTCTCACATCCATACATGACCACAGGAAAAACCATAGCCTTGACTAGACGGACCTTAGTCGGCAAATTAATGTCTCTGCTTTTGAATATACTATCTAGGTTGGTCATAACTTTTCTTCCAAGGAGTAAGCGCCTTTTAATTTCATGGCTGCAGTCACCATCTGCAGTGATTTTGGAGCCCAAAAAAACAAAGTCTGACACTGTTTCTACTGTTTCCCCATCTATTTCCCATGAAGTGATGGGGCCAGATGCCATGATCTTCGTTTTCTGAATGTTGAGCTTTAAGCCAACTTTTCCACTCTCCTCTTTCACTTTCAACAAGAGGCTTTTTAGCTCCTCCTCACTTTCTGCCATAAGGGTGGTGTCATCTGCATATCTGAGATTATTGATATTTCTCCCAGCAATCTTGATTCCAGCTTGTGTTTCTTCCAGTCCAGCATTTCTCATGATGTACTCTGCATATAAGTTAAATAAGCAGGGTGACAATATACAGCCTTGACGTACTCCTTTTCCTATTTGGAACCAGTCTGTTGTTCCATGTCCAGTTCTAACTGTTGCTTCTTGACCTGCATACAGATTTCTCAAGAGGCAGGTCAGGTGGTCTGGTATTCCCATCTCTTTCAGAATTTTCCACAGTTTGTTATGATCCACACAGTCAAGGCTTTGGCATAGTACTGAAGTGGGTAGCCATTCCCATCTCCAGGGGATCTTCCCAACCCAGGGATCGCACCCAGGTCTCCCACGTTGCAGGCAGATTCTTTACCAGCTGAGCCACCAGGGAAGCCCATTGACATTGAAGAAAATTGCAATTTGTGTGTTCTTTGAGCCATACACAAATCTATCACTTTGTGGACTTCCTTTCTTTCTTTAGTGTAGCAAATTGTTTTCAGAGATGGTGCCAACAATTCCATCCTCCCTGTGAGGTCATGCCACCCCTCCCAACACAGTGCAAGTTCTCTTTCCTCCCCTTAAACAGAGATCATCTTTGGCAAAAGAATGTGGAGGAAGGGGTGCTCGGTCAGTTCCAAGCTCAAGAACTTATAAGACCTGATAGGGTCTGCTTTTGGCCTCTTGGGATTTGGCCACCATGGATACGGTTAGGCCGGAGAAACTGAAGGACGAGAGTCTGCCTGGGGAGGGTAAGGCCCAGTCAGCTCCCTGCTCTTCCAGCCCCAGCTGAGGAGCCAGACATGTGAGTGAAACTGTCCTGGATGTTCCAGCTCCAGACAAGCTCTCAACTAAATGCAGCCACGTAAGTGACAGCTCACTGAATGTAGAGCAGAACTAACTGCCCAGCCAACCAACAGGATCGCAAAAAATAGTAATCATTACTGTTTTAAGCCACTGAGTTTGGGGATAGTTTGTTGTCCTGAAGCAGATAGCTAATGCAGTCAGAAAACTTGATGGAGGACAACACTGTCATTGAAACACTTGAAACACTGGAGAAGGGAAAGAACTTCCCTACAAGGAGCCTCCAAAATGCCCTAAAGCAGTCTGCTCCTCTGCCAGTTCCCACATGTGCACAGAACTCACTCCTATCAGAGGAGCCAGAACCCAGGGTGCATTCCTGGACAAAGAGAGGCCTCGTTAGAGAACACAATTGAGAGTTGGTTCAAGGAAGAAAGGGACCCCAGACCCTCTTACTTCCCTTTCTCCCTGTGACTTTTCAAAGGGAAGGTCCACACAGCAGAAAGGACTCATAGCTGAAGAATCTGAGTCTCTAAGGAGACCCAAGACCATGCAGGAGGTCAGGAGCTTCTGAGAGCTGAGTTTCCTCAGGAAGATCCAGATGAGAAACAATGCAAAAATTCCCACATCTGAGGCCTGGCATGGTCCATAGCATGCAACAGTTACTCACAGAAGTATTTGTTAAATCAGTCAGTTTCTGTCTGAGTTATCTGAATAGTTCACAGGCCCATTAGGTTCAGGAAATCCAAGACCAGTGCTAAGGTATCCACCAGGCATGGACAAGCCACCTGGACAATTCCTGGGGCATCACATACATTCTCCAGACCAGAAAGAGCCATAAGACATTTAATTTGGAGATGAACTATTGGCCTGTCGTAGACTTTACCTTCACCTACCATTGAACCATATAGTGGAGTGAGCTTGGGACATCAGCATAAGCCTACCACTTGCCTTTCTTTGCTAAAGATCCCCTCATTTTCAAGCAAATCTCCAGGTCATGGAAAAAAGATCTCCTCTAGCAGTTACTCATTTGAATTGGGGAGAACTTCTAATGGGACGTATGTAAATTGTTGCTCTAAATGTTTGAATAAGCAGGTGGTAAAAGCAAGGGGACCAGCATTTCCTGATAAATATAGGCGGTCAGCTGCCAGCAGAGGTTGTTTTGAACTGGATACAGTGAGCAGTGAGAACAAAACAACTTTGCCTCTGTTTCACCTGAAATATCCACTAGTCAGGAAGATCTCCTAGAAAAGGAAATGGCAACCCACTCCAGTATTCTTGCCTGGGAAATCCCATGGACAGAGGAGCTGGCAGGCTACAGTCCATGGGGTTGCAAAGAGTCAGACATGACTGAGCATGTACGCACACATCCCCTGGTTGACAAGCCTCTGAGAAGGACAGGGGAAAAAGGAGTTTCCTGTATTGGGACTCAAAGATGCTTCTCTCCCCTGTGTTCTCCTTTCAGTGTTTAGAATGGCCCCAGCGCATTTTCTGGGTCTTCGTTTGCCTGTGCAGCGTTTGAGGTGGATTTCTACAGAGTCGCCTCCCAGAAAACAGAGAAAAGGGAAAGAGGTAGAAATGGGGCCACCCCAGGAGTCTTTCTACGAGAAGGACCAGGAGCAAGTGGTAAAGACTAGGGAGGCCAGGGCACAACCAGCAGTAAACCTAGAGCAGCACAAAGGGGGTGTCAAATACTCAAGTGTTCTCACTTTCTACACTGGCTTGTGCCTTTTGCACAAAAGGCCGTGTGCCTCTGCTTAGGCAAGATCTCTCTGTGTGTCCAAGCTTTCTGAAGCGCTTTGTGTTGCACGGTCCACGGGAGGAGTGACTGCTGTTATGAGCTCTGCCTGTAACTGGAAGACGGCCCCACCCACTGGCATTGACTGAGTAGGAAAAAGGCCCCAGGGTGTCCTGCACCAGGGACACCAGGTGACCGTCCAGAGTCCATGCCAGCCAGGAGATCCCAGTAGGTGCAGGGCTGATGGGAAATGCGCAAGCTTGGACGGTTTTCCTGTAGATGGAGCGTCCGGCTGAGTCACTCTTCCCTCTGCCTAGGGGAGTGAAGTCACAAGTTTTTGCTCTGTCTTGCCAGCCCTTCTCGTACCTCTCCTTGGCACCCTTGCCTTCTCCAGGACAGCAAACCAAACACAACTAGAAACACATACCAGCTTTACCAGACTTTCCCTCATGTACTTAATATCTAAGAAAATGTGTCACATGTCACCTCCCCAAATGAGAGCCAATTAATCAGTAAAACCCAAGGTAATATTAAGGATTTTTCAAAGAAAACAAGGGATGAAGCATCATGTAGGGTCAAGAGCAAGTCCAGAGCAATCTCTACTTTTAATGCCTTTATAGGCTGAAAAATGAGATTGATAGTCTTTTATGATGACCTTAAGACAGAGATCCTTAGACATATTCAAAAATAGTATTTTTGCACGCTATTCCATATCCTTTTTGGAATGAAACAAGGCAACAATAATATATTTTTATGGCTTTTTGCAAGTACTTCCACATACTTTATTTTCTCTGGTTTTGGTCTTACCATGGCCTATTGCACTGATGGAGTCTTGAATGGGTCAGACAGCCTGGCTTTCTGGCTTTGTCTAAATCTGTAGTCTAGTGTTGAGGCACCTACCACCATCGAGGTGGTGGCAGGGTGGGTATGTGTGGCTAGACGTGGATGTCCTGAAGGCTTTCCTGTCTTGTACTGACCCTGTTGGCAGGTAACTTTCTGACACCATGTTGGGGACAGCATTTTAATCTCCGTGACATGTAGAAATACAGCCTCACTGGCTGGGGATGTTCCTCAGGCCATTATAAAGGTGAAGTTTACCTTTGGATTCTTTCAGTCACAAGTTACAGAAACCTGTTTAAATTGGCCCAAGTAAAAAGGGGACATTTGTAGCAGGATATACTGTATCTCAAGGAACTCAAGGGCAAGAAGGAGAAGTAGTCTCATGAGGGCCTGGAACCAGAATAAACATATGTTCCAAACAGACATCTTTCTGAGTCTGCCAGCGGAGAATGTCGCGGAATCTTCCAACACTCAGGAGGTCTAATCCACTCCGTGAAACAGCACGGTCCCAGTTCAAGAGGGGACACGGAGACAGACTTGGCAGCCAGGAAAAATACCGTATTATATATAAAAAGTGAATGTGTGATAAAGAAAACATAACAAATGGTGCCAATAGCATTTAGAAGTTCATTTTACTTGATACACCCAAATAAGTTACAAACTAATTAAAGGGCGCATGCTCATTTGTGTCCGATTCTTTGTGACCCCATGAACTGCAGCCCAACCTGCTCCTCTGCCTAGGGGATTTCCCAGGCAAGAATACTAGAGTGGTTTGCCATTTCCTTCTCCGGCAGATTTTCCCAACCCAGGGATGAAACCCACATCTCCTACATTGGCAGGCAGGTTCTTTACCACTGAGATACCTGGGAATCCCAATTAAAGGGTAAACATTTTTAAAGTATTTTTAGAAAGTATACCATAAAAACTAAAATAAAATATCATTTAATATTAATTGAGACTTTAATGGAAAGAAGAGAATACTTCTAAGCCCAGAAACCAGAGAGGAAAGTTCATTAAGAAACGTCGACATCCTCTAAGTGCTTATTACAGTCGATCTTAATTTTTAAGCATTTTGTCCACCTTACCTAATGTATCTTTCAACCTTATGAAAATGGCATCATTATTCTCATTTTTTAAAATGAGTGAATGAACTGTGGCAGAGAGATGTTAAGTAACTTGCTCAAGGTCATACAGTAGGCAGCACAGCCCAGCTTTACCCTGGAACTTTCTATTCTGAAGGCCAATGCACTAATCCTCCATGTCCTAAAGTCTCCTTCATATACATTTAAATGAGTTTATATGGGTCAATTTCATTCACTCAGTCATTCAACATGTGTTTATTGAGCTCCCAGTAAAGGATGGGGCTTCCCAGGTGGTAAAGAATCCTCCTGCCAATGCAGGAGACACACCTGGTTCAGGAAGATCCCTTGGAGGAGGAAATGGCAACCTATTCCCGTATTCTTGCCTGGAAACTCCCGTGGACAGAGGAGCCCGGTGGGTTACAGTCCATGGGGTTGCAAAGAGCAACTGAGCCTGCATGCACACTAAGGAATAAACACTGCTCTAGGCACCGGGCCTTCAGTGATGAGTCAGGCAGGCAAGGTGCCTGACCTCAGGGAGCTTATATTCTAGACTCTAGAATCTAGAGAAGATACACACTATTTAAAAAATTAATAAGTGAACAACAGAATTTCCGATTGTGACAAGAAGGAAAGAAGGAAACCTAAGGCACTGTGATGAATAGTGACTGGGGTAGCTTGATTGCTTGGGGAGGGCTAGAGGAGGGAGCCTGGCTGGTGGATGAGACCTGAGGCATCAGGGAACAGGAGGAATCCAGAAAGACTCAGGATGTGGGCTAGGGTGGATTGTCATGCCATTTACTAAGATGGGGAAGAGCCGAGGAGGTACAGCAGGTTTAGGGAGGAAAATCGAGGGTCCTATTTCAATATATGTTAAATTTGAGTGGCCTATTATACATCCAAGCTTGCCTTACAACTTCTAAGCGTGCACAGCAAATATCACAAAGAATTAGTATTGGCTACATTGACAAGAAAAACACACTTAATTTCCAGCAGATGTGTGGGCAAAGTTGGAAATTCAGCGTGTTTTTCTTGTCAATGTAGCCAATACTAATGCTTTGTGATATTTGCTATGCACGCATTAAAAGTTGTAAGGCATACTTGGATGTCTAGAACAATTTAGAAAAGGGAAAACATAGTAGATAAACATGGGAAAATATTGGATCTCACTAGTAATCCAAGAAATGAAACTTGAAACATTAATGAAGTCGTATATTTTTAAGTACTAAATTAGAAAAAAAAAAAAAAAACCACCCAGTGGAGCCAGGGTGAAATTGGTACTCTTCTTCATACACTGATGGTGACATAATAAAGTGGCACAATATTTTGGAAAGTAAATTGAAAAGAGTTGTAAAAATTCTTATATCCTTTGATGCAGCTTTTTTCACTTTGGGGATTCTCTCTTTAGGAAAAGATACTGTGTGCCCATGGTATTTACCATGGAATTATTAAGGGTGAAAATTCAAAAACAAGAGCAAAGGAGCAGGAAACTGGTTGGGGCTTCCCAGGTGGTGCTGATGGTAAAGAACCCGCCAGCCAACGCAGGAGATGCAAGAGATGCGGGTTCGATCCCTGGGTTGGGAAGATCCCCTGGAGAGGAACATGGCAACCCACTCCGTATTCTTGCCTCAAGAACCCAATGGACAGAGGAGCCTGGAGGGCTACAGTCCATAGGGTCTCAAAGAGTCAGAACCAACTGAAGTGGCTTAGCTTGCAGAGAACTGGTTACAAAAACGATGGTAAGTCTGCTCCACTAGAGCCTCGGGGCTACTGGTTTACCTCAAGTAACCAGCAGGGAAAGTTCATCCCAGAGGTCAGGTTAACCCAATAGAAGCAGAAGAGGCTGGGAGGCCACAGCTGGCATCAGGTGTCCCGAAGGGCCCAGACCTAGCTGGAGGGGTGCTTCAGTCGTGTTCCCCACAGCCTGGGCAACTGGGAGGATGGACTGCTGTGGCTTCTGGGACTGGCTGGAGCCTCTGAGATGCTCCAAGGCAAGAAGGGAGGAACCCACCTGCTGCAAGTCCTGTGCCCCAGACCCCAGGTGGTGGAACTTCTGACAACACCCGTGTGGCTGCAGTGACCTTTCCCTGAGATGGACATATAGTCGCTTGACCCCCGCTGCTTGGGGGAGGGTGTCCCGCCCCAGTTTCCCTCTCTCTGGGCTTTATCCTGAAACACCTGGACTCACAACTGAAATGGCTCAAGGTCATTGCCCTGCAGCCGCACAGCAAGCCCTTCAAATGCGCGGCCGGGTGTCACACCATCCAGCGGCCGCCTGGCTGGTTCCTAGGCATCCTAGGCAATTTCCCCCGATGACCACTACAGCTGAAATGGAATGCGTTCTCCAGTCTCAGGGGGAGCTCTCCTGGGAATCAAACCTCCTGGTGTTTCCATGCGTGTGAGGAGGAGGGAGCCAGGCCCTGCCTCCTGGATAGCCTTTGTTAGCATGGCCCCTCCGAGCAGCTCAGGTCAAGGGCACTCCAAAAGTGACCTTTTGAAATGTGGCCCAAGGAAGGGAGGAGGCTGAGGAACAGCCCCATCAGAGCACGGAGCATCAGGAACCTGGGACCATGCCACGCTCCTTCCCAGATCCTCTGGAGAGACTCCTGTGTCCTTGTTAGTGCCCAGACCGGACCCAGGTGCGTGTTGGGGCAGCAGTGTCCCTGCCAGGCCACCAGTCTCCCGGGGTAGCTGTCTGGAGCGGCCTCAGCACACAGCACCACGGAGCAGCCCCAGCTGAGGACACCACCCGCTTGCTGCATCCCTGGCTAACCTACTCTGTCTCCAGCATTTTCTGGAATCAGCCATGCTCACCTGAGGTTTCACCTCCTAAGACAGCAATAAGCCTCCTGGATGCACAGCCCTGTAGTCACACCTCATCCTCACACAGGGCCTGATGTTGACACCCAGGATATGTGCCTACTCAGTTGTGTCTGACTCTTTGCGACCCCATGGACTGTAGCCCGCAGGCTCCTCTGTCCATGGAGATTCTCCAGGCAAGAGTACTGGAGTGGGTTGCCATCTCCTCCTCCAGGGGATCTTTCCCACCCAGGGATCGAACCTGTGTTTCCTGCATTGGCAGGCGGATTCTTTACCGCTGAGCCACCTGGGAATCCCAAGGACACCAAGGATCTCACCTCAAATACTTGGTAACAATTTCCCTAATGTGAACTTTGAATACTTGGGGTATTGGCCTTCTCAGTCCCCACCTCGCTCAAACAGCCAGCACGGGGCAGGCTGCAGAGAATTCTCCAGAGGTGCCTGTCACTGCTTGTCACCCACCTCCCTTCACCGCCATCCCTGCTGAATGGATCCAGCCACACTCTTAATTTAGCTGTGGGCCCTGTCCCTGGCTACAGCAGTTTGGTCCAACTAGGGCATCTGAATGTCTGGCCAGTGAACTGTATGGCTGCAGCTCCAGTCCAAGTTGGGGGGGGGGAGGCGATCAGATTTCTATCTGGATTCATCTTGCATCAGGAAACTGAGGGCTCCAGGAGTTCCGGAAAGAGAGGAGACTGATAAAGAAAGAGTGCCAAAAGGACAAAATGCCTCCGTAAGCAGCCAAAGGAAGCACCTGGATCCCTACCAGCAGCAGTCAGCCGGCAGGGAGAGAGATCTTCCTTACGAGCCCTTTGGAGTGACGGCTGTCCTAAATCCTTACCACAATGAGCTGTGTTCTGAGGCTCCCAACAAGGGACTCTCCAACTAGAGACTCCCCCGTCTCCCAGACACATGCAACCGATCGGTCCAGGGCTCTTGGGGCACAGGTACCAGCAGGAGCATCCCCGGTGGGTGGGTCTGACCCACTTCCTCAGACACCAGAAGGAGGAAGCCAGTGCTTCCTGTTGTCTCACTCTTGTTCTCGCTCAGCGCTAACTGCCCACTGGGCTTTCAAGGCTGAAGGCCCCATGACCATCCCGACACCCTCGCTGAAGCCACAGCTGTGTCCTCAGCCTCGCCTTTTATAAGCCCATGTGATCTGCATGGCTGGGTGGTCTATTTTCACCCAGTTTGTCTGAATTCCATGTTGCACCAGAATCATTAGAGGAGAAAGGTTGCTTAGGAATAATGTAGACTCCCAGGTCTCACCTTAGACCAGTGAATCAGAATCTCTGGACCTGGAGTCCTGACTTTGTATTTTTAATGCTCCCAGAGGAGGCTGACGCACAACTCAGGGTGGGAACCCCAGAGCCACGCCAGCTCCATCCACTCCAGATGTGGAAACAGGCCCCAGGAAGGGGTGTGCCTTGCCTTGGTCATTCAACTTTTACTGGTGGTGGTGGCTGGGTGCTTCCCTCTCTAAACAAGGTGAATTCCCAAACAAGATCCCTTTTGTGTAGTCACATGGGTCTGATTTCTTTGATGTTCATGAGAAGCACAGGTGGCGGAGAGAAAAATGGACAGGTTGACATTTATTTCACATTCAGGACCTGAAACCCAGACACATCTCATTCATCCACACCCCTATGGAAATATACATATATGTGTATTAATAAGAAGCTTCTTAGCCATGGAAAAGGAGGACAGAAAGGACACCACCTAGACAGACTTCCTATTTCTGGTCAGTTGAGCTATTTCTTGTCACTGGATGTGATTTCCCTGCTCATCTCCCTAAGGCTCATAACAATAGAAAGTCAACACACACAAGCCTTGGGCATTGACTGCTAAGTCACTTCAGTCGTGTCCAACTCTGTGCGACCCCATAGACAGCAGCCCACCAGGCTCCCCCGTCCCTGGGCATTGACAGCACCCCCTAAAAGGGAGTATTAGTTTCTCTTACTCCCCAAGCCTCAAAGGAACCAGAAAAAAAGACACCTTGGAGAAACCATGATAAAGCCCCAAGGGCAGAGCCAGACCTGTTTTGCTCATCACCGAGTGTGTCTTCAGTCTTGAGCACACTCTCAGACGTACTGTGATGTTTACTAAAGACTTGCCAACGGAGGATTGGATAAAGAAGATGTACATATATTCAATAGAATATTACTCAGCCGTTAAAAGGCATGAAATAATGCTTTTGCAGCAACAGGGATGGATCCAGAGATTCTCATACTGAGGGAGGTAAGTCAGAGAAGACATTCCTTATATTGGAATCTAAAAAAAAAAGATACAAATGAGCCTACAAAACAGAAAGAGACTCACAGACTTGGAGAACAAACTTATGGTTGCTGGGGGGAAGGATGAGTGGAAGGGATAATTAGGGAGTTTGGGATGGACATGTACACACTGCTATGTTTAAAATGGATAACCAGCAAGGACCAACTGTATATAGCACGGGGAACTCTACTCAATGTTATGTGGCAGCCTGGATGGGAGAAGGGTTTGGGGTAGAATGTGAAAGTCTCTCAGTCATATCCAATTCTTTGGGACTCCATGGACTATACAGTCCATGGAATTCTCCAGGCCAGAATATTGGAGTGGGTAGCCTTTCCCTTCTTCAGGGCATCTTCCCAACCCAGGGATCAAACCCAGGTCTTCTGCATTGCTAGCAGATTCTTTACCAGCTGAGCCATAAGGGAAGCCCAAGAATACTAGAGTAGGTAGCATATTCCTTCTCTAGTGGATCTTCCCGGCTCAGAAATCAAACTGGGGTCTCCTGCATTGCAGGCAGATTCCTTACGGATTTATCAGGGAAGCCTGGATACTGGGCTGAGTCCCTTCAGTGTTCACCTGAAACTATCACAGCATTGTTAATCAGCTATGCTGCAATACAAAATAAAAAGTTAAAACCTGTCAGTCAAACTTCGAGCTTTTTATTGCCTCCCCCTCCCCTCCACTTATCCCGGTTTTATTGATCTATAGCATCAGCCACCCCCTGGCCTCTGGAATGAAGGGGCCATCCTGTATGGCATGAGTAAAACCCACTTCTGACACTGCAGAGGAGCTTTTCCCTTTGCCCAGCCATGACAAACCTCTCCTCCTGCACACTGCTGCCTTCCCCCCAGCCCGAAAGACCCCCTCCCTCTCTAGTCAGGCGGCACTTGGATGCTGATCTCACCCACAGTACCCAATGAGATCTACCTCTTCAACAAATCTTCTCATTTTTTGTCCCCTCTGTGTGGGCCTCAGAGCTTCCCTGGTGACTCAGGGATAAAGAGTCGGCCTGCCAACGCAGGAGACACTAGTTTGATTCCTGGGTGGGGAAGATTCCCTAGAAGAGGAAATGGCAACCCACTCCCGTATTTTTGCCTGGAAAATCCCATGGACAGAGGATCCTGGCAGGCTACAGTCCACAGGGTTGCAAAGAGTTGGACATAGCAACTGAACAGCAACAACTGTGGGCCTCAAGTCGTTTGCTTGGCTCCTCCCAAACCATGTTGATGTTGGCAGAAATCAACGCAGTATTGTAAAGCAATTATCTTTCAATTAAAAGTAAATAAATTTGATTGTGAAAAAAAAAAAGAGGTTGGGATTTGGACCCCAAGCACCAACTTATACTAAATTTTGAGTCTTAGGGAGTACGATAAATGAGAAGCTTGTTCTCCTCATCTGACTTCTGGACTAATTTAGAGGTAAAAAAGGAGGAACAAGGCATATGGATATCAAATTGTCATCTTTGCTATAGATAAAGCTGATACTGGAGAATGTGGCTTATCCTGTAAGCAAGTAGGATTTCCTCCCCTACAGTCAGTTGTGGACCTGGGCAGTCTCCTGACTGGGAGACTGGCAGATGTCAGCTTCTGTAAAACCTGAAGCGTGGACCAGCAGACAACAGTGCATGCTGTCTCCCCTGGGAGGAGTCAGAAATGCAGTGGTGAGAGACGGGAGTAGTATACTGACTGATACAAGGATGACTGATCCTTCTAAGCTTAGAAAGTGACACAGGAAAAAGGAATTCGTATGGCAACTTAAGAAAAGTGGTCTTTCCTCTTTCTTGCTCATCTTCTGTTTCCTGGATGTTTCCCTGGAAGATCTGTAGATGAGCGGGGTTGGGCTGCAGCAGGATCAGACCTCCCTGCATTCTCGATAAGATTTGTCTATATCCCTTGTAGGCTTTCCTGGTGGCTCAGAGGTAAAGGCTCTCCACCTTCAATGCAGGAGACGCAGATTCGATCCCTGGGTCAGGAAGATCCGCTGGAGAAGAAATGGCAACCGACTCCAGTCTTCTTGCCTGGGAAATCCTGTGGACACAGGAGCCTTGCGGGCTACAGTCCATGGCATTGCAAAGAGTTGGACAACCTTCCAGTATTATGGATTGAATGTTAAGTTTCAGCCTATGGATTTTAGAGGGACACAAACATTGAGGCCATAGCAGCTTCTCATTAGTGTCTCTAAGCCAGTTCCCCTTTGAAATCTGCCTCCCACTTGCACACAGAGTGGTGTTTCCAGAAACACAGATCTGACCATGTGACTCTGTTCCTAAAACCCTCAGTAGGTTCCTCCCCAGTTACAAAATGAAATTCTGATTAGCATCACCCTGTTGGGTAAGAGCCCAGACCTTCCAGTGGAGGGGTCAGTGTGAGGGTAGGTGTCTGATTGTCAGGGTTGACATTTCCTCAATTTGGGTTGCCTGAAAATGTAGCTCAGAAATTTTGTGGTAAAGTTCATCTAAGTCCACATGAAGAATCAATTTTAGATTTCTTACATCAGCATCAACCCAGAAACCCAAAGATCCAATACCTCCCTACCCGTGGCTATTTGTATCTGACATGACATAAACAGGGTGTTCAGACATTGATGGATTTTCCCATCTCTCCTTACCTTTGGGTCTATAGCAGCAACCTCAGCCTAGAGTCTCTCATCTGGTCCTTCTCAGATAGAGGAGAAGGTCAAAATCTGATAACAAATGGTTATCAACTTAGGCCCTCTTCTCTCTTGGTTCACAGACTGGAACCCATAGACTTTAGGATAAAAAAAAAAGAAATCTCAAAGTATTCTGTGCCAGCTTCCATCCCACATGCTCCCTCACCTCCATGTCACAGATGATGCTTACACCAACAATGACAGAATTTTAATTGTGTTTTCAGCCAACTGAGTGGGGAGCAAGATGCAACACAGGGAGAAGATGCCTGTCTCATAGCGTCGCATGTACCATCCGATGTTTCTCAGCTCAGCTCCCTCCTGAGCCACCTCAGGGCTGTCATTTGCTCCCCGCCCCCACCTCCCAGCCCCTTGCTGTGGGGCATCCAGAGGTCACCGCTGTCCTCTGTCCAGCTTTCTCTGAATGTGGAAATCAGCCTGAGAGGTACAAAGTAAACTATTTTCTGATGACAGATGGTGCTGGGCTGGAAAATAAAAGAAGAAAAAGACTAATGATGCTAGTTATTCCAACTTTTTTTTTTCTTTCTTTTGGGAAAATGTAATACATAAAACAGAAGGAAGCAAGATTTTGCCATAAAATATGTCTTCCCGGAATACTCCAGCAGTGACTCCTTTGAGTGGTCAGGCCTGATCTGGCTGAAATAATTCCTTACACAGTCAAGGATGAGAATGAGAACGCAGTCCAGGCCCCTGGAGGCCCCCACGGCTTCTGAGGGATGTCCTGGCCTGGGATTGCACTTCCCAGACAGAGAACAGTGGCTGGCAGCAGCTCCTGCCAGCTGGAAGTGCCAGCTGGAAGGGTGAAGCCCACAGTGCTCACCTTTGATGGTCGTGGGACGGTTACTCAGTGCTCATCCTGGCGTCCCTCCCCATGGCCACCAAGGCCAAGGGCCTGTCTTTGGATCTCTGAGAAGATGAGCAGCTGGGTTCCCTCTTGAAGCCGGTGAGAACCTCAGTCTGACAGATGCTACAGTCCTGACACGGGTGAGAAGGGAAGGTGGCCAGACAGCTCCTCTGCTGTCAGCAGAAGAATAGACCGGGTTCCAACATCCTGTACCAGCTTGACCCTTCCTCTCTAGGGGGAGGAAATCGGTGTCTACCTGGGTATGTTTTGAAAAGACAAATAGGATTAGATACAAAAAATGACCAGCAGAGTGCCTGGAACATGGTAGACAGTAATTGACTGAGCAAGTGAGTTCACTGCCCTCTGCACAGCAGAAAGACCAAATCCTGAGGCAGTGATATTTTGCAGAAATTAAAAAGCTTTATTGCAGGGCAGCCAAGCAAGGAGACAGGAGGTACTGCTCATATCTGTCTCCCCATCAGCTGTTGAGGGGATATTATAGTGGAGGAGGGAGTAAGACGGGAAAAAAGCTTGGAAATGATTGGTGGAAGCAGTTTGTAAGTTTCAGGAGTTCTCTGTGCAGACTTGCCTGCTATTCCTGCTTTTTCTTGAGCCCTACATCTCTGCAGCAAGCTGAAGCCTGAGGCCTTCGGGTGTTTCAGGCCCCCAGTTCCGGGAGGTGGAAGGGAACAGGCCCATGATGGGAGGCCAGGGCGTTTCAGAGTCCATCAGAGGAAGATGTAGGACAAGAAAGGTAGGCTCGGGGCTGACTCTTTCAGGTGATTCCATGGGGCCCTGCTGCTTGCAGGACATGTTTGTTCTTAAGTCCAAGGGGGACTGAAGGCCTTCAAACCCAGACATTGTCTATCTTCACAGGGAAAGCTCAGCTGCTTCAGGGCACGCCTTCCTTCTCAGCCAGAAGATATCAGTAACTCTTGTTTTGTCATTGTTTTTATAAACAATGTTGTCCAAAAAGTTCACTTCTCCAAGAGATCTTCCTGATCCAGGGATCAAACCTGAGTCTCCTCCACTGCAGATATTTTACCGTCTGAGCCACCAGGGAAGCCCTATCATATATGGGGTTGGCCAAAAAGTTTGTTCAGGTTTTCTGTAAGATGTTATAGAAAAACCTAAATGAACTTTTTTGGCCAACCCCATAGTATTCAGAGTCCTACTGGGTTCAGACACCCAGCTGGATTCTATGCCTGGGGGTGTGTCCTGAGGATGGGGGCAATGTAGCTCTCTTCCCTCCTCACCCACTCCCCATTGTCCAGGATCTGATCTGTCCATCAGCCTTCCAGACGCTGCTAGAATTGCTGACGATAGGGATCGACAGAGGTACAGGGATCATCTGGGAAACAGAAGGCTGGGCCTTTGGAAGTCTGCTGGGGGTTGAGCGCTGTGCCCCCAGAGCTCACGGTGGGAGAGGGTGACTCTTCTGGGCCTCACCTGACAGGGGCCAACTTTTCCTTAGCTTCCACTTGGTCTTGCCACCCCTCTGCCACATCACTCACTATGTCACTGGGGTCTGGAAGAAAAAGGGGCTGGTTCCTTCAGCTGCACCCTAGAGATGGAGGTACCAGTACCCCACACCTCACCGCCCAGGCAGAGGGTAGGAATCCAAGGCCCTCCCATCTCATCCTTGGCTCTGGCTCCCTGTGGCTTTCTCTACCTTACTTTGTCCTTCTAGATAACCACTAATTCTCACTGTAACCAATAGCTTTGTTCAAGCCTCAGTGTTCCACATGTCCTAAAGAAGTCCTATTCTTAGTGCCCTTTGGAGAAAACCAGAAATGAGTAAATACTGTAGCGATGAAATTAAAAGATGCTTGCTTCTTGGAAGAAAAGCTATGACAAACCTAGACAGGATATTAAAAAGCAGAGACATTACTTTGACAACAAAGGTCCATCTGGTCAAAGCTATGTTTTTTCCAGTAGTCATGTACGGATGTGAGAGTTGGACTATAAAGAAAACTGAATGCTGAAGAATTGATGCTTTTGAACTGTGATGTTGGAGAAGACTCTTGAGAGTCCCTTGGACTGCAAGGAGATCCAACCAGTCCATCCTAAAGGAGATCAACCTTGAATATTCATTGGGAGGACTGATGCTAAAGCCGAAGCTCCAATACTTTGGCCACCTGATGCAAAGAGCTGACTCATTGGAAAGACCCTGATGCTAGGAAAAATTGAAGGCAAAAGGAGAAGAGGGCAGCAGAGGATGAGAGGTTTAGATAGCATCACTGACTCAATGGACATAAGTTTGAGCAAACTCTGGGAGATTGTGAAGGACAGGGAAGACTGACATGCTGCAGTCCGTGGGGTCCAAAGAGTTGGACATGACTTAGTGACTGAACAACAACAAGAAATGGTTAGGAGTGTGGGCTCCAATTTGGAGTTTCCGCAGTGTATCCATCCCCTGGGGCCACACACCCCCAAGAGCAGGAAGCAACCTGTGACTACCCACGCTAATGGGGAGAAGCCAAAGGACAAAGGCCGTTAACAGCAACAAACTTGCTTTTGGGAATCAAAAGTACTCAGATTCACAATGCCTCAGCTAATGGAAACGCTTTAGGATTACTTCTTTACCTCCTTACCTTTTTCAATTTTATCCATCATGGATAGAAACCCTTTTAACATGCTTCATCCACTTTCTTGTCTTCCCAGAAGCCTAAGTTGAAATTTATTTGACCTACTTTTCATGATTCAGTAATCACTTTGAATATTGATAATGGTCTGTGATATTTGGAGTCCCCTCATGAACTAGTTAGAAAAAAAAAATCCAGTTGTCACAATTGGCTGCTAGTCTACTGTGTTCTGTGAAGACTACTTTCCTTAATTCTGTCTTTATTATATATATATTTACATGGATAGAGTAAAAACACATTTCGTTTCTTCCAGTTTTTAGTCTCCAGCAGATATAGAACAAGATAATGAAGTCTGATAGACTGATTTGTAAATTAACTGTCAACATGACTTGAGTGAGAGTCTAAGAGGCTCCCCTATGAGTGGAGTTTAGGACTCATAGTAGAAGTTTTTCAGCATTTCACATATTCAATCACTCAACAGATAGCTTGGGAACACCCAGCAGCTGCCTGGTCTGTTCTGGCCGCCGTGGCTCCCACAGCAAACTGTGGAGAGCACGCTCTTGGCCCTCCCACACCCGGCTTGCTCACTAGCAGTTGGCTGTGGTCTGAAAGGTGAAATTGCTGAGTAACTAAGTTCCAGGTAGAGAGAATGTGGCTGCGTGTGCCTTTTGTGTGTGGTTCAGAGACATACATTTAGTTCAGAAATGTGTTAGGACATGCAAGTAACACTTAGACACTGCACTCCCAAATCCCTCTCAATCCAACGGAATCTCCTTCTGGCCCTGGTGCCAAAGACACAGCTGGGAGTAGAGGCGCTCCACCAGCGACAGAAAGTAGAATCCTGGCTTGAATTGCCATCTGTAGACAGAAGGGCAAATAGTTAAGAGACAAATTTCAGAAAGAAAATGTCATAATTCTCAGAGTGTCCTCTCTCCTTTCCTTCCTTCCTTCGCCTCGTCCTCCCTTCCTTTTATTCATTACTGAGCACCTACAACATGCCAGGCCCGGAGTTAAGTACTGAGGATATGAAATTAAAGAAGACTTACCTCATCCCTAAGGACCTGACAGTGTAGTAAGAAGCTGATGGTCGTCGTCTGAAATGATGAATACCAGGATGGAGATGCGCTGCTACACAAGGAGAGCTGGGGATGCATGGTGTGGGGGGGTGGGTGGAGATTTAACCCAGAATGGAAAGAGCAGGGAGAGGAGATTGAGCACCAGGGAGGGCTTCCTGGAGGAGGAGGCAGTGAAACTTGGTTTTGAAAGATAAGTGAGAATGGGTCTACCTCATGCCTTTGACATCTAACCACTGAGTCAGATCCCATAGGTTGTAAATCCCATCTAGGCAAGATGGGCAATAATAGAGTCATCTCAGGATATGGGGCGTGGGGGGGTAATAAAGGTTGTTAGAATCCTTTGGACTCCCAGTGTTCATGTCCTTCCTCACTAGCATCATTCTGAGCCAAGCCTTTTCAGGACTGGTAACCTTTGCGAGGGGCTGTGGGGCCAGCAGACATTGGGTTTGTCTAGTTCTGATCTCAGTGCCCCAGCAGGCTGGTGGAGACTGGTGTGGGTCATTAGATGACACTTTTGTTCTGCACTTACTATGTGCCAAGTCCAGTCCTAGGCAGTGGGATCCACGTGTGAGCAAACAAACCCTCAGCCCTCAGAGGCTGACAGCTTATTTTGTGTAATTTAATGATCTCAAGCAAACAGAGTCCCCCAAACATGCCCTCACCCACTTGAACCCACTCAAAGTTTCTTTTACTTAAAAAAAAAAGCAGCTATTGAATAACCCTTTTTCTTCTTTTGCAAACATTTCTCCTCAAGAACTGAAATAAATGTTTTGGCTTCCTTGCTTAAGTATGAAGTATTTTAATGAACTGTTTTCTTCCTGAGCTGCTTTTGTTAAGGAAAATGAGAAAAGCCCCCCTTTCCTTTCTCCCAGTGACAAAGCAGAGAACATTTTCAACTCAACATGCCCCCCCCCCCCCCCCCCC
>SJXQ01009300.1:282532-339473 GCA_006408695.1 Aepyceros melampus | reverse complement strand
TTTGGCATTTTTCCACTTTCCATCTTCAGGTTCAAAGTGAGTCGGTGTGCTGTGAGAACCAGGTCATGGCTGGAACTCACCTCTACCCTGAGTGTTTTGCTTTTTTTCAGCAGTAATACCTGGGCTTGGTGGGAAGAAAGGAATCAAGCAGATCTGAGCTCAAATCCCGTCTCCTGCACTTACCATCCACACGAACTTGGGCGGGTCATTTCAGCCTCTCCGATCCGGTATCCTCCTCCGTAAAGCTGAGCTGAACCAGCGAGCCCAGCTGTTGACTCTTCTAGGTTGGAAGGGACGGTGACAAATGTGGGAACAGGAGAGAGAGGGTCATCATGAAAGTATACGGGGAAAAGAGTCACGAGAAATAGGCTCAGCATCCTGACATTGGACTGCCGGTGGAATCACTTGTCAAACTGCCCATTGCAGTCCTGGTTCCCCTGAGGCTCAGTTAATGCTCCTTCTTGTCTTGTCCACCTTCCCCAGAGAGGCCAAAGTCAGGGATGATCCGGATGACTTTGCTCCTATTGCATGTGTTCTGGGATTGTCAGGACAGCCCTGATTTCCTTTCTAATGGTCTCTGCAGAAATCCTCATATAACATGAAAATTGTTGAGAAATCCAACACTTCAGCAGATATGTAACGACTCTCAGAGTCTCTCTCCTATAAGAAGCTAGCACAAGTGGGCCCTGTTCAGGCATAAGTCCCGTGATTTGTTTCCAAAATACTGTTCATATAGCTGTGAGGTCTCTATGGGGGACAGACCAGGAGAATGAGGTTGAGTTCATGCAGCCTGTTTCAGTGAGCAGAGCTCTGAACACCCTAGCTTCCATGTGGCCTCCTGAATTTTTCTGGCTCTACGGTCCAGTACTGTGTTCAGTTCCTTGGCAGAAACAGCCCCCCGCCCCTGCCATCTGATCACCTGCTGTGCATGTGGGTCACTTGGAGGCTATTTTCTATGTATGGTTTTGATCAATTTTCATACAAATCCTGCAAAATAAGTCTTTGTTTCTACTTTTTTCAAATTTTAAGGGATATTTGTTTTTGCAGTTGTTCAGTCACTAAGTCATGTTGGACTTTTGCGACCCTGTGGACTGTAGCCCACCAAGCTCCTCTGTCCGTGGGATTTCCCAGGTAAGAATACTGGAGCAGGTTGCCATTTCTTTCTCCAGGGGATCTTTCTGACCCAGGGACTTAACCAGTGTCTCCTGCATTGGCAGGTGGATTCTTTACCAGTGAGCCATCTGGAGAGCCTTTAAGGAATACAGACAAATGGTATTTGCCCCAGGGCAGGGAGAGCTATTGGAAAGACAGATTGAAAGGAAAGAAACTCTGGGTGTCAAGACATCAGAGGCTCAAGGAGACCAGAGAGATTGTTCTGGATCCCACAGCAGTAGGTGTGCCCTCTAAGCAGGCCCACCTGAGTGTCGGTCCCACAGTGACTCAGCTATCTGGGTCACTGTCATATCTGCAGCTGCTTCTCTTGCCCCTACCCTCTCCATCTCTCTTAGAGCACCTTCTTTCTGCCTGAAGGTTTCTGCTGACTCATGGGTTTCCTCACTGTCCTTCCTGGCTGACACTCAGCTCCCCCGAGTCCCCTCCATGAGTCTCTCCGCAGCCACCCTCCACTACAGCAGGTAGCGTCCTTCTGCAGGGCCCCTGGGGGCCTCTGTGGCTCCCATAGGCTGCCTTGGAGGTTCCCAGGTCCAATCAGCAGTGGGATCACACACACAGAACAGGGTCACCCATTCTCGAGAAACTGCCAAGGACTGCTGGCCTTAGTGTAGAGCCACAACTGGGCAGCTGCTCAGCTTCACAGCCTGGTCGGGGATTAGCCCTTTCTTAGATGAGGAAATGGACCCCGAGGAAGATTCAGTATTAGTGGGAGGCAGAGCAAGGACCAAACTCAGCTCTGGCATTTCCAAACCCATCACACCCCTCTGCTTCCTGTTTCTGGCCACCCACGCAGGATCGGAGGGAAGAGGGGCTTCTCCTGGCTGCTCCTTGCTTTTAGCCGCTCTCCTGATATGACCTGAGTGTCCCTCATCCAAAGACCCACGAACCTCAAACACTCACCTTGCCTCTCAACAGCTGGCCAAGACTTGACAGTCCCCCTACCAGAGTCCCTAATGAATCAGACAGGAGGGCCCTGGTCTCCCCGAGGCCCCGTGAACCTGCCAGTGGCCTGATGGCCAGGTGAGACCTGGGATGGTGGGCAGGAAGGCCCAGGCCTGTGGCACTGAGTCTGTGCTAAGGAATTGGAGGACCACGAGCAGAGGTGGCTGCAGGTCAGAGAGGGAAGCCTGGACCTCTAGTGGGTGAGGACGAACGTGCAAGGGAGGCCTCTGCTTTCACTTCCATCTAGGGAACACCCCCTGAATCCATGGCTAGCCAGGTTTTTGGGCCCCAAACTGGAACACATGATCCAACTATCATGGTTTATACAGTGAGATGTAAGATTCAAAATTGGGACTTCCCTGGAAAATCCAGTCCCTCCTGCGGTGTTCAGGTGGGTGTGCGGTTGGGTTCAACTTCATGTGCGAGCTCCACTCAACCACAGGCGGCTGGGGCCCAGGAAGGAGGCGCCTCTTGAGAAGAGATAAGGACCGCCCTTGAGAGAGGCACTCTCCTCGGAGCAGGCAGCTTCAGCTGCTTCTCAGTTCCTGTGGTAAAGCCTCGAGAAGATCAAGAGAGAAGGAACCCGCCACCTCCTCCCATCTTCGTCCTGTGTCCCCTCAGCCCTAACTCATCCTCTCTTTCCAGCTCGCTCATGCCTGAAGTTCTCAGCCAGTCCTCCCACTTTGCAGAGGAAGAAACAGAGGTCTTCAGGACCCAAAGACACTTTCCAAGGTCATAGAGCAAATCTGAGGCCAAACACAGGTTGGCCTGAAGGTTTCTATCATTTAAGACTCACTGTGGCAGCTGATCTCTCCCTGAGAAGGCCTTGCACGTGTGCCCAGTACTGAACTGGACCACGGGCATTAAAATACAAAAGATTAAAATTCATACTTGAGAGGTATGTGGTCTACATGTAGAGATAAAGCCAGAAAACAGAGTAGGGGCTGAAATTCAGCCTGAGCTCTGCTCTCCAAGTTGCGTGCCCTGGTAGGGGTTGGAAGAGCCCCATTTTTAAAACTTGCACCTAGGACTTCCCTGGAGGTCCAGTGGTTAAGACTCTGTGCTTCTAATGCAGAGGATGTGGGTTCGATTCCTGGTCAGGGAACTAAGATCTCACATCTGCACAACATGGACAAAAAACAAAAAGTAAAACTTGAATCAGAAGTACCATCTGGGCCGGTGAGGACCTTGGGAGGTGAGATTCCTCAAGACTGGGCAAGCTAGACAGACAGAGGTATTTAATGTTGAGACAGTTGGAGGTAATAGGGAGCCACAGTGTGTCATGGAGTCACTGAGTACCAAGCTAGGCTAGGGGAGCCAGGAGTGAGGGGGCTCCAGGTGGGCTGGAGAGAGGGAGAGCCCAGGAGGAGGGGTGTCAGAGTCCACAGCCGTTGCGGTGATGATGGGGAAGCCCTGAGCTGGAGGCGATGATGACAAGGTTACCGTCCCTCCCCAGCCTGAGTCATCACCCACCTTCACAGGGCCACTTACAGCCCCTCCTCCACAGCACTTAGCCCACCGTGGTAACTTGACACCCACGTGTGGTCATTTGATGATGGCCTGTGGACCTCCCCTACCCCTACCCCTGGGCTGATGCCCCACGGGGGCAGGGGTTGTATATTTTTCTTTTTTTTGGAGTACAACTTTTCTTCCAAAGTTATGACCAACCTAGATAGTACATTCAAAAGCAGAAACATTACTTTGCCGACTAAGGTCCATCTAGTCAAGGCTATGGTTTTTCCTGTGGTCATGTATGGATGTGAGAGTTGGACTGTGAAGAAGGCTGAGCGCCGAAGAATTGATGCTTTTGAACTGTGGTGTTGGAGAAGACTCTTGAGAGTCCCTTGGACTGCAAGGAGATCCAACCAGTCCATTCTGAAGGAGATCAACCCTGGGATTTCTTTGGAAGGAATGATGCTAAAACTGAAACTCCAGTACTTTGGCCACCTCATGCGAAGAGTTGCCTCATTGGAAAAGACTCCGATGCTGGGAGGGATCAGGGGCAGGAGGAGAAGGGGACGACAGAGGATGAGATGGCTGGATGGCATCACCGACTCGATGGATGTGAGTCTGAGTGAACTCTGGGAGTTGGTGATGGACTGGCGTGCTGCGATTCATGGGGTCGCAAAGAGTCGGACACGACTGAGCGACTGAACTTAACTGAACTTGGAGTACAACTGATTTACAATGTTGTGTGAGTTTCAGGTGTACAGCAAAGTGAATATATTACACATATACATACATACACTCTTATTTAGATTCTCTTCCCATGTTGGTCATAACAGAGTATTGAGTAGAATTTCCTGTGCTATACAGCAGATTCTTATTAGTGATCTGTTTTATATATAGTAGTGTGATATGTCAGTCCCTGTCTCCCAGTTTATCCCTCCCCTATTTTTCTGTCTTGTATCCCCAGCACTTCGTAGCCACTCCACTAATGACCATTGAATGAATGAAAGGATGAATAAATGAGGGGAAAAGTGCCCAGTGACCATAGGGATAGATTTGACAAAGGAGTTTTACTATTTGTTTCCAGTTTTCCAATTTCCACTTTCCTGGTGGGTGGAATGATATGCTTTTCTCTTTCCCTCTGATCCCAAAGGTAGAGTGATTGCAACACTTTTTAAAAAGCTTGGTATTCCTCTGGGATCTGTGTTTTTTGTTTTTTGTTTTTTTCTTTTTCAGCTTTTGACCATGAAAATAAATCACAGTCATTACAGGAATTTTTTAAGTAGAAAAAAGCATAAAGAAGCTGGAAAAAAAATTACTCATGACCCCATCATGAAGACGCTTCAATTTGTTGACCTATTTCCTTCAGGATGGTGACGTCTCTTAGGGGCAGAATGAGATTTCAAAGGCCTTGGCCTCAGGGCTTGTTCTCAGGCCTCTTTCCCAGCTGCCTCACTCGCAGTCATTTCTTCAATTCACCCAGGAACCATTCCCCACCCTTCTCTTCTCTTCTCCTGGGGCTTTCCAAGGGCCTTGACCCTGATGCTGGGAAGGATTGAAGGCAGGAAAAGAAGGGGATGACAGAGGATGAGATGGCTGGCTGGCATCACTGACTGAAAGGACATGAGTTTGAGCAAGCTCTGAGTTGGTGATGGACAGGGAAGCCTGGTGTGCTGCAGTCCATGGGGTCGCAAAGAGTTGAACATTACTGAGCGACTGAACTGAACTGACGAGCTTGAGAGGGTTGCCCTCTACTTGATGATGGAAATGAAAAAGCACCTTTCAGTTCAGTCAGTCAGTTCAATCGCTCAGTCGTGTCCGACTCTTTGCGACCCCATGAATCGCAGCATGCCAGGCCTCCCTGTCCATCACCAACTCCCGGAGTTTACTTGAGCTTTTCCCCTGCAGCTGGCAGCCAAGCTTTCCTGGGTCGGGTGTTTGGTATTATGTTAATCTCTTGCACCATAATTCCGTTCCAGCTTTTCTGACTTCCCTTCCAGACTAGCTGACATTTCAAACAGTTGACTCAGCCATCACCATGTCACAGAAATGGGTTGTGAGATTTCTTTCAAGTTAGTTGCCTAAAATTTTTATAATTTCTGCGTTTTCAGGATGATGTTGGTTCCTTCCAAACCTCTGTTGGGGACAATGCTGGTACCTTGGAAGCTACAAAAGAAGTGCAGGCAGGATAGAATGCGATGTCATCTGCAGGCTCAACCTGTACAGTTGGTAATTACAGATGCAGGAGCTCTGAGGAGGACTCTGAGGCTACATCCAGGTTCCCTGGGGAAAAGTAATGTGGTTGATTAGTTATGTCTGCTGTGGGAATGGACTGGGAATGTGGAATGGAGCTTTTTTGCCAACCAGATTATAAGAGGGTTAGGCCCTCAAAGAGCTTAATGATTCTGTGGGGAAAGCAAGTTAAATTCAAAGTCAAATAATATGTGCTAAAATGAGTGATATTATTGGAGTTCCCATGAGGGAGAAATTGAAGCAAGCTGGGAGGTCCTGAACAGAAGTCAGACAATGGTTAGACAAGAGGAGATGAGAAAACCCTCCAGACTAAGGGAAGAACTCAAAGAAAATACCACTGTGACATGTTTCAGGGGGGTGTGAAGAGACCAGCCTCCTCAAAGTCAACATAAAACTTTAGAATATGTGTAGCCAGAATTTATTGGATAAGTTAAATCATGCCTTGTTGTTGTTCAGTTGCTCAGCAGTATCTGAGTCTTTGCAACCCCATAGACTGCAGCACGCCAGGCTTCCCTGTCCTTCACCATCTCCCAGAGCTTGCTCAAACTCACGTCCATTGAGCTGGTGATGCCATCTAACCTAGTACAGAGTAAAAATGCATTTAAACTTTTTAAAGTGATGAATACCATTTTTAAACTTGTGAAATGTTTAAAAACACAGAGTTGGGGGAAAAATGATATAGTAAAATCTTATTCTTATTGTTTATATATTGTCCTATTTGTCCCATTTCTTTTTATTTTTTTTAAAAGAAGTTATTTTATTGTATTTTTTGGCCATGTAGCACATGGAATCTTAGTTCCCTGACCAGGGATCAAACCCGTGCCCCCTGCATTGGAAGGGCAGAGTCTTAACCCCTGGACCACGAGGAAAGTTTCTCTTTTTCTTTTTAAAGAATATTGCACACAAAACTTTAATCCTTTTGACTGTCACACCATCCAGTTCCTTAGGAGCAACCACAATAACCATTTGAAGTCTGTCTTTCTATACCACTTTAAGTATTTTTATAGACTAACCTACATACATATGGAGAGTTTAGACTCTTTTTCGTCCCTTTAGTTTCAAGAACTAATAATAATTCTCTACTTCAGATGAGTTCAAACACAACCTCTCCTTGCCAACCACTCGTCCTCAGCCATTTTCCTTAGACCCTCTTAGGACTTTCTGGGCACTCGCATCTCCTCACTTCATATTATTTAGTGGCCTCCAATTATTCTAGTGCCATGCAGGCACTAATTCTGACTAGTTCCAAACTATTTCCACCACTCCCAAGTAAAATCCCACACTCGTTTCTCATCTCCCTTCTCCTGGCCACCAGTCCCTGGCAACCACTAATCTGTGTCATGTGTCTATGGATTTATCTCTTCTGAATATTTTATATAAAAGGATCAAATAATATGTGACCCTTTGTGTCTGACTTCTTTCACTTAGCGGAATGTTTCCAGATTCATCCACAGGGTAGCAAGTATTAGCTCTCCCTCTTTATGGAAAAAAAAATATTGTGTCCTATGTATATAACAGAGTTTGCTTATTCATTCATCTGTTGATGGACCTTTACTTTTGGCAAGGTTCCTGTAAGAGGAAATATTTGCATATCTGGGAAGTTACAGGCAGGGTCTCATAGGGAGGGGACAGAGGTTCACTTGGGGTCACCCCGTGAGCCTGTATTGCCCTCAGTTTGGGAGTGTCTAGTGCACTCAAGTGCCCCTAGGGACTCAGAAAACTCATATAATTACACTCCACTTTTGCTTCCATAATTTCCACCTATGTGAGACAATCAGGGCAGAAAAGCTTATTCCCATTTTAAAGACGAAAAACTTGAATTCCAGAGACTAGAAGTCAGATGACCTGACTGGGAAATGTTCATTGTCAGGGCACACCCAGCCCTTGTGATCAAATCTATCTCCTTATGTCCTTTAAATCGTTACCATTGACAATAATCACAGTGAAAGACAAAGACCTAGGTAGGAGGGAGATTTGTGCGTCAGGAATAAATTTGGTGGAGAATAAATGGAAGTGAATAATTGCAAGTCTGTAAGCTCAATTGTTACAGACAAATAACAATTGGAACCACACTGCCACTGAGGCTGGAGAATGCCTTTTTCCATCCAACACCCCATCCTCGCTGTGCTCCATCGGCTGCCCACGCATCCAAGCATTTGAGCAGGAATTTCCACTTCATCTCCGTGGATCCTGTTTCCTGAAGATCTTGGAAGATGGCATCCTGGACGAGGTGGGTGTGGGGTGGGCAGAGAGAATGTTCGAAATGATGGCAGGCAGTATTCTGCCTTCTTACACATAGAGGTACTTAGGCAAAGTTTGTGGACAGATAAACAAGTAGACAGATGAATATGGTTTAAGGCACTTTAGAAACTTTTGCAACTTTTTCTTTTAGGCAGATTGTTCTTTTTCCATCAAAAACAAGCAAAAATCTCTACATAATGGTGGCCATCAACCATCCAGAGCCTGTACCTGTTCCTTGCCTCTAGGAGAGGAAGAAGAACAGGGCTTTCTTCTGTGCATTAGTTAGGGTGGAGGCTAGATAGTAGAGCAGAGACCCCAAGATGTCAATAGCTTAAAGAGTAAATATCTATAGAGAAAAGGGAATCCTCCTATACTGCTGGTGGGAATGTAAACCAGTGCAGCCACTGTAGAAAATGGTATGCTGCAGCTGCTGCTGCTAAGTCGCTTCAGTCATGTCTGACTCTGTGTGACCCCATAGACGGCAGCCCATCCCTGGGATTCCCAGGAAAGAACATTGGAGTGGGTTGCCATTTCCTTCTCCAATGCATGAAAGTGAAAAGTGAAAGTGAAGTCACTCAGTCATGTCCGACTCTTAGCGACCCCATGGACTGCAGCCTACCAGGCTCCTCCGTCCATGGGATTTTCCAGGCAAGAGTACTGGAGTAGGGTGCCATCACCTTCTCCGGGAAAACGGTATGGGGTTTCTCAAAACACTAAAAATAGAACCACCCTATGACCCAGCAATTCCACTCCTGTGAATGTATCTGAAAAACAGAAATACCAGTTTGAAAAGATACATGTACTCCAGTGTTCATAGCAGCATTACCTAAAATAGCTAAGATATGGAAGCAACCTAAGTGTACATCAACAGATGAATGGATGAAGAAGATGCGGTATGTATATACAATGGAATATTACTAGGCCAAAAAAAGAACAAAATTTTGCCATTTGCAGCAATATGAATGGATTTGGAGGCATTATGCTGACTGAAATAAGTCAGACAGAGAAAGAGAAACACTATATGATATCTTACATATGTGGAATCAAAAAAATACAACAAACTAGTGATTATAACAAGAGAAAAAAAAAGGAGAGTCACAGATATAGAGAACACACTTGTAGTTACCAGTGAAGCAGGAGAGGTAGAATATGGGTGAGGGAGTAGGAGGTAAAACAAGAAATTATCTAAAAAATTTAAAAAATATACATAAAAATTTCTCTCCTGTATAGTTTCAGGTGGGCATTCTAGGTTGAAGGGCAGCTTTCTTCTGCTTGGTCATTCAAAGAAAAATAGTGCAAATGAACCTATTTACAAAACAGACATAGATTCACAGATGTAGAAAACAAATTTATGGTTACCAAGAAGGGGAAGCAAAAGGGAGGGATAAATTGGGAAACTGAGATTGACACATACACACTGCTATATAAAAACAGATAACAAGTAAGAGCCTACTGTATAACATATGAACTGTACTCAATACTCTGTAATGACCTATATGGGAAAAGAACCTAAAAAAAGAGTGACATATGTATATATATGTGGCTTCCCTGGTGGCTCAGTGGATAAAGAATCCACCTGCAATGCGGGAGCTGCAGGAGACATGGGTTCAATCCTTGGATGAGGAAGATCCCCTGGAGTTGGTAATGCAACCCACTCCAATATTCTTGCCTAAAAAAAAATCCCATGGACAGAAGAGCCTGGTAGGCTACAGTCCAAAGTGTGAAAAGGGCTGGACATGACTGGGCCGCTGAGCATGCACACATATGTACGTGAATAACTGATTCACTTTGCTTTTCAGCGGAAACTAACACAACATTGTAGAGCAACTATACTCCAATAAAAATTAATTAAAAAAAAATACCCAGTCTCCTTCCTAGTCATTGCTGTGTCGTCACTGACACATTGCTGTAATCTGCATGTCAAAGCTTTGTTGCTAAAAGTTCCAACTGTCCAGCTGGTGGAAAGAGTGAAAAAGCATGCAGAAGGTAAGCCTATTGTCTTAATGCCTGGCAGGAGTCACATACATTACTTTTCCTCAAATTCTATCGACAAGAACTTCATCTCATGAGGATACTAACTGCAAGGGAAGCAGGAAATATATAGTTTAACTTTGTACCTTGGAAGAAAGCAAGAATAGATTTTGTATCTTCACCACCCCTATATAGTTGCAGTTTGTTTCTAGAAGGTAGCACAGAAGCCTCACTTAAACTCTCAGACAGAAGGGCTCTGTTCTTGGCTAGAATCTTTTTCCTGACCTTTCCACTCTGACAGGGAAGGGAGTCAACACTGAAGGATTCTGATGAGCACAACCTTGCCTTTGGGAAGAAGGACCTCGCAATCTGGAAAGGTGAAGGCAGAGGGGAAAACTACTGAGAGGAAGGACATCAAACACGACCTAGATACGATAAACACTTCATTCAAACAGGGTAGTTTGCTCTGACACCTGAAAAAAGTAAATTTGAGACCAGATGCTCAGCTTCACACCGTGGGCAACAAATGCTTAGAGTTTTCAGAAAGGTTTTTGACAACACAGGGACTCATATGACTTTCAGCTTGACTTCATGGAGGATACCATGCCCCCCAACACATACACACACACATACACACACAGTCTGACAGTCACAACGCACATACATGCTCCCTGGCCTCGTGACCCCTCTCCAGACTGCCATGTTCCACTGGCCATCTACCGTGTGCATCTACCTTCTTTGTCTGATTTTGCAGGTGAAGAAACTAAGGCTCAGAGAAGTTAAATGACTGTTCTGGGACACGTGTAACTGAGCAGGACACTTTGGGGCCTTCCCAAGACAGGACTTCCCTCATATTTTCTGCTTTAGCTCCTCTCTGAAATACCTAGATAACAGGATTTGATGCACATTTCCTGAGTTGTTTTGCAGACGAGAAACCCCCTCGTCCTCAACAAATGGAAGAATTACTTGATGACTATGAGCACAGAGCCCCAGGCCTCCTGGAGTCCAAGGACTGACATTGTTAACCACTGTGACACCATCCTGCTGCCTCACCATCCGTCAATCAGAGAATTGTGCCTACGCTGATCACATACCCTGTGACCCGCACTGCCCCCCACCTGCCCTTAAAAAATGCTTTGCGAGATCCTGCAGGGAACTCAAGGCTTTTCAGGGCATGAGCCACCTCTCCTCCTTGCAGGCCTTGCAATAATCCTTTCTCTGCTCCAAACTCCGACATTTCAGTTTGTCTGGCCTCACACTACGTGTTGGGCAGACAAACTTGCGTGAGGCAATAGGTAAGAAGCCACGAGTTGAACTCAAAGGTGCCTAACCACACGAGCCTCCCATTACAACTACCCAGCCTCTCTTGATGTGAGCAACATCTTAACTGGACAAATTCTGAGGCTCCAAAGAAGCCTCAGGAAGAAGTTGTCACTATGTCCACACGAGCAACCGTGCTGACAATACAAGGACAGACATAGGACATACGTGCCTGAGAAATGGAACATTTCCTGCCATATCAGTAAACAAAAAATGTCACAGCCCTCAGCAATTGCAGCCACCACAGATGGTGAGCTGGTGAGCCCTGAGCAAGCTAGGATGTGAAAACACAGGATACTGGCCTAAGATAGCTGAGGTGCATATCGAAGGAATGATTTCACTGAGCCCAGACTCTTGCATCTTCCTATACTTAGAAAAGCACTGAATTACTTAACTTGGGATAGCCGATTTTCTTTAATTAACAATAATCGTTTGATGTTCCGACTACCTGGCTGTGGTTGCAAAACTTTCATATAACCTGGCTCCTCCCCTCGCCTCTTCAGAGCAGTTCTCGCAGGGCTACCTGAGATGCTGTCTCTCCAGCTTGAAGTCCTAAAACCTCCCTCCGAATAAAGCCTAACTCTCAACTTTTAGGTTGCACGTATTTTTTCAGTCTCATGGACATCTCCTGCCTTTGCTTGCGTGTGGCTCTGGTCCCCTCATTCACAGCCCTCTTCTTGTTCCAGGACAATGGAAAGGCTGTAAATCCCTAGGAAAATTAGTCTTTCAAGGACCAAATAAGAGGCTGGACCTTCAAAACAGCAATAAACACCAAAAGGTTTTGTAAATATCAGCAGTGTAATCCAGGGCGGGGAGGGGTTCCAGGGCCACAAAGAAAGCCTGTAGGACTCCCAAAGGAAAAGAAAGGCTGAGCCCGGCTGTCCACCTCTGTTTATTGGAAACGTTGTTCCTCCAACCCAAACTGCATCTCCATAATAGGGAAGAGGAGAGTGGCCCTTTCAGGGAGTTTTGACTCTTAGGGCTGGAAAGGAGTGAAAAATTCTTCTTTGGTCTGCACAATGTCAGCCTCAGACTTTCAATTTCCCTCTCCTCTCCCCCACCCCACCCCCCAGCCCTGGGGATTTTGGCCTTTTGCTCACACAAAAATTTATTTCACAGCTTGACACTGTTGAGATAATCCATAGCACCTTCTTAGGGAGGAGATGAACGGGAAGCTGCAGGAAATGTAATCAGAATTTCCACTGGCTGGACAGCTGAGCTTCTGAGCAATAAGATGGAGAAATCTAAACTTCGTCTTGGGATCGCAAGGAGTCCGAGGGGCTCTGCCATCCAGGGCATCCTCAGAGACACTGGAGTCCTTATAACAGCTGAGTGTGAGGAGTATATCCTGGCTATTGAGTTTGAGGAAGGAGCCTGCTCTGTGGTGTCTCTGCCTGAGGCAGGGAGGCAGGAGCTGGCTCTGTGCCCTGAGAAGCTTCAGATTACGCAGATGGCCTTCACTGGGTCTCACTGCACTTGCCAGTCTTTTATTCCCCCTAAGCTTCCTGGTGTTGTTATAAGTACCTAGGAAGGAGATCTTATTTTTAAGAAACTGAGAGATTCTTGACTGCACTGGTTCCGACTTAGGGGTAAAGACAGCTGGGTGTTTTTTTGCAGACACTGTGGCATGGAGGGATGCCACTGATGAAGACCAGAGTTTCTCAGGCCAGCTTGCCCCTGAGCTGTCAACGCTTGTTTAAGGCCCCTCACAGGCACCTAGACACAGGCTGGGTCAGTCTCCTCCTCGCCTAATTTGTTAACAGATTCCCTGCCTCCAGGAATCTGATGGATGGTGTGTGTGTGTGTGTGTGTGTGTGTGTGTGTGTGTGTATGAGAGAGAGAGAGAGAGAGAGAGAGAAATAAAGTGTGAATGTATTAATGTGGAAGTGAGTGTACAGCAGGAAGGTGGATGTGAGTGTACAGCAGAAAGCCTCCTGGGTTCACAGTGAACTTGACAAGTTCACCACAGGCCAGGTTTAGTCATTCAGGCTGAGGGATCTAATGTCACTCACAATGAGGGTGCCCATTTTTTCAAGGGCCAATTAACCCTAACCTGGCTCACGAGGACTGATGTATAGACCCAAGTGCCTTGATTCAAAGTGAGAAATACAGTCACAGCAAGAACCAATCAGAGCATTCCCAGTTGATGAGTGAGTGATGTGGGAAGTGAAAATATCACTTGGACTTTGCTTGGTAAACATGGCTGAGGACCAAGGGGAAATGATTACATCCATTAAATTAAACGGTGTATTTTCTGCTTACTCTTGTTCCCCACACCACAGTCACACCTAACAACTTGCATTTCCATAGATGTGCCGTGTCCCTATTGTGTATACATCCAGTATGCTTTCCCCTTCAAACAATGCTCAAAATGTTATCCAGGCGTCAGCCACATACACCCCATGGGCCTTGGGAAAACTAACTCCATCTGAAGCTCCCAATCCAGACTGAACATGATTGGCCTCCAAAAACCCATTAAAAATTCCATACTCGAAATAAAGCATCAGTCAGGGCAGAAAAATGACTTCATCTAATCCATTCAGGGTGTATCTCAGGAACCTTGCAGGAAAGACAGGGGCACAGTGTTCTCACTTCTTCTGGCCTCTGTAGTAAGTGTATATGTTCCTAAAACATATCCACAAGCAGCAAACTTGCTTCCAAAAGGAAGGCAAATTGATGATTAAGCTGGCACACAGAGAAAGGCAGAACTGAGAAAATAGTGGAAAATGCTTCCAGAGTCCTGATCAAGCCATACGTGGGGCTTACATCCTCCAAACAAAGACTTCTTAAATTTGTGGGGCTAGTGGATAGCACTGCCCTTTGGGCATTTTGGAAACGTATAAGGTCCTTTCAGTTGTCTTAGTGCTTAAGGATTTTAGGTGTCACTGGCATTTAGTTTGTAGGTGCCAGTAATATTCAGTTCAGTTCAGTTCAGTCGCTCAGTCATGTCCGACTCTTCGCGACTCCATGAATTGCAGTACACCAGGCCTCCCTGTCCATCACTAACTCCCCGAGTTCACTCAGACTCACATCCATCAAGTCAGTGATGCCATCCAGCCATCTCATCCTTGGTCATCCCCTTCTCCTCCTGCCCCCAATCCCTCCCAGCATCAGGGTCTTTTCCAGTGAGTCAACTCTTCGCATGAGGTGGCCAAAGTACTGGAGCTTCAGTTTTAGCATCATTCTTTCCAAAGAAATCCCAGGGTTGATCTCCTTCAGAATGGACTGGTTGGATCTCCTTGGAGTCCAAGGGACTCTCAAGAGTCTTCTCCAGCACCACAGTTCAAAAGCATCGATTTTTCGGTGCTCAGCTTTCTTCATAGTCCAACTCTCACATCCATAATGACCACAGGAAAAACCATAGCCTTGACTAGACGGACCTTAGTTGGCAAAGTAATGTCTCTGCTTTTGAATATACTGTATAGGTTGGTCATAACTTTTCTTCCAAGGAGTAAGCGTCTTTTAATTTCAAGGCTGCAGTCACCATCTGCAGTGATTTTGGAGCCCAAAAAAATAAAGTCTGACACTGTTTCTACTGTTTCCCCATGAAGTGATGGGGCCAGATGCCATGATCTTCGTTTTCTGAATGTTGAGCTTTAAGCAAACTTTTTCACTCTCCCAGTAATATTAGATATCTGCAATGAGTAAACTATTCCACACAGCAGAGAACAGTCTATAGTTCTGTAAGACTTATGGATGTCTTATCTGACTTCAATGTTGGTAAAAATCGTGTTCTTTAAGTTGCTCCCAAAGCAGATCTTGAAGTGTAAGTTTATGTGTGGTTTATTTAAGAGGTGATTTAAGCAGAGAGAATGTGATGATTAATTTTATGTGTCAAATTGGCTGGGCCATGAAATGTCCAGATAGTTGGTTAAAAATTATTCTAAGTATGTCTGTGAGGGTGTTTCTGGATGAGATTAACACTTGAATTAATTGACCGAGTAAAGCAGACTGCCTTCCCTAATGTGGGTGGGCCTCATCTAATCTGTTGATGGCTTGAAGGGAAGGCTGAGTTGCTTAAGTGCAGCTCTCTCCTTGCCTGTCTTTGAGCTGGAACGTTGGTCTTCCATTCCTTTTGGAGTTGTATTCTAACTGGAAAACACCTCCTGGCTCTAAGGCTTCAGACTTGGATGAAACTATATCATTGACTTTCCTGGGTCTCCAGCTTCCTGACTGCAGACCTTGGAGCTTCTCAGCTGCCATATATTCTTTTTAATAAATAATATCTCTCTCTCTTATCTCTGTTTCTTTATCTCTGTCTCTCTTTATGTACCTATTTAATATATGTTCTATTATATAATATAAATAATATATTCTAGTATATATTATATGTATATTATATATATAGTCTTCCATATATATACTATATATTATATATACACCATATATATATGTATATTTTATATATATATATATATAGTCTTCCATTGATTCTGTTTCTCTACAGCAGTGGTCCCTGACCTTTTTGGCACCAGGGACAGGTTTTGTGGAAGACAAACTTTTCCACAGATGGGGGTTTGGGGGGTGGTTTTGGGATAAGCACATTACATTTATTGTGTATTTTATTCCTGTTATTATTATATCAGCTCAACCTCAGATCATCAGGCATTAGATCCCAGGTGTTGGGGACGCCTGCTCTAGAAAGCCTGACTAATACAGAGAGTGAAGCAAGGAAAGAGGAAAAACCAATAGTAACCAGGGCTCAGTCCCAGGTGAAGAATGAGAGCTATCTCCTATGTTTCCTTGTTGGCCAGAAGTATTCCAGAGGCTATGGTCACCTCCAATTCCTAGCCCTGCAGATGCTGGTAAGTGCACGCCACAGAAAATCAGGGTGGGAGAAGCCTGGGGCAGGAAGCCGACATGCTTGGGGTGCACTTGAGGTGAGCCTCTCTCTCCTGGGGGTGGAAGTCTGCATGAGACACACTGCAGCAGGAGCTGGAGTCAGTGTCTGACAGGCAGAATGCTAACCCCCAGGTATGTTCACGTCCTAATCCTCAGAGCCTGTGAGTTTGCAGATGTGATTAAGAATCTCAAGGCGGAAAGATTACCCTGGATTACCCAGTTGGGAGTGTAACCACATCACTGATTATTAGATGGACACAGGAGAAGTCAGAGGCAAGGCCACGTGATGATGAAACAGAGGTTGGAGTGATATGCTCTGAAGGTGGAGGAAGGGGCTGAAGCAGGTGGTCAGGAGAAACTGAAAAAGGTAAACCTGTGGACTTTCCTTTCAGAGCTTAGAAGGAACCAGCCTTCGTAGCATCTTGGCTTTATCACAGAAATTGGCTTGATGCTTCTGGCTTCTAGACTTGTAAGGAAATAAATTTGTGTTGTTTTAAAACACTAAGTTTGTAGCTTGTTACAGCAACCATCCAAAACTAATACAAAAGTTGTGTCAGAGGGGACACGAGGCAGCGAAACATCTGACTATAATTATTTGGGCCTAGAACCTAAGTCTGTTTTATGTACAAACCCAGAGTGATTTTTTTTCACAATTTTCAATTTTATCTTTTTATGATTTTTAACTATTTATTTATTTGGTTGCATCAGGCAGCATGTGGGATCTAGTCCCCTGGTCAAGGACTGAACTCATGCCCCCTGCACTGGGAACACAGAATCTTAACCACTGAACCACCAGGGAAGTACCCCTTTTCACAGTTTTAAAATATATCAGATTTTCCAGGGCAGACGGGATTTACTAGTCAGAACTTCAGCGAGAGTTGTTCCTTTTTAAAAAAAACAGATGTATGCATGTAGGTTATATTATGCATTAATTCCCTTCCAGGAGATATAAATTATTTGTTGAGGCAAAAAAAGGGGGCTTTGCAGGACTTCCCTGGTGGTCCAGTGGCTAAGACGCTAAGCTCCCAACTCTGGGGACCTGGATGAGATCCCTGGTCTAGATCCCACATGTCACACCTAAAAGATTCTGCAAGCCACCACAAAGATGGAAGGTCCCTTGTGCCACAACTAAGACCTGGTACAGCCAAATAAATAAATATTAAAAAGAAGGAAAGAAAAGAGGACTTCAGATTACATAATGACAAGCTGATAATGACAACTCTCAAATTCTGCTGCTGTTATGTACCTCCACTATCTAAGAAATCTGTGTCCTGTGGTACCCATTCCCTCACCTGCAGGAAGCGTATTACTTCAGTATAGCATTATTTTCCACTGAGAGTGATTCTGGGTAAAAATTCTGCCCCACCAAGTACACTAAGCAGTGCTTTGGCTGAAGTCAGTGGCTGTCCTTTCATCCAGACCTGAATGCACCTTGACCTGAAACGCCTTTTCCCTTCCTGAAGGCCACTGCTGGCCTTAGACACCCTCTCCTCAAGAAGACCCCACGCCCTCCGGGCAGGACAGGTGTCTGCCCTTGGCTTTCCCACCGCTGCTGTCCTCTCCTCGTCATCACACCCATCCCCCAGCTTGCAAAAGTTTAAAGTTGAAAATTTAGTCATTCAGTCATGTCCAACTCTGCGACCCCATGGACTGTAGCCTCCCAGGGTCCTCTGTCCATGGGATTTTCCAGGCAAGAGTACTGGGGTGGGTTGCCACTTCCTTCTCCACCAGCTTGCAAAGTGCCGGATTATTTCTCTCTTCCCGTCTAAATGCAAGCTCCTTGAGAACAGGAGCTATGACACATCCCTTGTGCATAACAGAGTGCCTGGTAGGCAGCAGGTGCTCAATAAATCTCTTTCAAATTCAGACATGCGAATTGACACCACCTGCGCTTGCCTTCCGATTTTCTATTTCATACTCTTCTGAAACTTATCAATTTCCTTCTGACTGATGATTTTTAATTTAGAGGTGCTAATAGATTCAGTCAGTTTGCAGTAAAGCTGGGGGCCTGTGAGGAACGCATGTCATTTTGGTCACCCACCTGCCAAACAGCACTCAGTTGGGAGAATTCCGGCCCTGGTGGGAGGGCAGGCATGAGGCCGAGATGGGATCAGGTAGGTGCTCTTATGCAGCATTTAGACTCTTGATGGAGATGGAAGGACACTAAGACAGAGTCAGTCAGAGCCATCAGCACAGCTGCGGTGGACCCTACAGCCCAGAGCAGGGGTGGGGGGCTCAGAGCAGGGATGGGGGCTCCCAGAGCAGTGTAGAGGGGGCGATTCCAGACCTGCAGCATCTGATGGGATGCTGGTGAGTGTCTGGGGTTTAGAGGAATAATAACAAATGTACCTGGTGATGAGAGGGCTTCCCTGGTGGCTCAGCAGTAAAGAATCCTCCTGCAGTGCAAGAGATGCAGATGTGGGTTCAGTCCCTGGGTCAGGAAGATCCCCTGGAGAAGGAAATGGCACCCCGCTCCAGTACTCTTGTCTGGGAAATCCCATGGTCAGAGGAGCCTGGTGGGCTAACGTCCATGGGGTTGCAAGAGTCAAACGCGACTGAACCACTGAGCAGCGCACGACAGTGATGAGGCAGCGGTGGTCTAAACAGACGGCTCCTGGGAGGTCCTGACCAAGCCCTGTCTGGTTTGCACCTGTCTGAGCCTGGTTCTCCAGCTCCTGTCAATTATGTGAGTTCCCAGAGACCCCTGTTGTCACCCTTGTCCCAGATTCCTGCTCCTTTCCGCACAGCTTCTTTCTTCCTATGTCTCCCACCAAATCTTCAACCTCACCCTCCAGCCTGGCCCACCCCTGAGTGGAATCCATCTGGTTCCCTGGGTGCTTCCCCACCCTGCCCCTAACACACCTCAGATCTTGGCCCCTTGTCCCTCCAAGTTCTGTGGCTGCACAGGGATGCCGCCCTCACTCTCGAGGAGAGGACCGAGGCCAGAGGTCCGGCCCCGGGTGAGCGAGGACATGGTGCTCTGGTTGGAATTTCCCTGTTGGAATTCCCACATGTGAGAGGTGGAGCCAAAGTCTACAAAAGCTCCTTGATGGAAACTCATGTTCACTTTTTCATATGTTCATATGGTTCATTCTCATTGTCTGACACCATATTAGGACAAACTATTTTCTTAGTTCAGAAGGTGCCCGTCCAGCCCTCCTCAGTCAAAGAAACTGCGTCACAAGGAGGAGGAACTTCGGTTTTTTCTTGCCCCACCCAGGGGCCTACCTGGGTCATAAACGAGCAACATTAATCTCTAATGATGCCTCACTTTGTTACCCTGGGAAAGGCTCCAAGTTCAATGAAATTTTTTTGATGGAGGGGTGTGGAGGGATTAGTCAAATCCTCCTGTCACAATAAGAAGAATGAAGACTGTGAAAGTGTCCTGATCAAGTATTCTGCTTGGCACAGCCCTCAACATGTGGCAGAGAACATGTCACTCAGTGTGATAGCAATTCTATGCTTGTGGTGGGCACAAGCACTCATTGTCTGTCAGTGAGGAAATGCAAGCACAGAGGGACTGTGGCAGACACGGAGGACCCTTTCCAGCGTCTTTGGGTAAGCTGTTGTCTAACTCTCAGAAATGAATCGTCTGAGAGACACACAGGCCACAAAACAAAAGACCTTGTTGGGAAGGGTCCTTGGGCAGAGAGCAACAGGTTAAGGGATCCCAGGAGCACTGCTCTGCCATGTGTCTCACAGTCTCGGGTTATATGGTGATGGGGTTAGTTTCTGGGTTGTCTCTGGCTGATTATCTTGCTTGGCACATATTTGGTCTGACTCAGGTCCCTCCTGGTGGCAAGTGCATCTCTTAGCCAAGATGGACTCCAGTGCAAAGGATTCTGGGAGGTTGGTAGGATGTCCTTTTGGCCCCTCCCAGATTCTCCTGGTTAGCTTTTGTTGGCAGCACTGCGTTCTCTATTGGGACCTCCTATTGTGAGACAACTCAGGCAAATAATTTTCATGCCTGGCCAAGGCAGGCAATCTTGATCAGCTCTTCTCTAACAGGGCTTTTCTAAGCTGAAACTCCAGTACTTTGGCCACCTCATGCAAAGAGTTGACTCATTGGAAAAGACTCTGATGCTGGGAGGGATTGGGGGCAGGAGGAGAAGGGGACGACAGAGGATGAGATGGCTGGATGGCATCACTGACTCGATGGACGTGAGTCTGAGTGAACTCTGGGAGTTGGTGATGGACAAGGAGGCCTGGCATGCTGCAACTCATGGGGTCGCAAAGAGTCGGACATGACTGAGCAACTGATCTGATCTGATCTGAAGGTCACACAGCTGGTGACAGACAGTCTTAGATGCTAAGCCCTGAAGGACAGAAGGAAAAAGTAGAATGAAGAAAGAATGAGGGAAATGTTATAGAGTGGCAGAACAACGCTTCCTGGAAATCGTGATCTTCTAGAATAATCTTGGGCAAATAACTAACACAAAGAGTTGTGTACCAACCTTTGGGTACTAAAGGCAAATTTTATTAAAAAAAAAAAAATGTTGGAGGGTCTTCCCTGGTAGTCCAGGGGTTAAGAATCCACCTTGCAGGGCAAGGGATGCAGGTGGGATCCCTGGTCAGGGAACTAACATCCTACAGGCTGTGGAACAAGGAGGCCCATGAGCCACAGCAAAACGCTCGAATGACACAACAAAGATCTCGTGTGCTGCAGCTAAGACCTGGCACAGCCAAATGCACAAATAAATACATCTTAAAAAAAAATGCTAGAGTTTTAAATGCATTGACTGAGTGGCTGAAGAGAACTCCCTGTTTTCTCTTCCCCAAAAGAATAAAGAAAATTCCTCTTATGAAAGCAAACAAGGATGACAATTTAACATAAATACATTATTCTGGAGCAATTCACATACAACATTCCACTATCCTGTTTCTGCTTTATTGACTATGTCAAAGCCTTTGACTGTGTGGATCACAACAAACTGTGGAAAATTCTTCAAGAGATGGGAATACCAGACCACCTCACCTGCCTCTTGAGAAATCTGTATGTAAGTCAAGAAGCAACAGTTAGAACTGGACATGGAACAACAGACTGGTTCCAAATCGGGAAAGGAGTACGTCAAGGCTGTATATTGTCACCCTGCTTATTTAACTTATATGCAGAATACATCATGAGAAATGCTGGGCTGGATGAAGCACAAGTTGGAATCAAGATTGCTGGGAGAAATATCAATTACCTCAGATATGCAGATGACACTACCCTTATGGCAGAAAGTGAAGAAGAACTAAAGAGCCTCTTGATGAAAGTGAAAGAGGAGAGTGAAACAATTGGCTTAAAACTCAACATTCAGAAACTAAGATCATGGCATTTGATCCCATCACTTCATGGCAAACAGATGGGGAAACAATAGAAACAGTGAGAGTCTTTATTATTTTGGACTCCAAAATCACTGCAGATGGTGACTGCAGCCATGAAATTAAAAAATGCTTGCTCCTTGGGAGAAAAAATACCACCAACCTAGACAGCATATTAAAAAGCAGAGAGATTACTTTTCTGACACAAGTACGTCTAGTCAAAGCTACGGTTTTTCCAGTAGTCATATATGGATGTGAGAGTTGGACTATAAAGAAAGCTGAGTGCCAAAGAATTGATGCTTTTGAACTGTGATATTAGAGAAGACTCTTGAAAGTCCCTTGGACTGCAAGACATCCAACCAGTTTATCCTAAAGGAAATCAGTCCTGACTATTAATTGAAAGGACTGATGCTGAAGCTGAAACTTCAATACTTTGGCCACCTGATGGAAGAACTGACTCATTTAAAGAGACCCTGATGCTGGGAATGACTGAAGGTGGAAGGAGAAGGGGATGACAGAGGATGAGATGGTTGTATGGCATCACTGGCTCTTTGGACATGAGTTTGAGTAAGCTCCGGGAGTTGGTAATGAACAGGGAAGCCTGGCATGCTGCAGTCCATGAGGTCACAAAGAGTTGGACACAACTTAGAGACTGAACTGAACTGAACCTACTAAAACTTTGGTGCTTATAGAGTTGGAGTGTGATTAAAAAAAAAGAAGTGGCTGAAGAGCTACATCCTTGCTGTGTTTGGTTTGGATGTCTCCAAGGCAAAACTCAGGTTGCCTCTGTAATCCTTCCACAAGTGCTTTGTCCTGACCCAGGTCTGGGCTTTCAACACTCTGCATATCACACAGGAGCACCAGAAATAAACATGTCAAATCATATACAGATGGCTTTGTTACTGGGATCTGGTGCTCAATGTGAGTACAGCGAGGTTAGTAACCCTAAACTCCCACTCTATGAACTAACACCATCAGGCCTAAGAAAAACGCTTCTCTCCATCTCTTGCCCCATATTTTCAAAACAGAAAGTGACTACTTCTGAATGCAATGAGGTCTGTGGGTTGTATCACTGCCAGTATTGGAGATGGACACTGTCTTTGGAGTGTGGAATGGTTGGAGCAGTGGACAAATTTAGATAAAAGACAAATCTATGAGTTTAAGTCCTCAGTACTAATGCAATGGATTCTTGCGCAATGAATCACCATTTCTCAGCGGGGTCAAACCCGTATTGTCTTACCTATCATTGGATTCTCACTTGTGGTCCTGGAGGCCTTCAAAAGTGCCGTGTCTGTCACAGTAGATGGGCCATCCTTGGAATACTTTGCAATATTAAACATCACTCTTAGATTTTGATATATATAGTCAATTCTATTTGAAGTAATGTTCTATAAAATTATCACAAACACTGATTTAATGAATACTGAACCACTGTTCCTATGAGAAATATAGGATCAGGTGCCTATGAATCTCTGGTCACATTTTTGTCAATTGATTTACACATAACCTTGCTTTTTGTGTGTTTCTGTTTAAAGACACCTTACTTTAAAAATACTGCTGATTTATTCACATTGAACTCAACCACCAGTGCTGTAACTCATGCCTGAATGAAACTTACATAACACACATCCCTTCTTCATAGGCCCAGCAGTTTCTCGGATTTAGGACACTAGACAGCACCGTAGCACTATGCAGGGGGCCATTCTGAAAATCAAAGTCACCCCAGAGACCTCCAAAAATTCAACAGGTGTGGCTCCAAATAGACTGCAAAAACGGACACTTATTTACAGTATGAAACAAGAAGACAGGGTGCAGCTTGTTCCACCTCAGCTGGAAATATATGTGTCACATGGCTCAAATTTTTCAACACAGTACTCAAATGATTTTAGAAGTCTTGGAAAGATTGATTTTGAGGGTTATAAGTAAATTTTAGCAAGTAGGTGAATTCTTTAATCAGAATCCATGCATAAAGAAAGACAGCTCTTATGTGATCTAGCTATAACCTATATGAATTAAGATACTAATTTTTTATATTATATTAGTTGGTTAGGCATGGAATGCCAAAATACAGGCACTGTTATTTTTATAAAAGGATATAAAAAGATTTAATGAAACCGTCAATAAAGTAAATTTAAAATTTCATCTTTATTTAAATAATTTTGATCAAAATATTCATATTCATTCAGTATAATTTACAATTTGACTTTTACTTATAATAGATAAGCTAAAATATTTTTAAAGAAAACCTCTAAGAAAGCATAATTTTAATTTATTGCATTTTCTTTATATTTTTGTGAAAACATTTTGAAACATACTTTGAATATGATTGCTTTTATTAGTTAATTCTTTAGATGATTACTGTTAAAGGAAAGCAAATTATCCAAATATCTTTCTACAATAACATAATTAACAGTGCTTCTAAAACAAAGACAAAATAATGTTATGGAGTAAATAATATAATATGTGAATTATGTATGTCTTTTATTTTGTTACTCAAGATATTACCAGTCTGTCAACTGGAGACCACACATATCCTATCAATAAATTTACAATTATATATAATAATCAGTTGAGTCACTAAGTCATGTCCGACTCTTTGCAACCTCTTGGACTGCAGCATACCAGACTTCCCTGTCCTTTACCATTTTTGGAAGTTTCCTCAAACTCATGTCCATCCAGTCAGTGATGCCATGAAGCCATCTTATACTTTGTCATCCCCTTCTCCTTCCACCTTCAGTCATTCCCAGCATCAGGGTCTTTTCAAATGAGTCAGTTTTTCACATCAGGTGGCCAAAGTATTGGAGTTTCAGCTTCAGCATCAGTCCTTCCAATGAATATTCAGGACTGATTTCCTTTAGGATAGACTAGTTGGATCTCCTTGCAGTCCAAGGGACTCTCAAGAGTCTTCTCCAACACCACAGTTCGAAAGCACCAATTCTTCAACACTCAGCTTTCTTTATAGTCCAACTCTCATATCCATACATGACTACTGGAAAAACCATAGCTTTGACTAGATGGACTTTTGTTGGTAAAGTAATGTCTCTGCTTTTTAATATCCTGTCTAGGTTGGTCATAGCTTTTCTCCCAAGGAGCAAGCATCTTTTGATTTCATGGCTGCAGTCACCATCTGCAGTGATTTTGGAGCCCAAAATAACAAAGTCTCTCACTGTTTCCATTATTTCCCCATCTATTTGTCATGAAATGATGGGCCTGGATGCCATGATCTTCATTTTCTGAATGTTGAGTTTTAAGCCAATTGTTTCACTCTCCTCTTTCACTTTCATCAAGAGCCTCTTTAGTTCTTCTTCACTTTTTGCCATAAGGGTGGTGCCATCTACATATCTGAAGTTATTGATATTTCTCCCAGCAATCTTGATTCCAGCTTGTGCTTCATCCAGCCCAGCATTTCACATGATGTACTCTGCATATAAGTTAAATAAGTAGGATGATGACATATGGCCTTGGCATACTCCTTTCCCAATTTGGAACCAGTCTGTTGCTCCATGTCCAGTTCTAACTGTTGCTTCTTGACTTACATACAGATTTCTTAGGAGGCAGGTGAGGTGGTCTGGTATTCCCATCTCTTGAAGAATTTTCCACAGTTTGTTATGATCCACACAGTCAAAGGCTTTGGCATAGTCAAGTAAGCAGAATTAGATGCTTTTCTAGAACTCTTGTGCTTTTTCAATATCACTTCACTTCAGTTCAGTTGCTCAGTCATGGCCGACTCTTTGCAACCCAACGAATCGCAGCACACCGGGCCTCCCTGTCCATCACCAACTCCCAGAGTTCACTCAGACTCACGTCCATCGAGTCAGTGATGCCATCCAGCCATCTCATCCTCGGTCGTCCCCTTCTCCTCCTGCGCCCAATCCCTCCCAGCATTAGAGTCTTTTCCAATGAGTCAGCTCTTCACATGAGGTGACCAAAGTACTGGAGTTTCAGCCTCAGCATCATTCCTTCCAAAGAAATCCCAGGGTTGATCTCCTTCAGAATGGACTGGTTGGATCTCCTTGCAGTCCAAGGGACTCTCAAGAGTCTTCTCCAACACCACNCTCACGTCCATTGAGTCCGTGATGCCATCCAGCCATCTCATCCTCGGTCATCCCCTTCTCCTCCTGCGCCCAATCCCTCCCAGCATTAGAGTCTTTTCCAATGAGTCAGCTCTTCACATGAGGTGACCAAAGTACTGGAGTTTCAGCCTCAGCATCATTCCTTCCAAAGAAATCCCAGGGTTGATCTCCTTCAGAATGGACTGGTTGGATCTCCTTGCAGTCCAAGGGACTCTCAAGAGTCTTCTCCAACACCACAGTTCAAAAGCATCAGTTCTTTGGCGCTCAGCCTTCTTCACAGTCCAACTCTCACATCCATACATGACTACTGGAAAAACCATAGCCTTGATTAGACAGACCTTAGTCGGCAAAGTAATGTCTCTGTTTTTTAATATGCTATCTAGGTTGGTCATAACTTTTCTTCCAAGGAATAAGCGTCTTTTAATTTCATGGCTGCGGTCACCATCTGCGGTGATTTTGGAGCCTCAAAAATAAAGTCTGACACTGTTTCCACTGTCTCCCCATCTATTTCCCATGAAGAGATGGGACTGGATGCCATGATCTTCGTTTTCTGAATGTTGAGGTTTAAGCCAACTTTTTCACTCTCCCTTTCACTTTCATCAAGAGGCTTTTTAGCTCCTCTTCACTTTCTGCCATAAGGGTGGTGTCATCTGCATCAGCTTGTGTTTCTTCTAGTATAAACATATTTATATAATAAAATTTAGTTTTCTTTGATATTTTGTTGACTTGCAATCATATAAAAGTCATAACTTTACACATATTTTTAAATTTTGTTGTTAGAAAAATAAGTTTATCAAGGTAGGAGGATGGAACATGTTTTAACAGTTTAGGGGTTTGCTTTATCGCTTCTTACTATGTAGACAGTGTATGTGGAGCTCTATACTCTTGCCCTGTAGCCTACTCACACTAAGATGGGCCTGTTTCAGTGGAGATTGATGGGGTTAGGGGTGTTTAGGAATCTGCATTCAAGAGGAGCAGCAGCTCCGCCTAGTAGATATTCTAATGTTCTGATCAGGCTTCACCTGGAATATCAGAACAAGAGACAGCAACAGCATCAAATCAAGCTAGAAACTCCCTAATAATAGCGCTAAACATTGTCCCAGGGTTGAAAAAGTCCACCCTGGAAGCGTCAAAGCTGGAAGTAGAGGGGGTCAGAAAATGCAGTCAAAATGGCCACAGCAGGACCCTCAGAGGGTTGTTAGTTCTGATTGGAACAAGCAATCAATGACATCACTGTCTGGCCCTGGAGGACTTCTCCAATGGGACCAAGACCTGGTCCAGCCAGAGCATGGAAGGTTCCAGACAACAGAATTGTGTGCTGAGGCTCCCACCTCAGATTAGCCCCAAACCAAGACTCCTTCAGAGCATGTTTATAAGATATTAAAGACAAAATGCCATCTGCCCAGATTAAAGATATCGCCTTCAATTGTTACAGCTGGGGCTGTAAATCGTCTGAGGAAAGGTTCAGCATATGCGAAACTTTAGGGGGACACAGAAAGTGACCTGGGCTCTACTTCCAGTTTCTAGTTTCGATACTAAGTATCTGTGCAAACTTGGGCAATTTTTTAACCTCGGCAGGACTGTTTCCTCATCTTGAAAACAAAAGCACATCTTAGCTGACTTTTAAGGTTCCTCTTGCTTTGCCATGCCAGGATTTCTCTGCCAGAGGGAGTCCTTCTGTGTGTCTTGGATGACGTCCAGTATCAGGATTACTTATTCCAAACGGCAGTTGTCCTTTTGTTTGCTGTCCTCAGGGGGAACCCAGATATTTGATGACGTTATGGGGGAGAGGGGGTGGCAGTGAGTGACTGGCGTGTTTCCCTCTGCCGCAGGGCCCCAGTCACTGGCAAAGGCCCAGCCTCTTTGGTGGAGGTCATTCCACCCTGTTATATGCAGTCAGACTGGCTACCTTCAGGGAAGTACCCTGACAATAGATCCCTTTGGCAGCTCCATGTCCTTTCAATTGTGAGAGACAGCCCTTAAGCTCTTTAATGGGGTTTAATTTGTAACTTCTTTAAACCATAACTTATCTTTATTATCTTATTCAATGAATATTTATTTGGGGAGTAATAATATCTACCTCATACTGTTCCTGCAAAGAGTAAACAAATTCATATAGAATGTTGGACAGTGCTTAACACGTAATACACTTCAGTAAACATCAGCTATTGAGTATCTACTACGTGCCTGGCGTGAGCTAGGCGTTGGAATGCCAAGAGGAATGACACCAGCTCCTGCAGGTGGGCACAGCGGAAATGGACATATGCAGAACAAGAGCACATGGTGAAAAGTAACGCAACAGGAAGAAATAAAAGTTATGGGAGTATAGACAAGGAGGACTCATTCTTTCTGGGGCAGAAAAGAAGAAAGGAAGAATGGCTTCTGTACACCCAGCATCACATCCCTCCCTTCCTCAGATAGGAGAAATCTATCTTACTCATGGGAATGCATTCCACGTAGTCAGGTAGGACGATGAGGGCAGGTGACCCAAGACGGGCCAGTCAGAATATCAGTCTCGCTGATGACAGTCCTTGCTCAAGGATGAGCGTGTGGCACACACAGGGACAATCAATTACTGAGGACTTTCACCAAACCTATTATAAAACAATCATTCTCTCTTTGTCTGGGATCTGTGCTTTAGGGATAATGCATGCCTGCCTGGAGTTCTCAGTGACCATCTTTAACTTCAGATGGAGAGAAACTGAGGGGCTTCCCCAGGTGGCTCAGTGGTAGAGAATCCGCCTGCAATGCAGGAGAGGTGGGTTCCATCCCTCGTTGGGGAAGATCCTGTGGAAAAGGGCATGGCAACCCACTCCAGTATTCTTGCCTGGAGAATCTCATGGACAGAGGAGCCTGGTGGGATAGAATCCATGGGGTCTCAAAGAGTTGGACACGACTTTGATGCTGGGAGGGATTGGGGGCAGGATGAGAAGGGGACGACAGGGGATGAGATGGCTGGATGGCATCACTGACTCGGTACACATGAGTCTGGGTGAACTCCGGGACTTGGTGATGGACAGGGAGGCCTGGCGTGCTGTGATTCACGGGGTCGCAAAGAGTCGGACATGACTGAACGACTGAACTGAACTGAACTGAAGCAATGTAGCTCACACACCTGGAGAGAAACTGAACCTAAGTCAGAGGAAAAGCTCAGAGAGTGGGAGGGAGAGAGTAAGAAAGCAATCATGGCATTTTGATCCTCTAGATCCAGTTGAGCCTGAAGCAACTCCATGAGCTAGTAAAGTGCCCTTTTGCCTAAGTGTACTGGATTTCTGATATTTAAAATCATCAGCCTGAGCTAATACAGAAAGATGTCTTTTCCTCCAGATAGAGAAAGTTTAAAGAAGAGGGGATATATGAGCTGAATTTGAAGAACATGTAGGAGTTCATCAGGCAAAAAAAAAGTGATATTAGTTTTGGGGATTTGGTAACAAATCATAATTCCCAGGAATTCTTGAGATTTTTTTCCCCTAAATGATAAATTATTTTATATTTTTATAACATTTTATGTAGTTCTTTTCAAATAATAATGGGTGACCACAGTAATAAACTATGAATCATGTTTCTGCAGTAGGGTTATAATAAGCATTTCAGAGGTTTTGCATTTATGAGGAAATACATAGTGCTTGTACATTGTATATTTCAGTAACACAATAATATCTACCTGATATAGACATTTGAGAGTATAAAACATGAAAAATTATACCAAAATAAATACCAAAGTCATTAAAACTGAAATATATTATCACAAATACTGAAAGTTATTGTTCTTAAAATGAAATGTTTAAACAAAAAGAGCACCAGTTGCCCTGAACAAAGGTCTTGATCTTTGTTTCATGACCAATATTTCAGATAGAAAAAGACCTTTCATTTTGTGTTGACACAGGTTGAATTGTTGAGAATGCATCCAAAACCATCTTCAAGTTAGGCTGGAGAGTCCATGCTGCTTCATGTAAACTCATTTCCTATGTAGTGAGGAGAACATTTTGTCTCCCCATCCTGATTATGATTTTGTCTTTAGAATAAGCATCTCTTTTGCTAGTGCAGACTTTAGGCTGTGCCTGACTTTGTGTCAGAGGGGGGCTGCATAACCCCATCATCTTCTCATGGCATTTCTTCTTTTCTAGCTGGGTACCCCCAGCTACTCAGCAGGGTTCGTCCATTCTGGCTCTAGGGAAGGCCAGCTGCTGGTACTGCTTGGCTTCTGGGTCTCTAGTTAGCTTTCAGCCCTTTGTCTAGTCCTGGGCCAAGGACCACCACACTCAGAGCCCTGGGCTCCCTTCTCTCTGTTTAACCTCCCCACAAATTCCAGGGCCTTCAGCAAGACTACCTCTCTCTGCATCACCTTGCTATTGTTCAGAGAATGCCTCCTGGAGCAGGAAGCTGGCATGGATGTTGGGCTGTCCATGTGTATCTCAGCTCTGAAGGGTCACAGCCCCGAGTTATACACAGTCCAGTTCCTGGAAACAGTTGTCTCATCTATTTTGCTCATTTTTCTAATCATTTTAGCAGGTGAGTATATCCAGTATCAGTTACTCCAACGTGGTCAGAAATGAAGCTCACCCCTGATTTTCAATAGAATATTGTCACTATGCTTATGATTATTATTATATCATCCAAGTTTATAGCATGTCTATTCTGGTTTTGTGGCCATAATTCCACTCCTTTCTTTTCTTTTAGCAATAATACTATATTTAAATAGATCCAATATTCTAATTCTCTAGTGTAATTTTTATAATTATCTTTCAATTCTTGAGTGTTTTATTTGATTCATTCCCCTAAAGTTTTGATTTTAAAACAAAACAGGTGTTTTGTGTTTTTTTTGCTCCAAAAAAGACTTACAGGTGCTACATTTCTGAGCTCTTTCAAGTTTGGGAATGTCTGCTTTTTGTCTTTATAATGAAACAGCATCTTATCTGGAGAAGGCGATGGCACCCTACTCCAGTACTCTTACCTGGAAAATCTCATCGACGGAGGAGCCTGGTAGGCTGCAGTTGATGGGGTCGCTAAGAGTCAGACATGACTGAGCGACTTCACTTTCACTTTTCACTTTCATGCATTGGAGAAGGAAATGGCAACCCTCTCCAGTGTTCTTGCCTGGAGACTCCCAGGGATGGGAGAGCCTGGTGGAGTTTATGGGGTCGCACAGATCGGACACGACTGAAGTGACTTAGCAGCAGTAGCAGCATCTTATCTGGGCATCATTTTGTCTTTATAGTGGTCTATTTTCTTCCTTAATTATTTTCCTAGTGACTAGAAAGGTCTTTAAAAACGTCAAACAACAATAGGATATCATCCCACAACTGTGAGAGTGGCTATCATCAAGAAGCCTACAGACAACAAATGTTGGTGAGGATGTGAAAAAAAGGGAACCCTTGCACGTTGTTGATGGGAATGTAAATTGGTGTAGCTACTATGGAAATCAGTATGAAGGGTTCTCAGAAAAGCTAAAAAAAGAGCTACCATATGATCCAGCAATCCTACTCCTGGGTATATAGCTGGAAAAAATTGAAAATACTGATTCAAAACAATTACATGCAACCCAGTGTTCATAACAGCACTATTTATTAATATAATAGCTAAAAATGTGAAAGCAACCCAAGTGCCCATCAACAGAAGAATGGATAAAGATGTTGTATATCTATCTATCTATCTACCTATATGTATGTATGTGCAAACAGAAACAGATTCACAGATTAGAAAATAAGCTAGTGGTTAACAAAGGGAAGACGGAAAGGGAGAGAGACAGATTAGGGGTAGAGAGTTAAGAGATACAAAATGCTATGTATGAAATAGATAAGCCAACAAGGCTATATCAGACAGTATAAGGAATTACCCATTATCTTGTTATAACCTTTAAAGAAGTATAATATAAATTAATTACATTAATTACTTTTTAATGTCTAGAATTTTGTTTCCTTTTTACTTATGAAATACTGATACCTACTGTGGTGGTGGTTTAGTCTGTAAGTTGTGTCAGACTCTTGTAACCCCATGGACTGTAGCCCGCCAGGCTCCTCTGTCCATGAACTTCTCCAGGCAAGAATACTGGAGTGGGCTGCCATTTTCTTCTCTAGGGAATTTTCCCGACCTAGGGATTGAACTCAGGTCCCTTGCACTGCAGGCAGATTCTTTACTGGCTGAGTTACCAGAGAAGCCCAATACCTACTGTTTATAAACTATATATATCAGAAACCATCATCATAAAATGAACATGTATGAATTCATCAGCTAACCTCTTAATGGGTACGCTATTGCTACTGGAAAAGCTTCCTTTTAGGCACCTCCCCACACTCAGCTCCTCCTGCCACCCCTCAGTTCAGTTCAGTTGCTCATTCATGTCCAACTCTTTGTGACCCCATGGACTGCAGCACGCCAGCCTTCCCTGTCCGTCACCAACTCTCAGAGCTTACTCAAACTCATGTTCATAGAGTTGATGGTGCCATCCAACCATCTCATCCTCTGTTGTCCCCTTCTCCTCCCACCTTCAGTTATTCCCAGCATCAGGGTCTTTTCAGATGAGACAGTTCTTCACATCAGGTGGCCAAAGTATTGGAGTTTCAGCTTTAGCATCAGTCCTTCCAATGAACACCCAGGACTGATTTCCTTTAGGATGGATTTGTTGGATCTCCTTGCTGTCCAAGGAACTCTCAAGAATCTTCTCCAACACCACAGTTCAAAAACATCAATTTTTCAGCACTCAGCTTTCTTTATAGTCCACTCTCACATTCATATATGACTACTGGAAAAACCATAGCTTTGACTAGATGGACCTTTGTCAGAAATGTCTCTGCTTTTTAATATGCTGTCTAAGTTGGTCATAACTTTTCTTCCAAGGAGCAAACGCCTTTTAATTTCATGGCTGCCATCACCATCTGCAGTGATTTTGGAGCCCAAAATAACAAAGTCTCTCACTGTTTCCATTGTTTCCCCATTTATTTGTCTTGAAGTGATGGGACCAGATGCCATAATCTTCGTTTTCTGAATGTTGAGTTTTAAGCCAACTGTTTCACTCTCCTCTTTCACTTTCATCAAGAGGCTCTTTAGTTCTTCTTTGCTTTCTGCCATAAGAATGGTGTCATCTGCATATCTGAGGTTATTGATATTTCTCCCAGCAATCTTGATTCCAGCCCAGCATTTCTCATGATGTACTCTGCATATAAGTTAAATAAGTAGGATGACAATATACAGCCTTGACATACTCCTTTCCCGATTTGGAACCAGTCTGTTGTTCCATGTCCAGTTCTAACTGTTGCTTCTTGACTTACATACAGATTTCTTAGGAGGCAGGTGAGGTGGTCTGGTATTCCCATCTCTTGAAGAATTTTCCACAGTTTGTTGTGATACACACAGTCAAAGGCTTTGGTATAGTCAATAAAGCAGAAGTAGATGTTTTTCTCAACTCTCTCGCTTTTTCAATGATCCAACAGATGTTGGCAATTTGATCTCTGGTTCCTCTGCCTTTTCTAAATCCAACTTGAACATCTAGTTGGACAACAACCCTTAGAGGAAGTTATGATACTAAATTTTCTATAAAACTTATCAGGAAAATTTCCTTAAGTAATATAGTTTTTTTTTAACCTGAAATGTGCAGTCTCTTTCTTTTTTTATTGGGGCAGTAGTTCATGGGGTTGCAAAAGAGTTGGATGCAACTTAGTGATTAAACCAAAAAGAAGCTGCTTTACAGTCTGTTAGTTTCTGCTCTACAACAAAGCCAGTTGCTAGTTGTATACATATATCCCTCTCTCTGGAGTTTCCCTCCTACCCCTACCCACAATCTCACCTCTCTAGGCCATCACAGAGGGCTGAGCTGAGCTCCCTGTGCTATACAGCAACTTCCCACTAGCAATCTGCTTACACATGGTAATGTTTTTAAGTTAAAGCTACTCTCACAAATTCATCTCACCTTCCTTTCCTCTCCTCTGTGTCCATACACTTGTGCTCTACATCTGTGTCTCTCTTTCTGCTTTGCAATAGGTTCATCTGTACCATTTTTCTAAATTCCACATATATGTTAATGTATTTCTTTTTCTCTTTCGAACTTACTTCACTCTGGACAACAGACTCTAGGTCCATCCACATCTCTGCAAGTGACCCATTCTCATTTCTTTTTATGACAGGAGATCAAACCAGTCAATCCTAAAGGAAATCAACCCAGAATAGTCATTGGAAGGACTGATGCTGAAGCCCTTCCAGACTCCAATACTTTGGCCACCTCATGCAAAGAACTGACTCATTGGAAAAGACCCTGATGCTGGGAAAGATTGAAAGCAGGAGGAGAAGGAGATGACAGAGGATGAGATGATTGAATGTCATCACTAACTTGATGGACATGAGCTTGAGCAAGCTCTGGGAGTTGGTAATGGACAGGGAAGCCTGGCATGCTTCAGTCCATGGGGTTGCAAAGAGTCAGACACGACTGTGTGACTGGAGTGAACTGAATATTCTGTTGTATGTATACACCACATCTTCTTTATCCATTTGTTTGCGGATGGACACAGGTTGTTTCCACGTCTTGGCTATTGTAAATAATGTGCAGTATGTTTCTTAAGATTTGGTCACATTAACATGTGTAGCTCAAGTTTGTTTATTATCATTGTAGGGAAGTATTCAACTTTATGAATATGCTACAAGGAAACAGTGGCAACAGTGTCAGACTTTATTTTTTTGGGCTCCAAAATCACTGCAGATGGTGACTGCAGCCATGAAATTAAAAGACTTTTCTTACTCCTTGGAAGGAAAGCTATGACCAACCTAGACAGCTATTAAAAAGCAGAGACATTACTTTGCCAACAAAGGTCCGCCTAGTCAAGGCTATGGTTTTTCCAGTGGTCATGTATGGATGTGAGAGTTGGATTGTGAAGAAAGCTGAGCGCCGAAGAATTGATGCTTTTGAACAGTGGTGCTTGAGAAGACTCCTGAGAGTCCCTTGGACTGCAAGCAGATCCAATCAGTCTATCCTAAAGGAGATCAGTCCTGACTATTCATTGGAAGGACTGATGCTTAAGCTGAAACTCCAATACTTTGGCCACATGATGTGAAGAGCTGACTCACTGGAAAAGACTCTGATGCTGGGAGAGATTGGGGGCAGGAGGAGAAGGGGATGACAGAGTATGAGATGGCTGGATGGTATCACCGACTCGATGGACATGAGTTTGGATAAACTCCGGGAGTTGGTGGTAGACAGGGAAGCCTGGCGTGATGTGATTCATGGGGTCACAAAGAGTCGGACACGACTGAGTGACTGAACTGACTGACTGACTGACAAGGTATATATTCTCTTGTCAATTGACTGATTGTTTCTACCTTTTTTTTTTATTATGAGCAATACTGTTATGAACATTCTTGTGCTTGTCTCCTAGAATATTTACAGTAATTTTTGTAGGATATATATTCAAAGGTGGAATGGGTGTGATTATAGATATGCATTTTCAGCTTTACAATCTAATGCCAAATAGAACAGTTAAACAAATATCCATGCCCACTGTAAGGGGCTGGTGTTGTCTTTGCTTGGTGGTTTGTCTCCACTCTCTCCTGGCCTTGAATGTCGCTTGTGAAGAGGACTGAATCTTGCTGGGTTTTGCTCCTCTAGAATGATTTGCTTTTTCTGTCAAGATGCCTGAAGAATTTTTATCATCAAAGTTCACTAGTTTAATTAGACTGTATGTTGGTATGTAACACTCCACATCATGTTTTCTTGGAACATAGTGTATACTTCTTATTTATATGCTTCAGTCATGTTTGACTCTTTGCAACGCTACAGACTGTAGCCGGCCAGGCTCTTCGTCCTTGGGATTCTCCAGGCAGGAATACTGGAGTGGGTTGCCATGTCCTCCTCCAGGGAATCTTCTCCACCCAGGGATTGAACCCGCCTCTCCTGCATCAGCAAGCGGATTCCTTATTGCTGAGCCACTGGGGAAGATAGTTGGGCCCTCTACCTAAGGGCTTTGAGTAATCATTATATTCAATCATTACTTTTCTCTATTTCCCAATCTCCCTCTTCCATACCTATTTCTTTCTCATTTACATTCACATGACTATCTTAAGTTTTTCTCCTGCATCATAATTCAAATTTCAACAGTATCTATTGAGTTTCTTATTTTGTTCTTATTTCTAATCTATATTTTCATTCTATAATAATATTGCCCTCTGTTTCCTTAAATCTGAAATCTTCCTTTTCTTCTCATTTCTGTCGTTTTTGAGTTTTCATCTTGTCTTTGAGTTCTTTCACCAGATTCATGTTCTAATTAAGCCACATAACATGAAATTGGGAGGAATGTTCTTCTGTTGCTTAAGATTTCTTCTCGTTCACAAGTTGCTTCTCCCCATCCCTCACTCTGCAGTATGGTTTTATAGTTCTCATGCTTACGCTTTCATTTTGCTCACGCATAGGGAACAATGTCTATTCAGTTTATTTGCTCTGATAGAGCGTGGGGGACTTGTGGACCCTCCCTGTTGTATCTGAGATCAGTTGATCTGAGATCACTGTTTCATTGTGAGGATGGAGATATCTGAGGGGTGGTGGCGCCAGCAAGGACGCCCAGTGGGCAGAGTGTTGGTGGTTGGAATTCCTGAGCGCTGCTCTCTTTGCTGTGATTTTGCAACAGTTCAGTTCAGTTCAGTTCAGTCGCTCAGTTGTGTCTGACTCTTTGCGACCCCATGAATCGCAGCACGTCAGGCCTCCCTGTCCATCACCAACTCCCGGAGTTCACTCAGACTCATGTCCATCGAGTCCGTGATGCCATCCAGCCATCTCATCCTCGGTCGTCCCCTTCTCCTCCTGCCCCCAATCCCTCCCAGCATCAGGGTCTTTTCCAATGAGTCAACTCTTCGCANGCAGCACACCAGGCCTCCCTGTCCATCACCAACTCCCGGAGTTCACTCAGACTCACGTCCATCGAGTCCGTGATGCCATCCAGCCATCTCATCCTCGGTCGTCCCCTTCTCCTCCTGCCCCCAATCCCTCCCAGCATCAGGGTCTTTTCCAATGAGTCAACTCTTCGCATGAGGTGGCCAAAGTACTGGAGTTTCAGCTTCAGCATCATTCCTCCCAAAGAAATCCCAGGGTTGATCTCCTTCAGAATGGACTGGTTGGATCTCCTTGCAGTCCAAGGGACTCTCAAGAGTCTTCTCCAACACCACAGTTCAAAAGCATCAATTCTTCGGCGCTCAGCCTTCTTCACAGTCCAACTCTCACATCCATACATGATCACAGGAAAAACCATAGCCTTGACTAGACAGGGCTTAGTCGGCAAACTAAGGTCTCTGCTTTTGAATATACTGTCTAGGTTGGTCATAACTTTTCTTCCAAGGAGTAATCGTCTTTTAATTTCATGGCTGCGGTCACCATCTGCAGTGATTTTGGAGCCCAAAAAAATAAAGTCTGACACTGTTTCTACTGTTTCCCCATCTATTTCCCATGAAGTGATGAGATCAGATGCCATGATCTTCGTTTTCTGAATGTTGAGCTTTAAGCCAGCTTTTTCACTCTCCTCTTTCAGTTTCATCAAGAGGCTTTTTAGCTTTGCAACAGTACCAGGATTTAATCCTCAGGGTTGGCGTTGGATGGGACACACCACTTCTTGAGGGGGTAGAACCTCAGGATTTCACTGTTGCCCAAATTCGGTCTGCTGCCTTGCAGCCTTTACTGAGGTCAGAATCAATCCCATTTTTCACTCCCCTTATTTTACCCATTTCTCCCCTGTGGTGGTTTCTACTACTTTTCAGTCAGTGGAGGAAATGGAAGTGGACACCTACATGCTTTGGGGATATTAGTGAGAATTCCCAGGACTTGGCAGATTCTCCACTGCAGCTCCCAGGGCCCCAGGGCCCCAGGGTCCAAGTTAGGAGTCAAGCCCTGCTGGCCTTCTCTACTCTACCCTAGCCTCTTGTTTTCTTGCTTAATGGTTTTTGAAGTTTATTGTATTAGGCTTGCCTCTTTCCTTATTTGTTTTTGGTGAATTTCTTCTGCTTATTTTTATATGGACCATTTTTAAAGTCTTTATTGAACTGCTAAAATATTACTTCTGTTTTATGTTTTGTTTTTTTTTTTCCTTTGGCCACAAAAAGTATGGGATCTTAGCTCCCCACCAGGGATCAAACCTGTGGAGGAGCTGGAAGGCTTAAGCAAAATTGCTCCACTCATGACGAAGGTTGGAAGCTAGGACGAGCATAACAAAGGGTTAAGAGCGTTCACCGAGTGCCCAGGGCTGGGAATGCATGACGAAGGGTCGTATGCCCGGCCTTGAGGCGTTCGGAGGCTTCCTTCTGACCACCTGTTTCTGAGAGCAAGGACTGTTGTTTCATGATAAGACTCCCTTTAGAGTTTCACCAAAGCTATGTTATGTCTTGGGCGATGGGAATTGTATTTTATGCTTAAATGCTTTAATGTTTATCTGAAATGGCTACGTGCAAGTCTGCCTTATGCTCTATTCGCTGAGAATTATAAAACTGTGCAGTTAGATAATAAACTGTCAGTCCACTAGAGGTTGTCCCTGAGTGTCCTTTTCAGAGTGTGGTTCTCCGAGCCTTACAAAACCCACACCGTCTTTATTGAAAGGTGAAGTCTTGATCGCTAGACCACCAGGAAAGTCCCTATTCTGTTTCTATTTCTTTATTCTTTTGCTATTTTTGAGGTATTGGCAGAACAAAACTTTGAGAAAGTTTCAATCTGCCATCTTAGTCCAGAAGTCCTTTATTTGTTGTGTGTTATCCGGTGACCCCATTGGAATGTAAATCCCATAAGGACAGGTATCTTGTTAGGTTTATCCTTGTGTTCCCAGGTCTAAAACAGTGCTTGGCTTATAGTAGGTGATCAGTAAAAATTTATGTGCAGAATGGACAGACTAATGGACGGATGGAGGGATGGAGAAACAAATCAACCAGAAGGCTATCACCTTAGTTTCATGCAGGGGTGATGTGTGCCTGAGCAGTGGAGGCAGACATGGAGTGGAAGCGGTGGATTTGAGTCACAAGTTGGAGTAGAATTGAGTTTGATAACTCAGGTGGGATGAGGGGCAGTGAGTAAGAAGCCCCGTCACTCCCTTAAGGTAAACTGAAGACTCTAGGGTTTCTAGCTTGGATGGTGATATCATTAGTTCCTAAACTGAGAGAGGAAGAACCAAAGGAACAGAAGATACTGGCTACTGTGAGTTTGATTCCGTCTGGCTGCTTTAGATACGAGGCTGATTTGGGGAGAACACACGGCTGGGCAGTCTGAGGTGTAATCAGCAGAAGTGGAGTTAGAGAAGAGAAGGGCAGAGGAGGGAACAACTTATCTGTATTTAAGGTGGGGGAGGGATGAGCAGCAAAGAAATCCAATTCATTAAGCTCCAGATCCCAGACAATGTTTCTAGAAACAGAAAAAACGATTATGCAGATGTGTATTACATTTGTGCCCAATTCGACTTCCTCCAGGGTCTGCCTTCCCCCCCATTCTACTATCCTTTCGCCTCCATCAGGTGTTTCCAGGGTACAAAAAGAAGATGCAGATTCATATAATCTCAACAAGAGTGAAGTCACTACATTTGGAATAGGAATGGTTTGCTTCTTTCTGCATTCACTAAAGTGCATGGAATGATGCATTTGAGATTCTGAAAATTCAGCAGAAACTGGGCATGTTAATAGTTTAATCAGTGGGGTAAAGGGTAATGGGGGTAGACAAGCATCAGACAGGAGGTGTTGAAGGTCAGAGCGGGGAAGATCCCAAGAAGGTTTACCTTTGGTGATGCCTCTGGGTCTGGAAACAATGACATCAGCACAAATAGCAGTGCTGTGATGGCGCCAGCTTGCCTCTGGCTTGAGTCGAGGACCCAGGGCTGGGGACACTTCCCATCATCTCCTAGCCTACCTCGTCTCCCCTGTCCCTGCCCCCTTTATCCTATAGTGTATTTAGGGCTGGGGTGATGAGCCCAATATCTGTGAGCTACGCCCAAGGCCATCTTGAGCAGTGTCATTCCTGACACTCACAAAAATTGGATGCTTGGGATGTGGGTTGAAGTGGAGTCTCCCTGGCCTCCCAGGGCTTTAGTTACTGAATTGCCATTTGCAGATCTGAGCCAGAAGGCATTGCTCTGTCAGGTAGACAGGAGTTCCTGTTTTGCAAGTTTTCATCTTTTTTCCATCAAGTAGCTGAGACTTCAGAGTAGGGTTTATTGCCAATTGTCAAAAGATAAAATTATAATCATTAGTAATATAATTGGCTAGTTATTGCTAAATTAATATCATTTATTGTAGCTAATAATTATTCTCATTTATTACGGACTAAAAATGATAGACTAATTAACTTATACACATAAGCTCATCTACGCTTTCTAACGACTCCTGAAATACACATTACCAATTCTGTCTTATTACCGAGGAAACACATTCACTCATTTATTCGTTCAGCCAATGGTTAGGGATGCAATGTGAGTGTAACGAATGCTGTTGATAGCTCGCCCAGATCCCTTCACTGGGTGGGTGGGCCAGTCCCCAGTAGCTGTATCCATTGGCTGCTAATGCCTCTCAGAATCGCTGTTGCCCAAAAGGGAGACGTTTCACCTGGAAAGGTCCGCTCTCTCCTCTGCAGCCCATAGCCAATGACTCACTGGCACCAGAGGAACAAAAAGTTGGTTGCCTTCTTGGCTCAAGTTGGACAGATTACTCTGTGGTGTCATTCATTCTCTAGAGCTCCTGATGCAAGCAGGCTAAGAAACTACCTGTGTATGTGAGCCACTCAGTCGTGTCCGACTCTTTGTGACTCCAAGGACTGCAGCCTACCAGGCTCCTCTGTCCGTGGAATTCTCCAGGCAATACTGGAGTGTGTTGCCATCCCCTTCCCCAGGGGATCTTCCCAACCCAGGGATCAAACCCAGGTCTCCTGCATTGCAGGCAGATTCTTTACCATCTAAGCCACCAGGGGAAAATCTACCTAGCCTCAGCTAAGACTACATCCTTCCTTTCCCACCTTTCCCCGTCCTCACCCCACCTTCCTTCGTGAGCACTTCAAAATAAAAGTGACAGAGCCTCGTGTCTCAGGCTCGTCTGATGACTCCACCAATAAATGAGCAGAGGCTTCTGTTTCAGACAAGCTGAGTTCAAATCCATCTGTGTGGCTGTGATTTTGGGCGAGTCGATTAAACTTTCTGAGTCCTACTGTCTTCCTTGGTGTTTAAAAAGGGAAGTAATACTATGAATTTAATCTCCATTCTTCCTCCTTTCAATAAAGTTTAACATTAAACTCAATGCTGGGAAAATAGAGACCCAAAAGCTGAGTTTTGACAGAGAGCAGGTTCTGCAGCTCGTCTATCCTTTCCTCTTGCTCCCAGCCCCACCCTGTTCTGGAATTCTACCAGGCTTTCTCTGTTGTGGGAGCTTGCCTGAAGGGGCCTTTCACGGCGCTCTTGATGATGAATAATGGAAGAAGGTTGGGAGCCCTTTAGGAGCGTACGTTGGGCCCTGGAGTTCAGAGAATCTGAAGGACTGAGAGAGGACCCCAAGGGACATACTTTATTGTGTTTACTCCAAGCCAAGCATGGATTCCACGGGCTCTACATATGCAACATCAAATATTTACGGTAACACGAGAAGGTAGATATTATTATCACTATTGCACAGATGAGGAATTTGAAGCTCGGAGAAGTTTTTATTGCTTTGCCCAAATTGCACCGTAATTGCTGAGCCAGTTTTTGAAACCAGGCACACCTGATTCCAAAATGCATACTCTTTTACACCCTCCAACACTGAATATGTTGCAACATCTTAACTTACAATGAATAATTCAGCGTATAATAGGACCTCAATACATACTTTTCATATGAATGAACAGATGGACAGGTGGATGGGATGGTTTAGGGTGCCACAAGGTGCTGTCAGTTGAACTCTAGCCCTTGGTTGACTTTTCCTCTGTGTAGGAAAATATTTGGCTCTGCATATGTAAAAGGTACAATTTTTCTAAGTAAAGACATATTATTCATTACTGAACTGAACTAATTATTCATTGAACTAATTATTATCAGTGACAATTTTTAAGCAATAACAAATACTTGAAATCAAGGTACTCTTTAAATGTTCATTGCAGACACTGAGAAAACATGAATTACTTTTTTAATGTTTATAATGCAAAGCAGGCAAATGGGACAATGTTTTCTTTGTTAGCAATGAAAAATTCATGGATGTTCACAGCTAAGGATTTAGCCATTATTCCTCCCAATACCCTCATTTTACAGTATTTTTTACATTTTATAAGTACTTGAGCCGCAATGAGGAATGTATATGCTTACCTGTTCACTTAATAATTATTCCATGTTTCACTACAGGGAAAACTTCATTTCTCTATAACTGGTCCTTATGTAACTTATTTAATCTTTCTGTTATTCAATTTCACTGCTTTTAAACAGGGAATAATTATCTTATTTACCTTATGCCATAGCTGTGAGAATGAGATGACTAATACATGTAAATGACGTATGCAAGGTCCTTAGAACAGTGCCTGGAACATAGTAAGCGCTCAAACAATTTGAATATCATTATGATTATCATATCCTGGTGGCAAGGAATTGGATTGTTTAGTCATTAAATCATGTCCAACTCTTCGGACTGTAGATGGACTGTAGCCTGCCTGGCTCCTCTGGATTTCCCAGGCAAGAATACTGGAATGTGTTGCCATCTCCTTCTCCAAGGGATCGTTCCAATCCAGGGATCAAAACGGTGTCTCCTGCATTGCAAGTGAATTCTTTACCACTGAGCCACCAGGGAAGTCCAAGGAATTGGGAGAATGTGCTAATTAATTCTTAGCTGTTGTTCCTTAAACGCTCATATGTGCTCCTACGTCAAGCCCTTTGCTCAACCTGTCTTCTGTGTCCATGATCCTCCCCCGCAGGGAGCCTCCTGATTCTCCCCTTCACTCCCTGCAGCTCTTTGTCACCTTAGCAGGGCAGTCTTCCCTGATCTGGAGTCAGAAATGGCAACCCACTCCAATATTCTTGCCTGGAAATCCCATGGACAGATGAACCTGGTGGGTTACAGCCCATGGGGTCACAAAGAGTCAGACATGACTGAGTGACTGAGTAGAAACATGTGCTCTTCTGATCAGTTCAGAAAGCAATCCCTCTCACACTCTATGCCCCTCTTACCACTCTTGTTCTCTGAAGTACTCTGCAATATCACAAACACAGTCACACACTCAATACGTGCTGGTTGCACTTGTTTCTGACAGAAGTGTCATCTTTCCAAGGTCAGGGATTGTGTCTGTCTATCCTCACAGTCTAGAATCTGCCTGCTCAACAACATGGTTAGGAATAAATTTGTCTTCTCCCTTTTTTACAGGTAACTGCTTTTTAATTATTTAAAGAGAGAAGGTTTTAAGAGACCTGAAATAAACCCCAGTGGACACGGACCATTTTTAGCTGCCCAGCCTCTGAGCCCCACATTCCAGCCTCTCTGCGATGGGCATAGATCTTGACCAGGCTCAGCCTATCAGACACACCCACCAGATTTGGACGCAGAGAAGCAGGGGCCTGGCAGGGTCACGATGGTGGTGATGGGGCAGCCGTGGTGGCTGCACCCAGGAGGAACCCACTGCACCACGAGCTGTGTTGACACGGCCGTGCCTGGCGCTGGGCTAGTTCTTGGGCTCAGCACCGCCCCCTTTCCTGCTCCACTTCCTAAGCCTGATTTTCCTGCATTCTTAGTGATTTTATGAGCTCCCCAATATCCTTTACTATAAATTTATCTTCTGCTTATAAAGGTTAAACTCAAATTTCTGTTGCTTGCCATTAAGAACTCTGACTACTATGGGGCTCTGCCCCGTGATACTCCATACAAAATAAGTACCTGTACCAACACAGGGTGGGGATGTTCAGTGACCCCTGAGACTGGAGGGATCACTGGAAAAGCAGTGCCTTGTACAAGCTTTCCTAACCTCTCACAATCTACCTTCCCAAAATGTGAGCAATTTAGTATTCTTTGCATCTCACAGTCCACCTCTATCCTTTTTCAGAGTGTCTGTGTTTTTTGGAATAGATGTCTATATTTGAAGTTCTTATGCATCTGGGCATTCTGGAGTCTTCACATGGATTTCCTGCATATGATATGCAGAGAAGGCGATGGCACCCCACTCCAGTACTCTTGCCTGGAAAATCACATGGATGGAGGAGCCTGGTAGGCTGCAGTCCATGGGGTCGCTAAGAGTCGGACACGACTGAGCAATTTCACTTTCACTTTTCACTTTCATGCATTGGAGAAGGAAATGGCAACCCACTCCAGTGTTCTTGCTGGAGAATCCCAGGGGTGGGGGAACCTGGTGGGCTGCTGTCTATGGGGTCTCACAGAGTCAGACACGACTGAAGTGTCTTAGCAGCAGCAGCAGCAGCACATGATGTGAGCTATCCAACTTGGTGGCAATTGCACCACATGGAGACGGAATTTGGATGGGAAGCTTTCAGCCCAAACATTCATGCTCCAGGACTCCTCTGGGGGATATTCTTCTAGAGTCCCATTTCCAGGATATTTTCTCCTGAATATTCTGAAATAGCTTAAGGTCTGTCTCCCTCCCTAGAGATAGACTCTAAAATGACTCCAAAGTGTTTCTGCCTATCGGTGTTCATGCCCTTGTGTAATCTCCTCCCCTTGAGTGTGGATGGGATCTGGAACTTGCTTCTAAGCAATAGAACATGGAGAAGATGATGAGCTGTGACTTCTGTGATTATCTTAAGATCACCACTTCTGTCTTGCTAGCAGACTCTCTCTATTGCCTTCTCAGATCATGTGTTTTGATGAAGCCAGTGGCCACGCTGTGGGGGTCCACATGGCAAAGAACTAAGGGCTGCCTCTGACCAAAGCGAGAAAGCAGCTTAATCCCACCATCGGCAACGTAAGCTTGGAAGCAGGTCCTTCCTCAATTGAACCTCAGATGAAACCTCAGCCCTGACCAACACCTTAACCATGGCCTGAAGCAGAGGACCCAGGTAAGCCACATTGTATCTCACACACTCTGGGATAATAAATATGTGTTACAATAACTGTAAAGCAATTATCCTTCAATTAAAAATAAATAAATTTCAAAAAATAAAATGAAAAATATGTGTTGTTTTAAGGCACTATGTTTCTGGAAATATTTTTTAAAATGTTTATTTGGCTGTGTCATGTCTTAACTGTGGCACACAGGATCTTCCTTGCATCATGAAGGATCTTTTATTGTGGTGCATGGATTTTCTAGCTGTGGTAAGCAGGCTTAGTTGCTCCTTGGAATGTAGGATCTTCGTTCCCCAACCGGGGATCGAATCCATGTCCCCTGATTGGAATGCTGATTCTTTACCACTGAATCACCAGGGAAGTGCCCCTTTCTGGTAATATTTATGGTGATAGATAATTGGTATAGGCCCTCACTTGCAAGCTCCTGAAAGTCAAGGATGTCATTCTATTCATCTTTGAAGTCCTAGCACCCAGCACAGGTGCTCTAAGAACATGCCCCACTGCACTGGCCTCTGCCTCCCCTCTAATATATCCCTCCACATTGCCTCAAGGAGACTGTTCTAAAATGCTAATGTAATTGTGTCACTTTCTGCTTCAAACTCCTCAGAGCCCCTTATTATTTTTTTTAAAAAGCCCAAACTATTAGCATAGCAAACAGGGAACTTCACTGCATGTCCCCAAAGTGCTGTTCCAGGCTCTTCTCCCCCACTATTGACCCTCTCCCACACTATGCTCCAGCCACACCCACTTACCACTCTTTCACCTGCTCCTCGATGGCCCAGAGCCCTTATATATGCTGGGCCTCTGCCTACAATACTCTTTCTTCTTTGCCCAGTGAGTTTCTGTGCTGTGCTTAGTCGCTCAGTCATGTCTGACTCTTTGCTACCCCATGGACTGTAGCCCACCAGGGTCCTCTGTCTATGGGATTCTCCAGGCAAGAGTACTGGAGTGTGTTGCCATGCCCTTCTCCAGGGAATCTTCCCAACCCAGGAATCGAACCCAGGTCTCCCTTATTGCAGGAGGATTCTTTACTGTCTGAGCCACCAGGGAAGCCCAAGGATACTGAAGTGGGTAGCCTATCTCTTTTCCAGGGGACCTTCCCGACCCAGGAATCGAACCTCGGTCTCCTACATTGCAGGTGGTTTCTTTACCAGCTGAGTTACCAGGGAAGCCCACCGTACTGTCTTTATGATCCAGTTCAAACAGTGCCTTTTTCTAGAGCCTTCCCACATCCTCCCCTAGCCTGAGGGCAGCCTGCCACTGTGCTCTCCAGGTCCTTTGATTGCTGGGATTTTTGTTTTGCTTTTGGCTGCACCATGCAACACATGAAATCTTACTTCCCTGCCAAGGGATTGAACCTGAGCCTGCAATAGAAGAGCCGAGTCTTAACGAGCAGACACCCAGGGAAGTCCCTGAATGCTGTTATAACACATATGGCAAGGAGTCATCATTGTTTTCAAGCTCGAATCTCCTTCTAGTCTGTGAGTCCTCTGAAGAACTTCCTAGACTTCTAGTCTTCTTCAAGTACCTCCTCCTGTCCTTCTCTTCCCCTGCCCTGCCCCCCAGCTCTGGCCTGGAAAACTTGAGAATGGTTTGATGAGTGAACGAATGGCTTTAATATGAATAATAATACCCAAGGGTGGAACAAGGTGCCCCTGAGTCAAACAAGAGCTAAACAGGCTGTGTTCATGGGTCTATGGGAAAGCTCTAGACACCTACCGTGTTGATGGATGGTGGTTTGCAAGCACTAGAGATATGATCTCATGTTGCTAATACTGTTCCTTTATTGTGAGGGACAGGAGAAATGGGAGGCCTAAGAAACTTCCTCTTTTTGCTGGAGATAGTTGTCTATTTTGTATTAGAACCTTACACAGTGACCTTTTCTGAAACTCTGTCCTTAAAGACTCTGTGTGTAAACTTTACACTTCCTTCCTCTTCGTAAAATATAAGTTAAGGGGACAGGTTTGACTCAAAGGCCTTCTCTGGCCCTCTTGGGTTTGCCCATTGAGACCACTCAAGCTCAAGGTAGACTATATCATAACTTCAAAGAAAATGTCTTATAAATGTTAATGTAACTTACATGTCCTCCATGCTCTTTCTCATCACTTCTTTTTGTCCTGGGGATGTCCACAGACAAATCCAGTTATCTAGAGAAGTTGTCATGTAGATGCTGAGGCTGCTCCTCATTCCTTCACTTTTTAGACTTTACCTTAAGAGCAGCCTCTTCACTGACAAACAGGCCCAGTGATGGCAAGGGATGCCTGGAGAGGGGGTGTTTGTGGTGCAAAACCTTAGAGCCAGTATCTTAAACTGATAACAAATGACTTGGTTGAAATTTGAGCGAAGTCTTGGCACTACATTTCAACTGAATGTTTAAATTGGCTAAGTTCAACGTTCATTATGTTGGCTAATTAGGTACAGAAAGCAGGAGCCCATCTTTTCAATCCATCTCTTATCAAGTCGCAGTTGCTTGCAGACAATGAAGAAAATGCATTTGAATATGTAAACCACTGGCTCAGGTCACGGCAGATCCATGGCTTTTGCATGTCTGTGCCTGAATCAGATCCGCAACACAGCCAATGCAACTGTGCGGAAATCTGCTTTTCAGGTGGGCAAAAAGTCTATTTGAAATGAGATTAGTGTTCCCCATGTAAATAGGGTCTACCTATGGATGCTTTGCTGCAGGAATAGATCCAACCAGCTTTGTTTTTCCCTTTCCAGCACCACCTCAAAACAGAAGGTCGAAAAATCCTTCTGTTTCTTGCCCATGCCTGGGGTGGAGATACCGATCACGCAACAAACATTGATCAAGAAACTTTTCTCCATCATGTCCTGCAGGTGTTGATGGAATGAAGCATTACAACTTCCTGCCTCAAAGAGGAGACAAAGGGAGCCGAGTACAACGGGTGTGTAGTGAGGGGTGTTTAGTAAATGATTGACGAACGACTGGAAGAAATGAAGAGTAAGCTCTCATAACACAAGGAAGAACTGATGCTGAAGTCTGGACCCAGGAAGACAAGGGGCCTGGGGGAAGGGTCAAGAGGAAAATTTTCTTCTTCGTCTCAACCTAGAATCACAACATGCACAATTTGCATTTTTCTCCTCCAGATTCTATCACCTACTACTAGTGGCAGAAGGCAGCAAGACTGTGTGTGTGTATTTTTTTAAATAGCTTTTGTTTTTTTAGGCTGAGGAATTAATCATGAATAAATATTTATGTGTAAGGTAAGGTATTAGGTGTCTGGGGGAGGGAGGGGTCATTCATAGAAATGCCACAGCTGTTCACAAATCTAAGGGCAGACAGAAGGTGCCAGCCTCTTGCCATGCTGCCAGCTGGTAAGCCAACTCCCTGCCTTTCTCTCTCCCTGTCTTTCATCAGGTGCTGTGGTTCTCTTGTCTCTGTACCTGTTCTGCACTCCCCACCCACTCAGGAACCCTTCCCTCATTCCTGGTTTCTTGCCTACAGCTCTTGTACGTGTTACCCTAGCCCCACGTTTACCACATAATCCTTCTGCTCATTCCTGTAATAAGGATTCCAAAGTCCCGTGAGAGCAATCCGACTGACTGCTTCATATTTTCATGCCAGGTCATTAGGCAGCCTGTGGATTAGCTGTCTTTGGGAGCTTTGTCCATCTCAGTCTAATTAGCTGTGGGTCCAGTGTGGCCCTTTGATAACCCAGCATTTCTAAGCAGGATGAGGCAGCCAGATTCACTTAGAAGGGAATGTGGCCTGGGAACAGGCATCTCTCACGTAGTTTCATGTGCCTGAAGGTGAGCATAGGCAGCTAGATGTCATTAGACCTCAGAATTTCTCAAAATAGAGCAAAGAGAAACTGCCCCAACCTCTCCACCCTTAGTGCTGTCGCCAGGAGTATGATTAGAGTAGTGGACCATAGAAAGGAAGGGTCTCTGGATCCTGAAGAATCTTATACTGGAACAACTATTTATTATCAAGTACCTGCCTTGTATAAGGCAGATTCTTAGATCTACTAAGTCTTGGATCTTTCTGGTGTGATGGGCTAAAGGATTGAGAGGTACTTTGTAAGAAGGCATATCTTTTGGAGTGTTTCTCTGTGCATTATCTAGTAGATCTTTATAAGAACACCATGGAGGAGGGTCTTATAATGCTTTCTGTTTTATAGAGCTCAAAACTGAGGTTCAGAGGGTTTCAGTTACTTGCCTAAGGACACACAGCCATGGTCAATGAAGGCGCCTGTAAGAACCTCAAATCTAACTAAGTTGTGTCTCCCTCCTACCCTCCTTGGCAGCGGCTGAAACAAGTGCAGAGCCTGTTCTGGACGCCTTGCTGGTCTCTCCCTAGACACAGTGGCAGGGCTTATCTTCATCATCTTGTGTCTAGTAGCTGCTGCAGGCTTGATGCACAAGCTCCCACTCAGTTGTTCAATACCTAAGGAAGGAGTGAGTTATCTACTGCCTTAGCCAGATCAGGGAAGGTGAAGGAAACCAGCGGAGAAGGGGCCAGAGAGTCTGGGGTAGAGGTGAAAGGCAGTAGGAAGCTGCTTCTTTGTGGCCTTGGTCTGCGCTGCACAGGAGAGGAGCCTCAGCCATGCCTTGGGCTAATGGTGTTTTGGAAACTTCATAACTAAGATTTCAAGGAAGGAGTATAGGAGGAGGGAAAAACTGATGGAGACCTCCACCATCACCCCCTCTATTGCCTGCTCGCAGCAGCCAAGTATAGCAGTGGGAAGCACTTCCTTCTGTCTGGGAAATAAAAGCAGGCAGCTTTCCTGATGTGCTGATTCCTTGGCCCTTTTGCATAGTGATTTGATTGCTTAATTCCTTTTTTTTTGTTTGTTTAAAAACATGTAAAACTGGCACAACATTGCAAGTCAACTATACTTCAATTTAAAAAAAACATTAAAAATAAATAAATAAAAACGTAAAGATCCATTCTGTGTAAGGCTAAAATCTAAGGCTAGGAAAATAAATAAATCAGGATCTTTTCCTTGAAGGGGCTTCCCTGGTGGCTCAGTTGGTAAAGAACTCACCTGCAAAGTGGGAAATCTGGGTGCGATCCCTGGATGGGGAAGATCCCCTGGAGAAGGGAACAGCTACCCACTCCAGTATTCTGGCCGGAAGAATTCCATGGACTGCATAGTCCATGGGGTCGCAAAGAGTCGGACACAGCTGAGTGACTTTCACTTTCTTGAAGAGCTCACTTTGGTAGGGAACAAAGAAGGGAAGGCTGAAGATTTTTACAGTGTAGCCAATAACTTAACAAGAGGTATATGTGATGGGGGAAGGGGGCACAGAGTTATTCCATGAAGTTCCTGAGTGAATTATCTAATGAATGATTTCAGATTTTACCCAGAGATGATATTATGCGTCAGGCATTGTGCCTGGTACTAGGATGGGGGCCCACAACAGCCTTGTCAAAAGCTATATCTATCCATAGCTATTTTTTTAAAAGTTTTATTAAGTTATAATTGATATACAGTCCACTAAAGTTCCAGTGGTCATGTATGGATGTGAGAGTTGGACTATGAAGAAAGCTGAGCACCAAAGAATTGATGCTTTTGAACTTTGGTATTGGAGAAGACTCTTGAGAGTCCCTTGGACTGCAGGGAGATCCAACCAATCCATTCTGAAGGAGATCAGCCCTGGGATTTCTTTGGAAGGAATGATGCTAAAGCTGAAGCTCCAGTACTTTGGCCACCTCATGCGAAGAGTTGACTCATTGGAAAAGACTCTGATGCTGGGAGGGATTGGGCGCAGGAGGAGAAGGGGACGACCGAGGATGAGATGGCTGGATGGCATCACGGACTCAATGGATGTGAGTTTGAGTGGACTCCGGGAGTTGGTGATGGACAGGAGGCCTGGCGTACTGCGATTCATGGGGTCACAAAGAATCGGAGAAGACTGGGCGACTGAACTGAACTGAAAGTGCACATATGTAACATTTTATAATTTGATAAATTTTCATTGATGTAAACATTTCCTTACAATCAAGACAGTGAAAGTATCCATTACCTTCAAAAATTACCTCATGACCCTTTGTCTTCCCTGTCTCCCATACCTCCCCACAGCTCCCCATTTTTAGGCAGCAACCAATCTGCTTTTTGGTATTATAGATGAAGTTGTGTTTCCTAGAATTTTATGGAAAAGGAATTGTACATTAAATATTCTTTTTAGTTTAGTTTCTTTCACTCAGCATGATTACGCTGAAACTCATCCATGTTGTATGCATATCAAGAGTTCATTTTTTTGTGTTGATGAATAGTGTTCAATTGTATAGACATATCACAATTGGTTTATTCATTCATATGTTGATGAACATTTCGGTTGTTTGTTGTTTATGACTAATTTAAATAACGCTGCTATGAACACTGCTGTTGATGCTAAGTTCCTTCAGTCGTGTCCGACTCTGTGCAACCCCATAGACAGCAGCCCACCAAGCTCCCCTGTCCCTGGGATTCTCCAGGTGAGAACACTGAGTGGGTGCCATTAGTGTCTGTATATTGTATAGACACACGCTTTCATTCCTCTAGGGTAGATACCTAGGAGTGGACTGCTTGGGTCACACGATTTGTACGTTTAACTTTCTAACAAACTGTCAAATTGTTTTCCCAAAGTGGTTATATCATTTTACATTTCTGCTAGCAGTGTATGAGAGCTTGGTTACCCAACAATTTTATCAGGTAAGTTTTTATATTTGTAACCATTCTAATAGGTGTTTAATGGTATTTAATTTGGTTTAGTTTGCACTTCTCTACTGATGAGTGATGTTGAACATCTTTTCATATGCATATTTGTCACTCACACCTCTTTCAATGCCATTTTTTATTAAGTTGTTCTCTTATTATTGAAATTTAAGAGCTCTTTATCTCTTCTAGATACAAGTCCTTAATAAAATTTACACTTTGCATGCATTTTCCTCTAGTCTGTAATTTGTCTTTTTATGCTTTTCAGAAGAGCAGTTTTAAATTTTAATACAGTTCAATTTGTCAAAATTTTTGTGGATCATGCTTTCAGTATTGTGTCTAAGAAATAAATACAATACTTTGCTGCTTAACCAAAGGCCCCAAAGATTTTCTCTTATGTTTTCATATAAAAGTTTTATGGTTTTAGCTTCTACAATTAGATCTATGAGCCGGAATGAGTTAGTCTTTTATATATGGTGTAAGATATGGATTGAAATTCGTTTTTTCATATGGATATCCAATTGTTACAGGACTATTTGTCAAAAACATTCCTTTCTCCACTTTTCTGCACCTGTATCAAAAATCAAATATCCACATGTATATAATGGGTCTATTCGTCTAACTTTATGCTAATACCATACATTCTTGATTATGATAGTGTTATGATAAAGATTTATCTTGAAATCAGATAGTGTCAGTCCTTTCACTTTGTTCGTTTTCAAAGCTGTTTTGGCTTTTCTAGATCCTTTGTAGTTTTGAGCGAATTTAGAATCAGTTTGTCAACTTCTATAAAAATGAAAACTTGCTTTGATATGATTTTGATTGCATTGGTTCTACAGATAAATTTGGAGAGAATTGACATCTTAATATTGAGTCCTCCAATTCATGAACATGGTATATCTCTCCATTCATTTTGCTCTTCTTTAATTTTTCTTGTTTTGTAGTTTTTATTCTATGATTGTATATGTATTTTTTCATGTTTATCCCTATGTATTTCATAGTTTTTGATGCTATTAAAATGTTCTGTATGACTCAGGGAACTCAAACCAGGGCTCTGTAACCACCTAGAGGGCTGGGATGGGGAGGGTGGTGGGAGGGATGTTCAAGAAGGAGGGGGCATAGGTTGATGCTGATTCATGTTTATGCCTGGCAGAAACAAACACAATACTGTAAAGCAATTATCTTTCAATTAAAAGTAAATAAAATTTTAAAATGTTATTTTTAAAGTTTTGATTTCTGACTATTCATTGCTAATATGTAGAAACTCAGTTGATTATGGTATACTAGTATCCAGCAATCTTGTTGGTATGGCTGAGTTGTGTACCCCAAAATTTACATGTTGAACTCTTAATTCCTAGTACCTCAGAATTACCATATTTTGAGATAGGGTCCTTAAAAAGATAATTCAGTTAAAACTAGGTGGGTCTTAATCCAATATGACTGATGTTTTTACAAGAGGAGGAAATTAGAACACAGACAGAGAGAAGACCACATGAAGGCATATGGGAAAATAGCCGTCTAAAAGCCAAGGAGAGAGGCCTTATAAGGAATCAAGCCTACTAACACTTTGACCTCAGACTTCTTGCCTCTTGAATTATGAGAAAATAAATTTCTGTTGTCTAAGCCACTCAATCTATGGCACTTTGTTACAACAGTCCTAGCAACAAATACACTAAAAAGTTAAACTCACTTTTTAGTTCTAGTAGCTTCTTTGTCGGAGAAAGCAATGGCAACCCACTCCAGTACTCTTGCCTGGAAAAATCCCATGGATGGAGGAGCCTGGTAGGCTGCAGTCCATGGGGTCGCTAAGAGTTGAACACGACTGAGCGACTTCACTTCACTTTTCATTTTCATGCATTGGAGAAGGAAATGGCAACCCATTCCAGTATTCTTGCCTGGAGAATCCCAGGGGCGGGGGAGTCTGGTGGGCTTCCGTCTATGGGGTCTCACAGAGTCGGACACGACTGAAGCGACTTAGCAGCAGCAGCAGCAGCTTCTTTGTAGCCTCCCTAGGATAGTCTGTCTACATAGGCAATCATATTGTCAGTCAATACAGTTTTATTCCTTTCTTTCAAATCTGAATGCCTTTTACTTCTTTTTCTCATATAATTGTGCTGACTAGCGTCTCCAGTACAATATTGAATAGATGTGGCAAACTGCTTACCATTTTGTGCTTTAATTTCTTCATACATAAAATGAAGGTAATGATAGTCTGTATCTCATAGGATTGTTATAAGGATTGAAATATATAAATATATATAACATGCTTAAACCAGTGCCTCGATAATAATAAGTACTAAGTGCTATATAACTTTTTTTCTTTGTTCATGTAAAATCAAGGGAGGCTACTAGATTCTGCTTCAAGATGCAAGCCAACCATGCTGGCTTCCAGATACGGGTTTTGCTCCATCTTTCCCCTAATCTCTGTCATTCTTAGTAGCAGTTAGAATTTTAGACTGGTAGCACTATCATTTAGTTCTACTGCCAGTCCAAGGCAGGAATTTCTTCAGCATGCCACACCTAACCAGTTGCTGGCTGCGTTTTAAGCAAGAACTCTTCAGGCTCATTGAACACTCAGGAAGCTCAGATTTCTCAGTTCTAGGGAAGGTCAGTGATATCTGGTGTGTGAGAGGTGACAGTGAGAGTTCCCAGAGGCTGGAAAGCTAAGGTTCTGTGTTCACTGTATGCATTGTTAGGTCCTCCAGCTGTTTCCACCATAACATCTGACTGACATGGGTGTTTGCATCTCCTATGATAGAAATAAACTCCATGGAGGGGGTCTTCTGAGAACTGACAGCTCCTGTTTCTTGCCACTGGGGAAGCGAATTAGGGACAAAGGTAGGGCTGACCTCTATGCCTAGCAACTGCCCAAGTCCTGAGTCAACACCTGAATAAACTCTGCTGCTGCTGCTGCTGCCGGTAAGTCGCTTTAGTCATGTCTGATCTGTGCAACCTCATAGATGGCAGCCCACCAGGCTCCCCCGTCCCTAGGATTCTCCAGGCAAAAACACTGGAGTGGGTTGCCATTTCCTTCTCCAATGCATGGAAGTGAAAAGTGAAAGTGAAGTCGCTTAGTCATGTCCGACTCTTAGCAACCCCAGGGACTGCAGCCCACCAGGCCCTCCATCCATTGGATTTTCCAGGCAAGAGTACTGGAATGGGGTGCCATTGCCTTCTCTGGAATAAACTCTAGGATCTTTTTATTTAGCCCCATAGGGGATGTGGTCTTCCCTGGTGGCTCAGATGGTAAAGTGTCTGCCTGCAGATTGGGAGACCCGGGTTCAATCCCTGGGTTGGGAAGATCCCCTGGAGAAGGAAATGGCAATCCACTCCAGTACTCTTGCCTGGAAAATTCCATGGACTGAGGAGCCTGGTAGGTCACAGTCCATGGGGTCGCAAAGAGTTGGACATGACTGAGCGACTTTACTTCTTACTTCTATAGGGAATGGGACCTGGAGAAGGAAAAAGCTACCCACTCCAGTATTCTGGCCTGGAGAATTCCACGGACTGTATAGTTCCTGGGGTCGCCAAGAGTCAGACAGGACTGAGTGACTTTCAGTTCACTTCACGTCACATAGGGAATGAAAGAGGACTCAGGCTGTCTTCTCAACATGGCACATTAAAAAACAAGTGGACTCAGACGTCCCTGGTGGTCTAGTGGTTAAGAATCTGCCTTCCAATGCAGGTGACACAAGTTCATTCCCTGGTCTGGGAAGATTTTACATGCCCCTGGGCAACTAAGCCCCTATGCCACAATTATTGAAGCTCACTAGCCCTGGAGACTACACTCTGCAACAAGAGAAGTCACTGCAATAAAAAGCCCGCACACTGCAACTGGAGAAAGCCTGCTCATAGCCACTAAGACCCAGGACAGCAAAAATAAATAAATAAATAAATTTAACCAAAAACAAGTAGGACTCAACATTGTCTCATTCCTGGGAATTCTTAGCTAGAAGATCTCTTGGTTTTAGATTTAAGATGAGTCTTTTCCTGATGGAGCAGCAGGCTGCTTTTGTCACTTAAACAGTATTGTTACATAAACACTCAAGAGACAGTTTTGCCACAAAGTTAAAATTTCTGTCTAGATTATAACTAATAGGAACATTAGGACTGATTCTGGCTTTAGTATTTTACATTTCCTGAGCCTGGCAGCTGGGCTTTTCCTCTTTCCACTAAATGCTATAGTTTAGGATTTAGGGAATTATGCAAAACACAGTTGCAGCACCAGAGCTTAAATGGGTAATATCCCTGCCGGGTAGTATTTGCTGATGGTGGGGGAAAATGTCTCTGGAAAGTGATCCAGTTGCAGGAGACTGAGCAAGGGGTCCCAGGCCTTCTTAATTCCAGGACTATCCTTCTTAAAATAAGTTTGAGAATGAAGTGCAAAAAATATGCCAATGTCACATTTGCTGAGTGCATTTAATAACAGAAAAATGTGCACTGCAAAGGTGTGTTTATACAACTTGCAATTGCACTGCAAAACCATTAACAGCTCACAGCCCAACCAGTCTTCCAAAATACAACTGTGATGCATTTAAAATCTGCAATTCTGCAAGGAGGTGCCCACAAAGTACCTTCTTCGAATTTGCATATTTGTGTACAAGAACACAAACCTTTTACGTGAGGCTTTAGCTCGTTTAAAATGCTTAAAAAGGTCCCCATGATTTGCTCTGCTTAAAATGCACACTCAAACTTTATTAAAAATATTTTTCAAAAAGAAAGTTTCATAAAGCTAGCCATCAGCAAGGCTCGATATAGGGGGTGGAAAATGGATCGTATATCTTTAACCCGCAGAAGTTAAAAGGTTTTTTTTTTGTTGTTGTTAGCTAACAATGGAAACTTTTTTTTTTAAGTGTTTCCCTCCCTCGGTCTTGCCAAGCAATAGAAAAAAAAAAAAAAAAAAATCCCCCACTCCCCCGCCCCAACTTTTTTTTTTAATCGCACATTGAACAAACACTGAAGTAGCCGGGAGCAGACACTGACAGGGTAGTATCTCAACGGCCCAGAAGGGCGTGCAGGGCCGGCCGGCGTCGCCACTGCCCGGATCTCCCGCCCCTGCCGACCGGTTTCTCTTCTTTCCCACTCCCCCTTTTTTTGTCTTCCAAACGAAGAGAGGAAATCGTTTCTGAGCTTTTTAAAAGAACTTTTAAAGTCATCTTTCACCTACGAGGTCTGCGTCCCTGGGTCATGTAGTCTGCACCGGACCCGGGAATCTGAGAAACTGCAGGTAAGCTTGGCGACTTTTTAATGGCTTTCGCCTCCAAACCCTCTTTCCCCTCACTGTCTGCTCTGGAGCGAATCTGAGGGATCTGGGATCCGAAAAAGCGCGGAGAGGTGGGCCGGGGAGACGGGAAAGGGGAGGGCGGCGTGCAGAGGAGGGACAGGCGAGTTTTCGCCGTCTCTTCTGCTCTTCCGGACCGCTGGCTCTCCGCCTACCCCGGCGCGCTGCAGGCATCTGCGGGCTCGGGCCGCCGGGCGGCCGGCTTGGCGCCGGGCGAGGGTGCCCTGGATGCGGAGAAGCCCTGCACTCGGCCGCGCGGCCTCGGAGCTTAGAGCGGGACCCCGAGAGGTTTGCAGAGCCGGGGCTCCAGCCCTGCTGCAGCAACGCACACCCATCGGTGTGGGCGCGAGTCCCGAAGCCCGCAGAGGCAGCCGCGTCCTCGGACGCCTGGTGTGTGGAGCGCGGACTCGTTGTCCCCACGCGTGCGCGCGCGCGCGTACACACACACAAAACACACATACACGCCCCTCCACTGG
>SJXQ01009300.1:191354-282323 GCA_006408695.1 Aepyceros melampus | reverse complement strand
TGGGGGTGGGGGGCGGCAAGTATTGGTTCCGGTACAGGGGACGCGCAGCGCCTCGACACCGGGCGCGCGCAGACGCGCCCACACTCACAAAACACACTTGTTTGGGGACTGGCGACAAAGCCAGTGCTTAAAATGCCTAGGCTGCCGCCTGCCGCGCGCCCAGGCCGTCGTAGGCCGAGGGACACAGCATCAAGGCCAGGGTCACGAAGGTAAACGGCAGGCAAGCAGGGGTCGCCCCAGACCCGGGCGCAGGCAGCGGCCGGGAAAAGCAGGTTCACATCAGCTTTCCTCCGAGTCGGTCCCTGATGGTCAAGAGAAGGTGGAGCGAGGACATCCTGAAGCCCAAGATGGGGAGGGGGGGGAGCGGAGGAGGGAGGAGGCGAAAAGCTGTCCCGTTATACCCGGTATAGCCAGTGTTTGCAAAGCCGAGGCGACCCCGAGACGGTGGAGAGGGTGTCCTCACTCTCAGAAAGCTCAGATCTGCCGCGCCCCGCACATAGGATTCAAGTAGTTGTATATCGTTCCCCGCCCGTCCCGCGTGGCTCTGGAGACAACTCTTAGCGTTTGAAACTGGAAGGGACCTTCAAGCGTATCACAGACAGCGCATCACATCACCACCGCGCTGGCGACCGAGGAGGGGGGCCCAGGTTTATGTCCTCGCCGTGCCGCATTGCCCCTGTAAATAAGACGTCCAGTGGCACCAGATCCCCGACAGATTGGGCCTCCGTGGGCCGGGGCCCGTCCTAATCCCCTAACCGTCCCCCACACCCTCCCTCTGGGGTCCTGACTTGTTTCCTTGTGTCTTCACAGCGGCGCTGTTGTTTATGGACCTCTGGGCGGGGGCTGAGCCCGCTGTCTTGCCCCCCGCCCGCCGCCCAGGCCATGCTGCCCCATCTGCGCGCGGAGCCGCTGCCGCCGGGCCTCCGCGGCTGAGCCGGGAGCCGGGAGCCGCGGGAGGAGGAGACGCCGGCGGCAGAGCCGGAACGGGAGCGGCGGCGGCGGGCAGCGCGCAGGACCCAGTACTATGGCCATGTACTGCTATGCCCTCAACAGCCTGGTGATCATGAATAGCGCCAACCAGGTGAAGAGCGGCGGCGGCCCTCGGTCCAGCAGCAGCGAGACGCCCCCGCCGCCAGGGAGGGCCGTGTTGAGCCCCGGCAGCGTTTTCAGCCCCGGGAGTGGCTCCTCTTTCCTCTTCCCTCCAGCTGAGTCGTTGTCACCGGAGGACCCCGGGAGCCCCCTGGGCTGGCGGAGTGGCCGGCGCAGGCTGAATAGCAGCAGCGGCAGCGGCAGCAGCGTGGGTAGCCCGAGCTGGGCCGGTCGTCTAAGAGGGGAAGGGCAGCAGGTGGTGACCGCCGGTACCCTCTCCCCTCCTGGGCCGGAGGAGGCCAAGAGGAAGCTTCGAATCCTGCAGCGTGAGCTGCAGAACGTGCAGGTGAACCAGAAAGTGGGCATGTTCGAGGCGCACATCCAGGCGCAAAGCTCCGCCACGCAGCCGCCCGCAGCCCGCGTCTGGGCAGGGCTCGTTCTCCCTCCCCGTGCCCCTTGCGCAGCGTCAGTCAGCCCCCAGGAAGGGTCCCGGTTCAGAGCGAGGAGCGGAGGACCAAGTCCTGGGGGGAACAATGTCCAGAGACTTCCGAGGTCGAATCCGGGAGAAGAGGAGGCTCGCCCAGCGTCCGCCTCTCCAAGGACAAGGAGGGAGTAGTGGCACCTTTTCTCCGCCCTGCGGCCCCGTCAGGATCAGGGGCTCAGGGTCCCAGCGCTTCGGAGAGAATGGAGAAGGCGCTTCCTGCCGGACCCCACTGTGGCTCACCCACCGCTATGGAAGTTGACAAGAGGGAGTCTCCTGCGTTGGGAACTCAGAACTCCCGAGCTCCCTCGTTGGGGCTGGTCAGAGTGAGCTTAACCGTGGACACAGCAGCGGCAGTCCGAGCCACATGCACTGTTCCACAGCACCCACACGACCCTGCCTTCACTGAGCCGTCTGAGAGGGCCCGTGAACTTGGGGGTACTCACGCCCTGCAGGCCCTAGCCAAGAGTCAGGGGCGGTCTCTTGGCAGTGAGACAAGCTCGGCCCCAGGGAGGGGTGGACCCCGCAGCGGAGAGCCCCCTGGGGAGGTGGGGAGAGGAACTCTGTCCGGTGGCATGCCCGGCTCCCGGGCACCTGGGGCGGACGGAAGGCCAGAGAGGACTGGGGGCGTGCAGAGTCCTGCGGAGCTCCCTGAGGCTCCGACCTGGTTCAGGCAAGGTTCCAGAGGCTCTGCGGGGGCACAGAGTGGGGCTCTAGTAGTCAGGGAGGCACCGCCGTCCTGTGACAGAGTGGATGAAGGGTCCGCAATGCTGGGCTTGCTTGGGGGCAGCAGCTCAGCGCAACCAGGGACCCCGGAGGTGGAGGCGGGAGTTCCCTCTGGCGGAATGCTGGAGCCTTTGCCCTGCTTGGAAGCAGCAAAAGAACTGAAAGAACCCCAGTACTTTCCTGGGGACAGGGTGGGCGTGCAGCCTGGGACCTCCAGGGTTTGGCTGGCCCCATGGAAGAAGCCTGTCTGGCCTGGACGTGTGGCACAGCAGTGCAATCCAAGGGGACTCGGGGAGGCCAGCCACAGGGCAGAGACGCCCACCTCAGCGCAGACCGGCTCTCCCCTGCACAGAAGGACAAGCCTTCCCTGGGAGAGGCCTGCGGCCGAAACAGCATCCCCGCTGTCATCATCACAGACATGGGTACAGACGAGGATGCCCAGGAGGACAGGGCCTTGGAGGAGGCGCAGGGAAGCCCCCGGGGCAGCCTGCCGCTGAGGAAACTGTCGTCTTCCTCTGCCTCCTCCACTGGTTTCTCCTCCTCCTATGAGGACTCGGAGGAGGACATCTCCAGTGACCCTGAGCGCTGCCTGGACCCCAACTCTGCCTTCCTGCATACCCTGGACCAGCAGAAGCCCAGAGTGGTATGTCTTGCCTTGAGATTTTTCTAGAACTTTTGCTGCTTTCATGCCCGTGTGTCCCTTTCTCTTTCTTTCTACTGAGTCCAGAAGACCCTGACCAGGGCCCTGGGGCAGTCACAACCTGTAATTCTCTCCAGGTGTGTTTCCTGGGGGAGGTGCCTAGGCACTGGCCCTGCGCTTTGTAGCTTGGACAGCAAACTGGAGTCACTTCTGTTACTATTTCCATGTACCTCCTAAAAGACATTTTTAAAGGTACCTTTGGTAGGTCACCACTCATTTCTTGGGAAGATCATATTCATGAATGTTACCAAAGGCTTCCTGATTAATCTCCAGAGATAGAGAACAGAGCTGTAGCTTTTGTCTGATCAGGTGAAACACTATAATTCTGTGATTCATTTAGGCAGAGGGGAAACTGACAAGGATGTCAGCAAATTAACTCAGCCTGTACTAATAGGCCAGGAAAATGAGTGATGTGATTCTGTGACAGGTCCTTGAAACCTGTAGATAATGGCTGTGTCTGCTGGGTGACGAACCACCTGACCTCAGTAAATTGTCAGGATGCTGCAATATTTGTGGGGCCAACAGAAGTAAGATACAGTTTGCTGTATATTTAAAATGAAAACCATGCTTTGAGGTAAGGAGACAAGTTTCTTTAATGACAGAATATTACAGTAGGTTGAATTGCCTGAGATAAGCACCTGGGTGATACCCTTAGGGTATATACCTCTTCATGGACAAGCTTATTGTCTGGTACAGGTACATTTCAAGTACATTTCCAAGTGCATCTGTTGTGATTCAACACACTGACATGTCGTTCTGGCTATGGCAGTAGATGGGTTTATTTCTATACACGGTTTATCTCAGTGCTAGGCTGTTTTAACTCTTAGGAGGATCAGAGCATTGGACGGAAGACATAAGAGTTGAAGCTAGCGCTTCTGAAAAGGTCTGGACTTTCTCTAAGCTTTTCCAGAGTCTGGGGAATTTCCTAGTTCGATGTGTGAGGGGGTTCTTGTGCTACCTTGGGGGAAAGTCTGCATTTTTATTGTAGTAGGTAGTCTTCCGACTTAATCTTGAATATCACGTACTATTCACTCAATGTGTTAAGCCACAGCAGTTGAGAACTTTATATTTCTACGCTACATTCTTCTCTAAGGTATTTTGGACTCCAAAGCATATTTCTATCACACTTCCACTTCAGAAATCACAGTCTGAATCTTAGAAGACCAAGCGTTTCTTTTCATGAGACTCTGCTTTCTGCTGATGGTGGGGAGGCAAATGTATATGCAAAATGTGGTCCCCATCACCCTGGCATTTTGTGGCCAGCACAAGGCATCTGACATGGACACCTCTGGTCCACCTGGAAGGGGATGGTGGTAAAGGGAAGGGAAGGTGGAATATGCCTCTCACTGAAGGTATGGCCCAGATTTCTCTTGTCCACAATTAACGGCCCATGAGATGGTCCTCTGTTCCTCTCCTCCCTTTGGCTTTTTAAACCCTGGAGCATAGCCGGCACAGCCAAGTTTTTTTTCACTTGTTCTCCAACTTTCCATTTGCCCTTTCTAGTGGTGGATTAGCAGCTCCTATTGGCTGGCTCTCAAAGTATTTTGTGTGTCCTGATGTTTGAAAAGGGTCTTGTCTGGAAGTGAGTTAAAGGGGAGATAAATAATGACAGGTGATAATTTTTTTTTTTTTTCATTTGCCAGAGGGATGCCAGCTGAGAAACCAGAGGGTTGAGTGGTATCAAGTTAGCAAACAGGTCCAGAGGTGGAAATGAGGCCTAACGGCTGTCCAGCTTACCTCCCTCCCTTAAATAAGATTTCAGACACCCACAGAATAGGGCCAGGGAAAAAAATCCCCCACCAGCCTTGTTTTCTGAATCACATGAGGCCGAGGGCGAGTTGAGGGCGGGTGGAGGGAGGGAAGGGTGGGTAGCCAACTGGAAATTATGGGATCCTAGGGACTTTTGAGTTTTTGGTTGAGTGATAAACTCAGTTTTCTTTTTTTGTACAGATTGTTATGGTGGAGCCTTATCAGTGACACCGCAACATCTGTTCCTTGGGTCAAAAATCACTTGATTACCTGAGATGGATATTTTGTCTACAGAAGGCCAGACAGCTTGATTGACTGGGCCTTTCGGCTGGGCTGTTCAGGGTTTGACAGATAAAACCCGAGCTGGCACTGTGTGAGGTTCAGTCAACACTCAGTCCCCTTCTCTGGGCTGTGCTGCTTCTGCCTACACTGGCCTGCACTCAGGGGCACACACATGCCCACACACACTCCCAACACCCCACTGGGACGCACAGGTTGGAAACCGGAGTGTTCAGCCTGGCAGTCACACAACCAACCCCTGACCCTCAGACCCATGCTGAGGACATTTTTCTTATGTGCCACCCTGTCTTTCCACAGTTAAACCTTCCCGTACTCTTGTGGAGGGGTGACTGTGTGTGACGTTGTGTGTGAGGGGTGACTGTGTGTGACATGTCTGCCGGTGGAGGTGACAGCCCTGCAAAGCCTGAAGCCTGGCTGCCAGGTTAGCTCTCCTGCTCTCTGGTCTCGCTGCCTGTGAGAAGCCCCAGCTTTCGGTGCAGGGGGATTCGAAGATGTCCTTGTACTTAAAAACAAAGTGAAAAGTCGTTTGGAAACACACTCTGAACTTCTTTAGCCATTTAGATGATGCAAATGAGCAGAGGCCTTTTTACTGAACGGGTGTGTGGTGAGAACCTTCTCTGCTCATTTGCTTCCCTGGGTAGGAGCTGTAAAGACACCCTCAGAAACATGCAAAGTGCTTGAGGCCTTTCCTGGGCTTCAGGCTTCAGAGGAGCCTGACAGATACGCTTGTCTCGGAAATAGAATGTTCCAAATTTTTGCACCTGTGTGTCTGTTTATAAAGGATCAGACGCTTGAAATTTGCTCAGAAGTAGTTGTCGTACGTGCCTTGGGTTCAATGGCTTAAATTTAGGCATGTTCTCATTTACTCTTTTCTGAGATCTGAACAGAAGTGAATTGCCCTGAGGAAGAATGGTGTTCTCACTTGTTCTTTAAGGCAACTAGAAATTAATCTACAGTTCTTGACTTCCTTCTGTTAATCCATTTAAAAGTAAGTGGGCCATTGAAATGCCAGGTTTAAAGCACTAAATTAAGAAAAGCATGTTTTTTACTTTAAAAAATAGGTTTTTATTGATTTATTCCAAAATTGTACTATCAGTCATGCGTACAATAACAAAAACAAAATGTTGGTCTGATTATCTGGGGGACATATGAAGAAGTATAATACAAAATCTTTGCCTTCTTGGTGCTTGCTATTTTTTCAGGGCCTTTGAAATTTTGTTTCCTTTACTTTTTTTGTGTTAACTAGTTTTGTCTTTTTTTTCAGGTTCAAAAAGCAAACTAATACATATGGTAAAAAATTTGAACATTTTAAAATTATTTTATGTGGTTTTTAAAAGTGTGAAATTTTTCCAATTAAAATTTAGAAGTCTTAGAGGGATCTTTGAAGGGAAAATGAATCTAGTGGTAAGTTCTTTTAAGTGGAAAGTTCTGGAAGAGAATATTGAAGGCCCAGATTTATGGGCTAAAGAGTTCAGGTTGCATATGTTGTTTTCCTAAGGTGGGGCACCCTTCCACCTCAGGTGTATGGCGAGGGTCTTTCTGGAAAGGGCTTAGGACCTTTCAGACTGAGAGAACCCCAAGTTATTTATGTGAGGTTCTGAATGTTACCCTGATGTGTTTAGGGAGGAGACCAAGACTCAGAGAGGCAAAGGGACCTAAAGACTGCAGCTCTGGCTCAGATTCCTTCTTTTAAAATATGCACTCTGCTTGAGAATGATCTCACGGGGACCTGTAGAGTTGTAACTCTGCGTGACTATGTAATTCTAGAGACTGGATTCAAAACCTGCTGTATATGAAATAGGTATCAGAGTGTCTGGAAAAATGACAAGATTTCTGTGGCATGGATCTCAGGCAGTTGAGTCTGAAACAGGGCACATTTAATGGTGTGCTTTTCTCTCAGACCCATTCATTGATCTGTTTCTCTTGCTTCTCTTACCTGAAAGAATGGTTCTTTATCATTCCACATTGAAAAAGCATCATCAAAATAAATCAGTACTATACCCAAGATTCTCGTTAATGATTAGACTGATACTAGAGGCTGTGCTGGTAGGATGCCAGCATGCTAACCTGAAAAGTGAAAAATACATTCTGTTATCTGAGGGCTTTGGCCTCCTCAGATATTTAAATGTGGAAATTGAGGCTTTGCCTGTGCAGAGCCAAAACATCACTTCAAAGAATTCATTTTATCAAAGATGAAAGTATAATTCATCCAGCTTAAAATCCTTCAAGTAAAGGTGAGACAGAGAAAAAGAGATGGGTATTTAGGCATCACAAAAACAAATCTCAAGATTTATCAGGCTTTTAGGTTTAACAACAACAACAACGAAAAAAACCAACATTAAACTGGACAGTTTCTGCTTTTAGAGAAAGGTATTTCAAGTGTTACATAAAGCATTATCAGAACTTTTGTTTTTAGTACTGAGTTGCTACCGAGTCCCTTTTTCTGATTTTTGTTGGCACATACCAGGTAAATATAGTTACAGATTAGATTAATCCTCTGTAGTTTATTTATATTCCTAGGAGCATTGATAACAGTGTTTAGGCTTGTTTTATTTTGTGAGGTTTCAATTTAGTTATCTAAAAGTAGATTTCAAGTAGTTAATGGAAGTAATTTTATGTCCTGGTTGAACAAACTTTGTAGACTTCAGGTAATCAGAGATTGGGGATTAACTCATGAACTCTTCTGTATTGTGTTGTGGGCATGCCCTCCTCATGGAAGGGTCTATAGATTTTTTTAAAAATATTTATTGAATTTGTTACAATATTGCTTCTGATGTATGTTTTGTTTTTTTGGCTGGAAGCCTTGTGGGATCTTAGCTCTTGGACTAGGGATCGAACCCGCATCCCCTGCACTGGAAGGCAAAGTCTTAACCACAGGACTGTCAGGGAACTCCCGTCTATGGGTTTTGTTAAGAGACGAAAACTGGCATTGTAGGTTATGTATGTCGTGCCCTCCAGTCCGTGACAAATGTGTCTTGCAATTATTTTTTTCCTGACTACGTGGAATTGACTTTGTGAATGATTTATTTTTCATGTATCGGGGAGCTCATTGTTTACAAAATCACAGCAAACCCAACTGTGAACGTGTTGGTAACATGAAAAGCCATTTAGAGTGCCAGTGGCCATTGTCTCATTGGAATATTTGGGGTTTTGTAAGTCCAGTTCTCCTGAGATTGTGTGCCATTCCGTGGTTGCATACTGTTAACTTAGTTAACTAAGGATTGTAGCATTGTAGGTGACCTAACAACATAGAAACACTCAGCTTTATAGCACTCCCTCAGTCCAGTCTGCTTGACTGTGGAGGCCACCGGCGGGCCTGGAAGAATCTGCCAACCTGGCCCTGTGACCCTGTAGTCAAACTCAGCTTGCTGTAGTTGTGCCCTCAACTGTCTCATTGTGGTCCCACCAGATACCTGGGCATTCATTTTTCCAGAGGTGAATTATTATTTTAAAGACACTTCAGGTCTCCTGGGCTAGAAGACAATATAGATATAAATATGATCTTATTAGGAAGGTAGGCCTCTGTTCTTAGAATTAAAAAAAAAACAAAATTTTTTCTGTAACCTGAATAATTATAATAAATCTGAGTCTGGGAGAGGCTTTAGAGCTCTTTCCTCCAATATCCACGTTTTACAGATGAGGAAAGTGAGGCCAGAGAGTATTCAATATAGTCGTGTTTTACATTTTTCTTTTCACGTACAAAACTTCATTACTGGATAAACTCCTTACTCACCTGGGAAGATCCACCTTGGCTTCCAACATAGGACATGTTTTTGAAATGTTGGTCAATGGAATGGATGAATGCATGAGTTACAGGCAGTAGCTCTGCTGTATTGTCTTCCTGTAGAAGAACTGTGGAGTCATCTGCAAGAGGAGGGACAAAGAAAGGGGGGAAAGAACAATGAAGACAAGCTCGCTGTTCATTCCCGAGACCTTTCTGCCACAGGAGTAGGGGTGCCTGACTGAGATTTCCGAGAACTGGGTGAAATCCAAAACCACACGTGCCTGCAAACCCTCTGAAAAATGAGGAGCGGAGGCACCACTTTGCAGAGTAGGGGATGAGAGTTCAAGGGTGCCGTGTTTTAAAAGTGCCTTAGATGGTTCCCAGAATGTAGTAGAGGCTCAGTTAACGTTAGTGGAGGTGGAGTTAGGAGACATCTTGAGTAGTAATGTCTGGAAAATCCACTGGGCCTCTTGGAAGAAATGCTTGGTAGCAGCTTAAGGTTTTGTTTAGGTACTACATTCACCCAGTACAATCCTAGAAAATGATTCTGCCTCACCCAGTAAGGCTAGAATGAAATCGATTTCTCAAAACCCAGTGTTTACAGTCTACTTGTGAATTCACCAGGCTTCCCTGGTGGCTCAGACGGCAAAGTGTCTGCCTGCAATGCAGGAGACCTAGGTTTGATCCCTGGGTTGGGAAGATCCCCTGGAGAAGGAAATAGCAACCCACTCCAGTACTCTTGCCTGGAAAATTCCATGGCCAGAGGAGCCTGGTAGGCTACAGTCCACGGGATGGCAAAGAGTCAGACACAACTGAGCGACTTCACTCTCTCTGTGTGAATTCACACGCTACTGTGGGACCACAGCGGCTTCTTGAAGTGCAGTTCTTAGAACAGTGAGAAGGCTGGCTTACCTTCTGTCTCTGTCTCCCAGTGTAGTTTCCTTTGATTCAGTGATGGGGTTGGGGATCAAAGACTAGCACAGGCCTCAGGGAATGAGATCTCCCGGAGTGTCTGAGCAGGGAAGACCACTCTGATGCTTCTCATGGGAAATCAGGGCCCTCCAGGCTTTCTCTGACATGTGATCGTCATTTCACCAGTAAGCCAACACACAGGCTTTTGACTAACTTGTCTGGAGTGTTTCTAAAACAGTTTCATTAAGGATTCCCTCTTAGAGATCTGATCTTTCCCCTCTGTTGAGTTTTACTTGGGCATTTTACTGACTTGATATTAACTTAATGGAAACCCATTCAACAAAAGATATCTCTTCAGGCCACTGCTCAGTACTACATGTTTAATTTGCTGATAATTTAACTTCTGTTTTGCTCCAAATGAGCTGTTAAGTTTTATAAGTAACCAAAAAGAAGGAGGTACTGACAGTAAGCAAGCAGAATGAACCTTTGCAGTTCATATTTATGGAGGATTTAAAGAGGCGGGGGTGGAACAGGGAGGGGGAGGATACATTTTTATTTTCCCATTGTAGAATAAGTAGAAAAAAAACTGCTCATTTGATCTGGTGGTGACAAATACTGGACTGAAGAGATCCCACCCTCTTGAAGGTCACTATTATTCTGTTAGTCTTGCTTTTTACCTTTGTGGTAAGATTCTGGGTGGAAAGGGAAAATAAAATGATGCAGCATCTCAAACAAAGGCATTGAGATCATTTCCATTGACCTGGTGACTAAGATTAGGGTTTGCCTAACGCAGAGATGGGGCTTCCCTGGTGGCTCAGTGGTAAAGAATCCGCCTGCCAATGCAGGAGACACGGGTTCCATCCCTGGATCAGGAAGATCCCCTGGAGAAGGAAATGGCAACTCACCCTAGTGTTCTTGACTGGGAAATCCCATGGGCACAGGTGCCTAGTGGCTGCAGTCCATGGTGTCACAAAAGAGGCAGACATGACTTAGCAACTAAACAACAACAACCCAGAGTGATATAAGTCTTATGATGCAGGGTAAGCCCTTTCCTTGGCCAAGCAGAACCTGGTCTATTTGCTCACGTTTATAAAACTGATCTTAATGTGTCCAGAAGGCAGGAACGAGGTACTTTTGCTTTGGGCTTTTGGAACTGTGACAGCAGTTTTCTTTCTTTACCCGTCTCAGTGGGTCCTCTGCTTCCTACTCCCCCAACCATCCATTTAATCAGGATGAATAAACTGATTGTACTGTTTCCAAAGAAGAAGCTGTAATACATTTTATATTAACAGCACTTAATATTTTCATTCACTATGGGGAGTCTTCAGAGTGCCTCAGAATGGAGGGATTTGGTTCCCCGGTGACCAGCCATCCATCAGCTCACCCTGCAATCTCGCTTGGTATGCTGTGAGTTTGTGGGACCCCAGCAGTTACTGGGGAGGTCCCTGCACCCCCAGGCGGTTCCCAGCGAGTGTTTTTCCAATTTCGCTGACATTCTTTCCAGGCTCAGCTCAATTTGTTTTCTTCTTCTCTATGGCAATTGATGACTGAGTCGTAAAATGTATAATTCAGCAGGATCTCATGTTAAGTACTTCTTCCACAGTTGTGTAGGAACTGGTGTTTGGCTAGTCCTCTGCTATGCATGGGTGTGTAAGGTTTTCTTTTTGCAAGTTAGCTATCTGAAGAGTAGGTTTAAGAAAATACACCTCATAACTATGGGGAAAGGATACCGGCTGGGGTACAGAGAGGAACTCAGGGAGTATCACTTCTGTAATCCTTATCTAACCTGAATCTATTAGCAGGAAACTGAAAAGGCCTGTGTATGACAATGAGATAAACAGTTTAATCTGTTAACAATGTCAAGTGGAAAATCAAACCGCAGCCAGTAGCTTAAGAAATGGCTCTTAAGAAATGGCTAGGAGGTTTTGTTGGGACAGCAGATCCTGAGACCCAGGTTGCTGAGCCAAGCATAGAAAAATGGGTCGCTGTGTGTTCAAGCTGGGAGGTTGGGAAGACACTGGTTTGAGAGACTTCTGGAAATCCTTACAGATAGAAAAATGTGCTGACGTACGGGACATTTTGAATGCGTTATAACTGGATATTTTAGTCTGCATGAGACCATCGAAACCTTTTCCTCCTCTTCACCATTGTCGTCATCTTTGTCACAGCATTAAGTACTCATTAGTATTCAGCATTTAGCTAATTCCAGTAATTTAGGACACACAAGACGTTCTCTAAGAAGGTCTTGCTCCAGGAGTGCAGTGTGCTGGAAAGACTAGGACTCTCAGATTCGGTCTTGGCTTCTTTGGGTTTTGGTGACGTCATTTGTAAAATGGGTGTATCGATCATCTTCCGATCTCTTGTGGTCTTTTGTGAGTCTCAAGTGACGTTGTGTTTGTAGAGCCATTTTGAGAGTATATGCTTTCCCGCCTAAGTTTTTTTTTTAATTATGAATTCTATGATGTTGCTTTTTACCCCCAAGTTTTCTCTTTATTTCTCCAGTACTCATTTGTTTACTTCTGTCATGCATACTCTTACGTATACTTTTTTTTTAATAAACAATGATCTACCTTACAGTATCATATTACTTTCAGGTGTACAAATATGATGTTGTTTTCTAAATCTTTCCAAAAGTGGATGGATGAGGGCAAGCACTGTACCAATGCAAGATACGCCCACGTCTGTGTGGCCGGAGGAGAAATTGCTAAGGAGTATGTCAGAGACAACCTTTATGTCCATAGCAGAGCCAGTTCTGATGTGGGCATGACGGTGGGGCTGGAGAGCAGGGATGAGCAGACACTCGGAATTGCATCCTAATTCCACTCCAGCTGCTCACAGCGCCTCTTCCTGCCTGAGTGACCATCGCCGCCAGTGCACTTTATGCTTCTGTGGCTTGCTAACCCTGCGAATGCGATGGACACGAGGAACGGCTGGTGGGAGCGAGGAGCGGGCGTGGAGCAAGGGTCTGATGTACCTGGAGCAGGGCTGTCAGCTCCTGAATAATTGAGACCAGACCACAACTCTGTCTGGAGTCCAGGGATGTTTAATGGGGGCATTGATTTTCCAGTACCGTGTGGTGGTTTTTTCTTGTGTCCTAGGAAGTGAAAGAGAAGAATTCAGCAAAATCTTGAGTCTTTAAAGCAGACATTTCATTTGGCAGTTAGATGCTGAGCACTTCTGAAGTATGGCTGGGCCCTGGCTAGATCCCGAAACCCATGCCCAGAGCTGGACCTCCTTTCTGCTGACTGCCCATGTTGAGAGGTGGAGGTGGCACCCCCATGGCTGCCCAAACAACAGGCATTGGTCTACCATCTGTCTGTAGTTACCTCTGCTGAGGAGAATGGCTTAATTGATACGATCCCTGTCCTTGGGGATGTGCCCTCTAGGGCGAAGTGGATGCCAACAGACATACTTGAGATTTGCAAAATGCAAGAACAAGTTGTCTAACCATTAAACAAGCACAGTCATTAAATATGAGTTAATAAATAATGAATTGATGTTGGCATGGAAAATGCAGGAAGCTTCAGTGCGTGTCATGGAACAAGGAATAGAGGAATTGAATCTGGGCAGCAGCCACTGAAGACAGTCAAAGCCATGAAGGGTTTGCTATCTCTGTTAGAAATGGGCAAGCAAAGACACTATTCTGGATCTAAAGGCTCTTGGAGATTGGAGAGGTTGGGGGCACCCACCTTAATGCAATGCTTAAATGACTGTGCTGTGAATATGCTCTTGTGAGGCTAAGATGGGGCCTTGGGGGACCCCTCCATCCTCACCGCAGTCGACCAGAGGCACATGGTCAGGAAAACTTGGGAGGGGCTTCTACTTAGTATCTGTGGTGTGCTTAGTTGCTCAGTCATGTCTGACTTTTTGCGATCCCATGCACTGTAGCCCTCCAGGCTTCTGTGTCCATGGAGATTCTCCAGGCGAGAGTACTGGAGTGAGTTGCCTTGCCCTTCTCCAGGGATTTTCCCAATCCAGGGATCGGACCCATATCTCCTGCATTACAGACAGATTCTTTACTGTTTGAGCTACCAGAGAAGCTTGAGGCTGAATCTTTGGAAGAGTTCTGGGGAGGCTGGCTAGCTAGGGGCTGTGTAGACCCTTCTAGGGAGAGAGCCCTGGTATGGAGTCAGGACAGTCCTGGGTTTGAGTCTAAGCTCTGCCACCTCCTGACTGTATGACCCTAGAGAAATGTCTTACTTTTCTGTTCCTCGGTTTCAACATCTGTGCAGTGGGGCTGATAATACCGGCCTTAAGATGGTGAGCCATAAATGAGGCCATGTGTGAAGTGCCTGGACATATGAAATGCTCAATAGACAGCAAGGTAGGGGGACTTAGAGGTAGCCCTGCTCTCGTTCCTGAGCATATTAAGCTGAACTTGCAATGTCCACCATTCTCTTTGTTAAGATGAAAGTGCTGAGGGTACCCAAGGGAATATTGCCTGCTGGGTGCCCTTCTTCCCCTAGAAGAAAAAGTGGGGCCTGAGGTCTCTTGGATGCTGAGTTTCGTGGGAGGTGTAGCGAAGAAGTTAAGGGGGTCTGCTGGAGAAGAGGGCTCCAGCCAGCCACAGGTGAAGTCACCCCCTCACTCTGTCCCAGAGCTCGGCAAGAACTTCACCTCTCTGAGCCTCTGTTTCCTCATCTGCTGAATGAAGATGACCACCTTTCCTCGTGGGCTCTGGTGCTGATGAGCTGAGATTGTGTGTCTCAAGGTCCTGACACAGAACAGGCAGGGATAGAGGCAGCCTGTCTCTGGCCCCTCGTCCCCAGCCAGGACCCTAACTTGGCTTTGCGGAGTGGCCCCGGCCACCTCACCCCACAGTGCCGTTATTTGTGAAGGATGGTGACAAAATGGGTGGCAGGATTTATTTTTCCAAGAAGGTTTCTCCGTTGTAGGAGAGGCCTCACTTTGTCACCGGGGCTCAGAGCTTCAAGTGTAGAAAACAATCCTTTAGATCCAGCTGCTGGGCAAGAGGTGTCAGGTTACTCACTTGGGACCTGCCTCTTGTCCTTCTGTTTGGGAGGTGGAAACTGACAGGTCACCCAGGCAGGGAGGCCCAGCCTTCTGCGGGTGAGGAACCCTCCATCTCTTCTCTCCCCTCCCCTACTCCTCTGCTTTCTCGCTGGATTTTTTAGAGTCACTGTCATGCATAAGAGAGAGGGTGGAGTGTGTGTGTGTAAGAAACACCACCACTTTGTCTAGCTGTGGCTCTTCCCACCAGGGAGGTCTTTGAACTTGTATGTGGTTTGATTGGCCTTCATTGCTTCCCTGTACCGTGTCTGCTGGTGGGTTGGGCACACACTTATTAAGACAGGATCTTTCTTAGGGTTTCCCTGCCAGTCCAGTAGTGAAGACTTCACCTTTCAATGCAGAGGGTGAAGGTTCGACCCCTGAGGGAGCTAAGATGCCTCACAGCCAAAAAACCGAAACATAAAATAGAAACAGTATTGTAACACATTCGATAAAGACTTAAAAAAAGAGAAGAAGACAGGATCTTTCTTAGGTGGCTCAGAGGGTAAAGAATCTGCAATGCAGGGGACCCAGGTTCCATCCCGGGGTTGGGAAGATCCCCTGGAGGAGGAAATGGCAACCTACTCCAGTATTCTTACCTGGAGAATTCCATGGACAGAGGCCACAGTCCATGGTGTCGCAGAGTTGGACACAACTGAGAGACTAACACTTGCACTTTTTCCACTTTTTCTTAGATTTAAGAGATGCTTTCTTCCACTGCAGACCCAGCGGAGGCCTTGAGGCCCAGGCTGGGTCTCTGCAGCCTGCTTTGCACACCCCAAAGGAGAGTGATCACAGGAGAGCTCGCCCAGCATTTCCCAGCCCCACAGCTGCTTTTTGCCATTGTCCTGGCTCAGCAGTCCCTGGGCCTGCCAAGCTGCTCTTGGGACCGGGAGGGCAGAGGGTGGTGTGGTGGGAGAACACAGTCAGGTGGCCGGGCTGAGCTGGACCACCCAGGGCATCCCAGCACACTTCGGCGTTGCAGGAGGGCCTATAGGAGCCTGTGTAGACTCTCCCAGGAGCTGGAGCTGTGTGGCCACAGGTGGCTCCCCTCCCCCAACCCACCAAGCAGCACAGACTGTTCTGGGCCACACATCACCACCGTCTTGGGCACCCTCCTGCCTCTCCTCTGCTGTACTGCCAATGTGAAAATCCCCCTTTCCTTTTTCACTGTAATATGGGGCGACAGCCTATGGTGTGATTCCTCGGAGTTCACATCTCTCCTGCCTGCCTCTGGTCCACACTCACCTTCCCACCCCCAAGTCGGCCACTCGATGTCTGGGTGGAGTTTCTAGGCCCTGAACTGTTGAGTCCTTCCCATGACGTTACTGGACACATACCCTTCCGGAGAGATGGGTCTCAGGGCGGGCCTATGATAACATCCCCCTGAGCCCCAGTCTCCTTCTGCTCTTCGCACGATGGAGGGGCTGACGTCTGGGAGGAATGAAACCACGAAAAGAACTTGTTAGCATGTGGCAGCCTTGACCTCAGAGGCGGTCTGGATGGTGAATGTGCTGGACAGTAGCTCCCTTATTGCTCCGACCTGGAAATATACACAGGATGGTAATTAGTTTCCATCCCAGGCTAAGGCCATATGGAGCAGTGTCTGGATGCTGTTTACCTTGCGGTATCACACTGTACATTAAGCATCAGCCCGCTCCCTCCAGGGAACCGCCTCCCGCCTCACTGCGGGCTGCTGGTTCACGCCAAGAAACTGAACCAACTCTTGCAGGTCAGAGGTTCTTCCTGGCACTCTTTCTTTGGCATTCTGGACTGGCCTAGATTTTCTGGTCTGTCACCATTGGCCTCAAATACCACATCCCCAGAGGAAGGCAGTGAGTCTCACCAGGAGATGCAGAGGAAGGGAGCTGGCCCTAAAGGTCAGCGTGGGTTAGCCTGGCGGGAAGTGCCCAGAATGTCCCAGGTGGCACATTGCTGGGGATTATTAGTCTGGGGCTTCTGACTGTGGCTTGCAGACATATGACATGTGACCTTGGAAAGAAGATTTCAAGAACTTCAGAAAATAGTTCCGTATGACTCCATGACCAGGTATTGTAAAAGGGAATGTAAGGTCTTTGGTAGCTCAGTGGTAAAGAAAATCTGCCTGCCAGTGCAGGAGACACTGGTTCGATCCTGGTCGAGAAGATCCCACATGCTGTGGCGCAATTAAGCCTGTGCACCACAACTATTGAGTCTGTGCCTGTGAGCCTGGGAACCACAACAACTGAAAGCCCCATGCCCTAGAGCCGGTGCTCTGCAACAGGAGAAGCCACTGCAATGAGAAGCCCACGTACCGCAACTCGAGAGTAGCCCGTGCTCTCCAAACTAGAGAAAAGCCCACACACTGATGAAGACCCAGCACAGCCAAAAATAATGAATAAATAAAATTCCAAAAACAAAAGAATGTAAATCCTGAGTAGAAGTTTTACAGTCAGCTGCACGAAGGATAGGATGGCTGGGGCCTGGCTCAGAAAATTTTCTTTTGATATTCACTGGGAGTTATAATGTTAACAATCATTTAGCATGTACTGGTTGGTGGCATGTCTGTTACAAGTGCAGTCTTAGGCTACACAGTACTGATGAAGTAACAGCAGCTGTGATTTCTGAAGTATATGTTATGTACTAGGCATGTTCCATAAGTTACTTCATTTAATTTCTCCAAGGCGTCTGTTAGTTTCTTCCTTTTACAGTGAGCAGACTGGGGATCAGGCAGATGAGGTTGCCAGTTCCAAGGGCACAGCTGGTCAGTGGCAGGGCTGGGGTTTGAACCTATCAGTGTCTCCCAGGTCCCTGCTCCTTCCGTTGTATGTTACCTGGAGAAGAGATGAAGTGGGTGGAGCTCCATGCAGAGGGGTGCTGAGCTTAGTTCCAGGCCTCGTGCTTTTGGAAGATGAGGACTAACTGTACTGAATGCAGAGGAAGATGGGTTTCCCCTATGGCTTAGTGGTAAAGAATCAGCCTGCAATACAGGAGACGCAAGTTCGATCCCTGGGTTGGGAAGATCCCCTGAAGAGGGAAATGGCTACCCACTCCAGTATTCTTGCCTGGGAAATCCCATGGACAGAGCAGCCTGGTGGGCTATTGTCATGGGGTTGCAAAGAGTTGGACCTAGTCACGAAACATTGAAACAGAGCAGATGCTGGGCTGATGAGAGGTTTGAACACAAGTTTGAATCACAGGTGGAGGGAACTAGAGTTGGTTGCTACTGCTGCTAAGTTGCTTCAGTTGTGTCCGACTCTGGGATCCCATAGATGGAAGCCAACCAGGCTCCCCCATCCTTGGGATTCTCCAGGCAAGAATACTGGAGTGAGTTGCCACTTTGCTTCTCCAATGCATGAAAGTGAAAAGTGAAAGTGAAGTCGCTCAGCTGTGTCCAACTCTTAGCGACCCCATGGACTGCAGCCTACCAGGCTCCGCCGCCCATGGGATTTTCCAGGCAAGAGTACAGGAGTGGAGTGCCATTGCCTTCTCCGAGAGTTGCTTGCTGCCTTGGACTTATTCCACCTCGGGGGCAAGAGAGTTGTCTTCGCACAGGTGCCTTGGAGTAGCACTTTAGTCTCTTCGAGATAAGTTTTCTGTTCACAGAGGTGGAACTAAGAGAGTATTCTTTTCCTTCTAATGAATAGGCTTTTGTGCAGAAACAGATGGGTCGATGGAACTGTAGCAGAAGTGAGCTTCTGGAGTCTCTCTGCCCCTGGCCTGAGGGAGGGGTAAAGTGAAGAACTCCTAACCCAAAAGGACAATAAAAAGTGAAAAAGCTGCTCACTGCTCAGCCGGTGAACCTCTGACCGTGGCAGGAGGGGAGGGCTTCAGGCCTTGGTTCTTGCAGCCTGGGATCTCTCCTGCCTCCTCCCGTAGGAGAGAGAGGGCACTGCTGCCAGAGGACAGGGGTCCTGCAGGTATAGAGCTCTGATCTCTAGTGTCCCGGTTCCCCAGGCCCCCCAGCGCTGGTGTCACGGGCCTCTCCATTTCACAGGTTCCTGGATTGATTGCACTGCGCAGCCCCAGGCTTTCTGGCCCCTTTCAAACAGCACAGGTAAAAGCCTGTCCGGGGTTTATATTTCAAACATAACATAAGCACTTAAACTGGAAGTGGGTAGCATCAGGTTGCATCACCTGCCTACAGACTTGAGTTAAATTAGGAGACACCGGATGAGCAGAGGGAGGAAGTTTATTCCAAAGGGCAGGTGGCCAGGAGGCCCCAGCTTCCCACAGATGCTTGTCTCGGGGTTACTGACCTGCAGGAAGGGACCTCTTTGTTGGTAGCCTTATTGGGCAGAGCCGAGACCACAGGGCGTGAGCTCGGAGCACCTTCTTAGAGAGGAGCAGAGCACTGTCACCAGTGAAGGTGGCTTCTGATGAGCACTGTGTAGGGGCCACGTGGGGCGGTGAGCGGCCGCCACGGGGCAAAGGCGTGGGGTGGAGTGAGCGCCACACTCTCGGGTCCCTTAGCTTGTCAGTTGGAATTCTCACCATCGGCGTGGCTTCTGAGACGCTGAAGAAACTCCCACTTTTAGGAGGGGACGTCTGGGTGGTTTCCATTATTTGGCAATTTAGATAGAGCTGACGTGAACCTTCATGTACAGGTTATTTTTGTGGCCATGAGCTTCCATTTCTCTGCATTGAATGTCCAGGAAGGCAGTCGCTGGGGCATAGACTGTTGCCTATTTATTAAGTTCTTTAAGAAACTGCTGAACTGTTTCCAGCATGCCCTCACCCTGTGTGTTCCTACCAGCAGTGAACCAGTTCTCTGCATCGTCACCAGCACGTGGTGGCGTTGCTATCTATTTTTCTAGCCACTCTGATAGCCAGGCAGGGCTGTCTCATGGTGGTTTTGTTTTTCCCTAATGGTGGGCTGCCCAGGTGGCACAGTGGTAAAGAATCTAGCTGCCAATGCAGGGGACAGGGGTTCGATCCCTGGGTCAGGAAGATCTCCTGGAGAAGGAAATAGCAACCCACTCCAGTATTCTTGCCTGGAAAATCGAGTGGACTGAGGAACCTGGCCAGCTACAGTCCATGGGGTTGCAAAAGAGTCAGACACGACTTAACGACCAAACAACAAATGGTGTTGAACATCTTTCCATGTGCTTAGTTGCCATCTGTATATTCTCTTTGCTGAAACGATCTGGCTTTGAAAGAAAATTCCACGGAGAGGCTGTCAAACAAGTCCAAAACCCCTGGGCACTGGTCCCCCACCCTGGCGTAGCTTCCTCTCTCAGGAATTTGGTGGGGGGTGGGGGTGGGTGCTTGGTCATCTCTGGGTCCCTTCCTGCCCCAGCCATCTCTTGATTCCAAAAAAAGCGCGGTGACCCGGAGCAGCCGCCCCCACGGCGGGACGGCGGTGTGCAGGAGACCCAGGGCGCCCCCACCCACACGCTGCCACCCCCCGCTCTGTCTCCTCAGGATCCCACCCAGGCTGACTCAACGGGTGCTGTATTTAGGGAAAGGTGTTGTCCGGCCTGGAAATACAAAGAAAAACAAAGGAAGAACTGCCGAGTGTCTCCATGCCACGTCCCTGGCCTCCTGTGAGCCTCCTGGAAGGCTGCGGCCCGGCAGGCCCCCCTCCCTGAGACGCTCCTTCCCTCTTTGTCTCTTCAGTGGCGCCTGTACTGTGTGGTTGAGTTTTGCACCACAGTCATCCTGAAGGTCCCAGATATGCTTCCCTTTTTATATTAATTAAACAAACAGAGAAAAGTGTATCATTTAAAACCGTTAAAGACAGTGGTGACCACAGTCATTTTTCAGGGGGCCCTGAATGGCATCCTCTCACCCTTAGTTGCTTGGAAGTGTTGTTGATGTTTTGTCTTTTGCCTCCTGGGGGGTGGGGGTGGTGGCAGGAAGTGGTCCTGGGTGTTGATGGGATTGCTGCCAGTTTGAGGACCCGCAGGGGTGTTTGGGCTCCCCTGGGAGGCAGGGTAGATGACTGAAGAATGCATTTATTTTTGTGTTTCTGCCTAATGATGTATACGGGACTTCACAGCACGTGAAATAAGCATCCTTAATCTTCACGTCAGTGAGTCATAAGAAATGAAAGGACCTGGTTGTTTCTCCCTCGGTCTAATGAAGTATAATATTTGCAAAATCTCCTTTGGTGAATGTGCACAAACAATCTATCACAAAGAAGGAATTGTTTTCTACGTGGCCTTAGAGGAGTTTTGGAAAACGAACAGAGGATTTTTACACGTGTCCCTTGAGCCCAACCCAGGCAGTGAAGATAGTGGACGTTCCAGGCTTTCCATACAGTCACCATGGCCCATTAGAATATTCCAGCACATTTCAGCGGGTTATTTGATTGGGCCTGAGATCAAAGATGGAGCGGAATCACATGGTGATTTGGTCCAAAATGTTTTTCTGATTTGGTACTTTTTGAAAACCTAGGTTTATGTCTGGTTTGAACTTGTTCAATTGAGTTAAGAAAGGGAAAACCCCTCTTGTTACATTCCTGGTTCAAATTAAAATTTTATATTTGCCCTTGGTTTGAGTTTGAATAAATAAAAAGTATTATGGCTATTGGTGAGAAGTTCATTTTAATTCAAGTCACTTCTCCAGATAGCATCACTGTTACAAAACTCATTTCCCATGAACTTGCATTCTTCCAGGATGGTGTGTGTGTTGATCTCATTTCTTAAATATTCTGGTTAATGAGAGTTACTATACTTGCAATAGTACTCTGCAGTGAACTAGAAGTAATAAAATACTTGGCACAAAAACCAGCAGAGGTTTTGCTAAATGCACAGATTTTGTCTTCTTGGGACCAGGTAAAGGGTTTTATCTACTATTTGCAACTTGCTAACTTTCAGGGAAAGGTGAACTCTTAATAACTCTTTATTCATACAGCCCACAATATTTATTGTGTGCTCTCTGCATACAGGTTGTCCTGGCAGATATGAATCTGTGTATTAGTGAACCTTAGTTCATACCCTTTAGGAATTTTCAGTTCAATCAAGGATGCAAATGACAATACCCAACACCTATTATGCAATAATTTATTTCAGTCCATTTTTTCCCCCCTCACACTCATGACTTGTGTGAGCTTAGTTCTCTGACCAGGATCAAACCCACAGTCCCTGTAGTGGAGAAACAGAGTCTTAACCACCAGACCACCAGGGAAGTCTTAACTACGCTTTTATTATGTAGTCAGCATTGAATGTGAGGAGTTAATCTGCCTAAAATCACAGTAATAGAAGAGTCAGAATATGAATATGAATTCAGACGTTCTTGCTCTAGAATAGGTTTTCTCAGCTTTGACCTATTGACATTGGGGGTCATAATATATATATTTGTTTGGGGGGCCTGTTCTGTGCACTGGAGGGGGTTTAACAACATCCCTGACCAGTTGCACCTTCCCCAGGTTATGACGACCAAAAGTATGTTCAGGCGTTGCCAAATGTCCCCTGAGGGGCAGATCACCTCTGGTTGAGTCACCGCTCTAGAGCTTGTCTTAGTAACCATGGCGCCATACTGCCTACCCTGGTAATAGGGTTCAGCACAGTATCTGTGTGTTTAGAGGGATAAGTCCATTTGGAGTCCTGCTGGAAGCAGAGGACAGATGCCACTCCATCTGGGATTGTTGGGAAGAGAAATCTCCGAGATGGTGCTGTTTGAGTTAAATTTTGGAGGCATTCACTTAGGCAGAAAAAGGGGAAGGATATTTGGAGTAGAAGGACCCGCTTGCACAAAAGCATGAAACATGAGAAAAGAAATCTGGCTTAAGGGATGACAGATAATTCCCTCTAGACCCTTCACGTCTCTCTGTTGCTGTTTTCTTGTCTTAGCAGCAAGCTTGGTTCACAGCAACCATATAAATTTTACTTTCAATCAAAGGTGTTGTATTAGTCAGGATGAGCTAGGTTTTATTGCATAACAAATAGCCCCTAAACCGACAAAGGTGTGTTTCTTGCTCATGCTGCCTACCTGACCTGGGTCAGCTGTGGGCTCTGCTGCTTGTTATGCTCGCCCTGTGACCCGGGCTGGTGGTGCTGCCACTGTCTGGAGCTCCACTGGGTACCAGGACAGAGCAAATGAGAATGTGGCGAATCCTGTCCTGGCTTGTCAAGCTTCAGCCCAGGAGGAGCACCTGCCACTTGTGTTTATACTCAATTGGCCAAGAAAGTCTCATGCCCTCACCTAACTTTAAGTGGACCGAGGACTCAAGACCTACCACATGCCTGGGAGAAGAACTGGAAATGGGCTGGAGATAGCATCCACGTCTCCTACAGATGTCAAAGGCCCACACCTGGGATGTGTGAGCATGGACACCTCATTCTCTCCTGAGGGCCTCCTGCTTGGCTTTCAATGATGGCCTGTTGCCAAAGTCACTGTGAAATAGCCGAGCAAAAAGAGAAAATTAGACAATCAAGAGTCCAAAAAATTTTAATTCTCTGAATAAGTCAGAGAGGTCTCTGTGGGTTAGAACCAAGTCACGGGCCCTCGTTTTAGAGTTAGGACGTCAAGGGGTGAGAATGGGAGAAAGGATTCCGGTAAATACGGCCTGGATGTGGTAGGTTGTTTTTTGGAAGTGGGTGTAGGTGTTGAGGACGCACACAGGCAGTTGTCTTTAACATTCAGGATGCTGGCTGTCCCTATCGTAAGTAAGTAGAAGAGCTTCAAGCCTGAGCTAAGTAGAAAGATGGTCTCCTTCGTGGGCTGTTCTGAGATACAAGGAAGCACTGAATGAGAGCAGGAGCCACCAAGAGCATTTGGGATGATTTTAGAAAGTCTCCACCGGTGCCTTATAAATAACCCAGGAGAAATTTTCCTTGTTGGAAACTCACTCAGACCGCGCCTCTGTCCTGGGCCCTGGGGTGAGGAGATAGACACAGAGACGGGCTGCTGTGGATCTAAAATGGGAAAAGACCGGAAATCTGCGGGGAGGATGCAGTCCTTGTCACCGCTAGGCAGAGGGGGCACAGAGGTCTTAGAAAAATAGAAATAAATATAGCAGTTGTTGGCCACTTCCCTCCCCAGTGAAGCGCTCTTTCCAAACCTGGTTTCCCCTCTGTTTCCGAGCTATTTCTCACCGTGGTGTGTGTAGGGAGCCAGGGCAAGAGAGGTGGAGAGAAATGAGGGGGGTGGGTGGCGGGGATGGGGGGGGACCTCACAGGCATCGACTCACGGGGAGACAGGATTAGTCACAGTCTGGGAACTCGGTGGAGGGGGCCTCCAGAGACCAGAGGAGTGGAGAATAGCCAGCTAGGTCCAGAGTCTCTTCACCTCTGGGGTCTTGGTGGAGCATCTCCCTGCATGGCTGTAGGCGTGCACGTGGGGGCCTGTGCCCGAGGGAGGGGTGCCACCCAGATGTGCAATGGGGGAGCACCCCAGACCAGCCTGTGGTTTGCTGACAGCTGCCTAACCTGGGCTATATTAGCTTCCTCCCTCTGCTGTAGTCAGGCACCCCAGGGTGCTCTACGATGCACCAGGGCTCCCTAACGTTTTTCACAGCCCCAGCCTCTTCCTCTCTCGGGGAGCATCAAGGTCTGTGGTGCCCTTAAGCAGGTTATGCAGGACCAGACAGGAACAGACGGGGCCTGCTGAGCGCAGGGCCAGGGCCCAGCCAGCCCTCTCTCCTCCCAGGCCATGCTCCCCCCACCAGGACCACTGTCCTCTCAACACCTTTTTCTCAGCTGTAAAGTGGGCACGTGGCAGACAGCTGAGCAGGAACTGTGTGCAAGGGCATGGACTCTAGGGACCTGTTCAGGCAGAGGAGGCCGATAGCCCAGCTGCCCCTCGCCATCTTTCTCAGTTGCCCACGTAGTGTGGGGAGTCTTGCTCACCCATCACTCATCCTCAGACTGGCCCTGCGCCCACAGTGGCTAGGAGAGCAGGGGATCCAGGCCCTGTGCCCCTCCCAAGGGCCCGACTCTTCTCAGCAGGGCTGCCAGAAGGTAGGTCTGCTTCCCAGTGAGCCCTGCCCACCCTGGGGAGGCGCGAGGTGGTTAAACCTGCCCTTCCTCGCTCTGAGGTCTCCGGAAGACACAGGTGCTATATATAAAACTGGGCGATTATCTCACGCTTGCTAAGTTTCCACCCTGGTGGCTCACAGCAGCCACCACAAGGAGATTTCCTGAAGCCCTCCTCCCAGCCCTGGGCATCCGTGGGACCCTCCCCCATCCCTCCCAGGGCGGCCCTAGTAGGGCTTGCTTTGGAGGAGGAGGAGAGAGGAGGGCAATGAAGGGCAGCTAGGAAAATCACCAGCCTCACACTCCAGCTCCTGCATGGTCTCAACCTACAGCGAAACTCCTCTTTCTTCTCTTTCTTGCCTTTTAAGGTGGGGCCTCGGGGCCAGGGATGGGCGCAGTGGGTGAGGGGTGCTCAGACTGGCAGATGCCCCAGCAGGTTCAGCTCAGAACTCGAGGGGACAACGGGCAGGACTCCAGAGGGATTTCTGTTGTCGCCTCCATGACAAAGGAGAGGAGGCGGCCCTGATGGGCAGGTTTCCACCGAAGCTTCGGTGACTTGAAATTCCCCTGTGTGGTTTTTCTAAGTGGGTGTCACTGCTGTGCTGGGGGGACCTGTTTCATGGTTTGGGACTGCCCAGCATGCTGCCGCTCATCTAATACCTTCCGCCCCTTTGCTTGTAGTGATCCCCTTGTCCACTGTGCACCCCTCTTCCAGACATCCACTTGGGCAGCATCTCAGGAGGATATCAAATGGAGCTAGAGAATTTTAGGGGCAGTGGGGAGGAGACAGGGGTCGGGTGTTAGGCTGAGAAATGCCTTGCTGCCTTGGGCCAGGTATGGGCCAATTTTTTTTTGAAGTGGTCAAGTTTAGTTTTCCATCCTGTTTATGAGCACTGGGCACCCTCCGTTAGCTGGAGGATCTTTTGTGTCTGTTTTCTTCTGTTTCATGGCATCCTCTCTTAATCTGCACTATGACTTCAGGGCCAGCTTCCTGAGTGCACGACCAGTGCAATCACACAGGGCCCCTTGCTCTCTCCCCCACCCTTGGGCTTAATGCTTTGTAGTCACCATCTTGAAATTCTTAATAATTCTGTCTTTGAGTTGTGTTTTGTAAATGAAGTGTGGGGAGACTGGGTCCCCTGGACTGGGGCTCCATCTGCCTCCTCTCCCCACCCCACACCCCAGCAACTGATGATGTCCCAGCGGGGGCCTAGGGGAGGGCCCAGGGAAGGCCAGGGTCTGTGCCACTGGTGGGGCGTGGCAGCCATCCTAGCCGAGGCTGGCAGTGCCACAAAGCGAAGACTGTGGGGTCGAGTCTCCCACTCACTCCCCATCCAGGTACCAAGTGTATCCCACGGGGAGGTCCTGTCCTGGGGCAGGCCTGTGGGCAGAGGAGACCTCCCTGACCTGGTGGCTGACGGGAGGGGACCCAGCAGCCCCTTGAGCGGCCAGAGTCCCAGGGCGAGGCCGCTGGGTCCCCTGAGGGTCTGCCTGGGCCTAGAGATGTTTAGACAGCAGAGATTGACACTCTGCCAGGTAGAGAAAGAGAGACTGTGGAAGAGAGGGAAAAGGTTTTCTATTTTAACTGCCATTCCTGGCCCTATTCCCCATTTTTTGAATACAAGGTGCAGCTGTTTTCACTTTGCACTGGGTCTTGCAAATAATACAGCATTTTTACCTGCCATTTCTGTTTAGTTCTCCTTCCTGTTTCTGGGAAGAAAAAAGGGGTCACTGTGAACGCAAGAGATTCCATTTGTTTCCTCCCTTCTGTCCTGAAGTTCGTGGTCACCAGCCCCAAACTTTTCCGAAGATACCTTGTTGGCACAGCCCCTTCTACAAGAGGCAGCAAACTGGGAGGAGGAGAGAGGGGCTGGGGAAGGGAAATCTGTCGTGTCACTAAAACATGGCTGGAGTTTTTGGTCAGATCTTCCTTAGTCTGTGAGATGTTTTTTCACAGGCACTTACTGTGTGCCAGTGCTGGCCTGGGCAGGACACTGGAGGGATACCAGACAGGAACCATAAAGCCAGGTTCCAGGAAATGAGGCTCTGCTCTCATGGGCCAGCTATATTAAGGAATCGTTTGTGAGCAGGTGTAGACAGTGTCACACCAAGCAAATTCCACACACCTTGTCCTTGGCCTAGGAGATGGTGCCGTAAGACATGATCTGCTGGACGAGACCACGCTGCCATCGTGACCGCAGATGAGGTGAGTCTAGAGACAGCGGACCAGAGTCAGGGGACTCACATCAGACAGAGCAGCCTGGGGGAAACATCTCTTCTGCTTCACCAATGAAGTTCTTATGGGGGAAGTTGGAAGTCAGGAGCCATTCTGCTCCCCCAAGTCCTCCACCACCTGCTGCCTAGCTGCCCACCTCCTGAGACCAGAGTGATGCCTGCCCCACCCCTGCCTTTTAAGCATCAGCCACTTCTTATCTGTTCCTCTAAACATGTGAACCAGACTTCCTAGACTCATTGGAGACCTCGTGAGGCCAGACGCAGGCCATCCTCCTGCCTCTGGGCCAGACACGCTGAGGGATGCCCAGATGATGAACAGGGGGCAGGGAGGTCATCTCCGTGTCCATTGTGCAGGCAGAGGCCTGTGTCCTGAGTCTGGCACCTGGCAGAGAGGGGAGAACTGGAGCAGAGGCATGCAAGCCTCACATGTGGGATATACTTAGTAAAAAGTTACTGTTCTTTATCTGACTCAGACTTAACTGGGTATCCTGTGCATTTCCTGGCAGCCCTACTCCAGAGGGCAGTTTTGTCACAGGCTTTGTGAAACATGTGAATCCAGAAATGAACACTGGAGTCCAGGAGGCCTCTGCCAGTCCCCTCTTAAGGGACCAGATGTCGGGAGCTCAGCCGCCCCGTGCTGTCACCTGCTTGCTGCACCGTCTGGAGTTGTCCTTAGGCCAGGGTAGGATGTCCTTGGGCTGGGTAAAAGCCTAAGCTGTCCTTAGGTCTTCTGTAGGATGGAGATAGAAGAGCCACTGCCTTTTCTCCTTCCACCCTGAGCGCACTCCAGGATGGGCTCCAGCGAGGCCTGCTGCAGAATCCACAGGGCTCAGGGCTTTGAGGGGCTGCCAGGCCTCCATCAGAAGGCTGTTCATGCTCCCTGTCCCATCAGTGAAGATGCTCTCGCTGCAAGTAACAGAAAACTGCAACTCTGCTGGCTTGAACATAAGGGAAATGTATTTTGTTGCTGTTGTGGTATACTCGCCAAGTTATGTCCGACTCTTTTGTGACCCCATGGTCTGTAGCCCACCAGGCTCCTCTGTCTACAGGATTTCCCAGGCAGGAACACTGGAGTGGGTTGCCATTTCCTTCTTCAGGGGATCTTCCTGACCCAGAGATTGAACCTGCGTCTACCTGCATGGCAGGCGGATTCTTTACTGCTGATCCACCTGGGAAGACCATAAGGAAAAGGTGTTATTTCACCTTAATTCACAGGCCCCAGCATAGGCAGCTGTGGCCTTGGGTAGTCCTTAGAGCAGCAGGGTCACTCCTGTCGTTTGCATCAGTCTGCCGCATCCCCGGAGCGTGCTGACGCTCCTCTTCTCTGGGATGATGGGGCAGCTGCTGCAGATCCAGGCATCCCGCGTGGAGGGGAAAGAGGGTGCTTCTCCTCTGTGTCTGAGGCATCTTTCTCAGAGGCGCCAGCCGATATCCCCAGTGTCTCACTGACCAGAATGTGTCGCCCAAGTCCGCCTCTGGTGTGAGAGGAACTTAATTAGTACGCAGTTACTCCCGGGGAGCTCCACCCAGCACACTTGCTGCTGGGTTCCCTGGCGCAGTGCAGACACCCAAACAGTACCAGGTCCCTATTTCTGTTCCCTGCCTCATCCTGCCAAAGGTTTGAGGCAGTGTTGATTATCTTCTTTATTCCTTTATGATTTTTAACATAAACACTACATAGAGAGTCTAACAATAACAAGCAATTTAACTTTTTAATCTCAGTGGACTTTGATAAGCTGCATAACTGTTTTACATACTTATAATCCGATTGTAGTAGTTTTATCTTTTGACTTTATCATTTGAATGTCATCCCATGTTTTCAGGAATGGACATGGGGTCATCTGCTTGTCATTTTAAGTGAATAATTAAAAGAAAAAAATTTTAATTTATTTATTTGACTGCACCAGGTCTTAGTTGCAGCTTGTGGGATCTTTAGTTATGGCATGTGGGATCTAGTTCCCTGACTAGGGATTGAACCTGGGCCCCTTGCATTGGGAACATGGAGTCTTAGCCACTGGCCCACCAAAGAAGTCCTGTCTCTAAGTTAATATATAATAATAATAGCACCTAACTTTTATCAAGCACTTACTGTAGAACAGGCACTGTTTTAAGTGTTTTCCATGGATTATTTTACTTAATCCTCATAGCAACCCGTTTTCAGGTGAGGAAACGGAGGCAAAGGCTATCTAGAAAGGGACTGCAGCCTGAGTTTTGAGCCTCAGCTTTGAACCACTACATAATTTACATGGTCATGCCTTTACTGTTCAGTCATTCAGTTCAGTCGCTCAGTCGTGTCCGACTCTTTGTGACCCCATGAACCACAGCAAGCCAGGCCTCCCTGTCCATCACCAACTCCCGGAGTCCACCCAAACCCATGTCCACTGAGTCGGTGATGCCATCCAACCATCTCATCCTCTGTCGTCCCCTTCTGCTCCTGCCCTCAATCTTTCCCAGCATCAGGGTCTTTTGAAATGAGTCAGCTCTTCACATCAGGTGGCCAAAGTATTGGAGTTTCAGCTTCAGCATCAAGTCCTTCTGATGACACCCAGGACTGATGTACTTTAGGATGGACTGGTTGGATGTAGCTGTTGCTATATGCGGCAATGAGCATTTTCTTAAAAATTACCTTTTCTCTACTCCTGTTAGTTACTAACTTGGGAAATGGTCTTCTAGTGGCATTGTTTGTCAGAGCCTAAGAAGAACTTATGACTGTGTCATTGTCCCACCTTACCCTCTGGAAAAACTGAACCAATTCAGGCTCATCTGCAAGGTCTAAATGCTCTGGCTTCCCTACCACCACGGGATTTTCTTTCTAGTCCGGTATTGTCTAATTGTCCTTTAATCTTTTTTTCCCTTAGAGTTTTAATTTATAATTCTTTAAGTGAGACTACACGTTTCCTTGTGATGATGTCCTTTAATTACTCATGTGCAAACCGACTATTATCTATCCTCATTGAGCAACCATGTAATTAGACTGCAGTGTTCATGGCCCGTGTTGATAGCACTTGAAGCTGTTAGTTCCGTTATTACAAATATATTTCTATTCCATGATTTTCTCTGAAAAAAGAGAAACTGTTTCATTCCAATTTATTCTAATCAATCTATATTTTCCCCCTTATGAAACTGTTAATTGTCTTAGCCTGGAAATAGGGACCACCTGGTACTCGAGGGCAGTGGTTTTTACTGATTTTGCTTATGCAACCAACCTTTGTGATGGGTCCTTAGAGGACTGAACTGTGCCTCACCCTGTGAAAATGGGTTTTTTGAAGACCCCCTTTTGAGCTTCCAGGAGCAGTGTGATGTAAGCTGGTACCCGGGTGCTAGCTAGCTGGCAACTGGCCACATCCAGCCACCCCCAGTCCCCTGGCGATCTGTACACCTTAGCAACCAAGTGGTGACCGACACACCCAGACCCAGAAAGCCAGACAGAGTGGCGGCTGGAGACTTCATGGAATCCTTGTAATTAGAATGGGAAAGAGCCTGTTAGTGCATGCGGTGTCCTCCCCTCCCATGGGCCCAGCCAGCTTTGGAAGGTGGCATGTAATTTGCTCTGTCACCTGGAGCACTCAGTTGAGTTTCTGAGCCTTCTCTCTGAAGCCCGAAAGTTGGATTAGATTGATGGTTTTAACCCCGTTTTGGACCTTGTGTTTTGGAAAGGGGTTGAAAGTAGTGCATCCTTTCCCTGGAAAAGTGCACATTTCACAAATCATTGTGTATGCTCTTCTCAGGACATTTATAGCTAGAAGCCCATTTCCACTTCAGTCCACAGTCTGCAGGTTTAGAACCCAAAGATCTGTTGATCTCTGAGGTCCCTTTTTAACTCAGAAAGCCAAAGTTCTAGAAAGTTTCTGGTCAAGGAACCTGGGATTGGAAGTGGACAAAAGGGAGCCTCTTGTACTTACTTGGAGAAAGCAACTATCCAGCCCAGAGTTTTACTATCTGGTTTTTTGGTTGGTTGGTTTTGTGTTGTTTTTTTCCAGGGTTGAGTTCAACTCTGTGATACCATGTTCTTTCCCTGTATCTTATTCTTTGAAAATTTTGTACTGCCTCCAAAACCATTGAAATCTTTCAAGTGTATGTGGTGTGGAGGGGAACATCTGTTCAGATGTCCCTGGCAACTCCCAGCAGCCCTTAGCCTTGCCTGCTGACCCTTCACCTTTAAAAGCCCGGGACATGAGAGAATGGGCTGGTTGCATTGTTTTTGTGAACAGATGGATCCTTGGGAGTTGGAAGAGAGGGAGGAAATTTTCTTCTGGTTGATCAGAGTGCTTTCTCAGCACCTCTGGGCTTACTTGGTTAAGAAGCTTTGCTTCGTTCCCAGGGACTTCTCTAATTCCTCATGTGACCTGCCTGAGAGGGAGCTGAAAGGAATGACTCGGGCCTCAAAATGTGTCTTCAGGAGTCAGGAGAAAAGTCCCAGTATCATTTGGTATTAGCTGGAAGGAAGATGCCCATGGTCCCCAACTGAGCATCCAGCCATCCAGGCCAGCTCAGCCTCCTGCAGTGGGGTGGAGACAGTCACAAATCCTTCTGGTGGGAGGTTAAAGGCATGTGTGCATATTTGTGCGCACCGCTGCTTCTCAATACTTGGATTTGACCCCGGAAGTCAACAGGATTTGTGGCAGAAAGGAGAGAATCAGAGTCTTCAACCCCGATTTTATGTTTCTAGCATCTCTTCTTTCCCTCTGGCCATTGGAACATTTCTGTAAATTGGAGGGCAAGTGATAAAGGCATTAGCCCCTAAATATTTTACAGGATGAATATTTAGCCCTTAAATATTCGGATGATTTCACTGTGTAGGACAGTGGCTTGAGTGTGGGGAACCTATGGATCTGGTTCAACCACACCGCTGATGCTGTTCTTGTTTCCTGCCTCTTCTAGAACTCATCTCTGAACATTTAGCACCTCTAACCAAGCAGGAGCAATGCAGTAATTCTTCTAAAAAGCACACCAACAATTTTGCCAGTAGTTGTCCTTACCACTTCTAAACTTTGAGAAGTTTTTTTCACAGTATAAAGGAGCCTACAACTAAGAAAATTCAGTCCAGCTCAAGAATTCAAAAGTTGAAGTTGTGTGAAGTCACAGGTTTTCCTTTATCAGCTGCGGAGCTGAAAGCCTCTTATACCTAGACTGGGCAGTGCATTGTTGAAGTTCTGTTACGTTTAAGTAGCCAGTGATCCCTGAAAAAAGCCTGGCTGTAAACGTGCCAAAATGATGCACTGCTTTGTTTCAAGCCACTGTAAACTCTTTCCCCACAGTCATTTTTATCTCCAGTGCTTTTGTCTAGGTCTTTCTATGTTTCCCTAGAATGAGAAAATGTTGCATTCCTCAGGAAGACAGTTTTCAATGTTGTCTGCTCATTCAATTCTTCATAATGACCCAGGAAAGAAACTAGATGGGTCTTTTTTCCCTCCACGGTCTCATACATTTTCATCAGCACACACAAGCTTTATACAGGGAATTCTCTCAACTTGGATCAATTATATTTGTTTTGGGGGGGTGGCTAGCCTAAATTATATAGCAATTTTTAAAAAGATGTTTTTATTACTTTCTTAGTCATGTACAATTACACTGGGGATCTAATAAGTTTATAATTTGTAACTGATATTTTATAGCATGCTAAATAGACTTAAGTGCTTGTACTGTTAATGTTTATTCTACTCTAAATTCTGATTTTAGCAGCCTCTGTTTTTCATACCCAAAGTATACTGAATTCAGCCTAAGACTGAATTATTCAAAGTTCTCTGGGCTGTGAACAAACAGTACTAGGGCCTGATCCTGTCAGTGTTTGAGGTCTTGGGAAGCTTAAGTCTGCTGGCTTTGGATGCAGAACTGGTTGGTATCTTTCACAAGGTGTCCGAGGAGTTGGGCACACTGTTTTTTTTTTTTAAGAAATGAAGGTTTCTGTTGACTTGTGGCATTTTTTTTGAATATCAGTCTTACACAAAGTTAACAAACAGTGAGACCAAAAGCTCCTGGGGGTAAGAGGGATGGGGGAAGACACAGTCAGTCACCCAGTCGTGTCCGACTCTTTGTGACCACATGGACCGTAGCCGACTGTAGTCAATGAAATTCTCCAGGGAAAAATGGGTTGCCATTTCCCTCTCTAGGGCATCTTCCAGATCCAGGGATTGAACCCAAGTCTCCTGCATTGCAAGCAGACTCGTCACCAACTGAGCCGCCAGGGAAAAACATAAGGGCTGATAATTTCGGGAATTCAGGCTAGGCTGAATTCAACATACTCGGCGATATGAAAAACGGAGGCTGCTCAACTAATGAGTGGCATTTAACAGTACAAATACTCCAGAATAAACCCGTTTAGCGTGCCATAAAATATCAATCACAAGTTATTGCTAACTCAGTAAAGTAGGTCAGCACACCTAGACTACCCGTTTCGTTTTTCACCCCGACAAAAGAGCTATTGTACCCATTTTTACAAATGCGTAAACTGAGACTCCTATAAGTTCTCAAAAAGACCGCGGAGCTGGCAAAGAGCGGCGCAGGGATTCCTTCCGAAACCGTGCAGTGGAGGCCCCCAGGTCTTTGCCACCGCCGAGGAAGCCAGCCAAAGAGCAGACTAGCATCTCCGGCTCCATTCACCCCGCCGCATGCAGACGCGCGGGCCCGCCCCTGCCGTCACGTGACCCCCCAGGCGCGCGCCCCGCCGCCGAGCATGCCGGGAGGCGGCCGCCCCTCCCCTGCCGCAGGCTTCTGCGCGTGGGCGGCAGGCGGGGCGCCCGGGAGGAGCCCGCGCTGGGGCGTTGGGGCTGGGAGCCCGGAGGAACCGCGAGGCGGTGAGCCCCTCCGACAGCCGGCCCTCCCCAGACGTCTCTAGCGGGGCGAACCCGAACGGAGGCCGGAAGGCCCGCCGCTCTGTCGGTTAATTGTAAACAGCTCTAGTGGAAATGAAGTCAGGCTGGGTCTCCTGGGTCCCCGGTGCAGGCTTCGTTGGTTTCAGGGGAGGCTCAGCCCTAAACACCCAGGGGTACCGACCTTCGCTTTTTCTCATGCTTAGGCGATGGGACTTTAGAGTGCATTCTCATTTTTCTGGCAATATCTGCACCCCTTTCCCCTTCACCTACTCAGACATTCCCATTTTTCTTCATAATCACTTTCTCCTACTTAAACATACACACTTAGCCCTTGGCAAGCGAAGTGGAATCTTGGGTCCTTGTCAGACCTCAATGTTTAAGCTGCTAAAACACAGGGCATATTTGGTTTAGATATTTTACTGTTGTGAAAATAAACCACCTCCTGCAGTTACACCAGCTCAGATTTTTTCCTCGATAGGGTCAATGTAGATTATCTATTGGAGGAAAAAAATGTTTAATTAGGAAGGAATGAAATTATTCTAACTCCTGGTTCCTTGATATTGCAGGGAGCTGGGGCAAGGAACAGTTCTATAGATCAGTACAAAACACACCAGGGACTAAAGAAAGCCCTTTGAAATGTTGGTTCCTGGTGATGACCCTCCTTTAAATTCGCTTTCTTGCTCTCGGCACATGAACGGAGGAGGTTCCCGGTTCTGATTCCACTCTAGACTTAATTAAGACTTGAATTTTAGACGGATGAAGTAGGGAAGTGTCCTGTTAATGAGTCCACGTTAACACCTGCCCAGTAAAGAAAGAGAAGTTGTTCCATGGGTTTCTCAGGGCCAAATGATTTGACTTAAATCTACACTCTTATCCTGCTAGTGTAGTCGGCTCAGTTCATCTCTCTCTAGGCGTGGTGCCTGCTGTGTCCTGCCTTTTTAACAGAGATACAGTGAGGCCCTAGAAGAACATAGGCAGCCCAGCAGAAGGTAAGTAATTCCTTCTTGGTGGTTCATTGTGTTGAGATCAAGGGGGAGTCTCAAGTTGATTTTTCTGTTGGGGAAACAGTTGCCCTGCTAGACAAATAGCTGGTGAATTTTTTTTTTTTTTTTTTGGTCTCTCTGTTCTCTGATATTTTCTCCGGTCTTAGGCAAGCATTTCCTGCCTTTTCTGATCCTCTCAGTGTGTGTGTGCGCACACGGGTGTTAGAGGAGGAAGGAGGAGGAAGCTTTCTGATAAGGGAGCAATTGGTGAGCAGGAAATGGCTATTTGGTACTGGTTGTTCTGCAGAAGTAGGGATGTTTATGGTGCTGATGCTGTGTGAGGTCAGTGAGAAGCATTCAGCGCATAAGGAAGGAGGCGGCTTCCCGTCACAAGCAGCTGGGTTAGTGAGTGTCCCTAAAGTATGCTCATTTCAGGCCTGGTGAACAGTAGGAAGACTCACCACCTCTCTTACTCCCTGCCATGCTGACAGTTCACTGAGCAAGTCTTCATGTATCTGCCGCACTTAAGAGATGAGGTCCTTAGAGAAAATGAGGAAGGTCAAGTTTTTGAAGTACGGCCATTGTTAGAAGACGTTAGAACCCTCAGAGCCTTACAGGAATTCTCCTTTGGGGATTGTACTCTGTTCTGTAGAAATGGTACTTCTTCCAAAAGCAGGAAGTTCCTGGGTAATATAGCAGGGAGCCTTGCCTGCAGCTCCCACCAATCCTGTGTTGGCTGGCTTCCGATCAGAGTGCCAAGAGCATTTGAAGTTCTTGGAAGTGTGTTCACACGAAGACTCGAAGGTGCCGTGAACAGTACCCTGTGTGGTCGGAATTCCAGAGTCAAAGGGAAAGCAGCAGATGATGACAAACTTAGGTCCAGAGAAGGAAAGGCTTTTATAAGATAGTGAATTTCTTCTGACGTCTACAGCATCTCTCTTTGTATTCTTGTCCTCTCTTGTTTGACTGCTGTTTAAAGGGCTTCTGGTGCCATCTTGCTCTGTGCTGAGCATGTGGTAGTCAGCAGTCAGGCAGCGTAGCCTGTGACTCTGGAGTTAGAGGCTGAGTTTCAATCCCAGGTGGCCAATTACTAGTATCATCTTAGGCAAGATAGTTATCGTCTGTCAAAATACTTTCTGCATTTGGTTTAGTGGGGACTGAGTGATGTAAATCCCCATGATGCATTCATGGTAAATGGTACTAATTGTTTTTGTTTCACACTGATGAGGCCATGCTGGGTGCTGTGGAGAATTATCTGAGTAAGGACTGCTCTCAGAAAGTTGTCAGTAAAGATGCTGGTAGTTAACTCTTGTGGGCTTAATATATGTCAGTCATTGTTCTCGGTGCTTTCAATATCCTGGCTTGTTTAATCCTCATAATGGGCCTGTGAGATCAGGCTGTTAATATATCTATTTTTGAGATGATGAAACTGAGACACAGGTTAAGTAACTTCTCAAGTGTCAGGGAAAGTTCTAGTATGTGAACATAGGCAGCCTGGCTGTGGAGTCTGGGGTCAGAACTGTTCTGCTCTCCCCAACTTCTCAGTGCAGATGGTAGACCAGGGAATCAGTGTTGTCAGAGCCAGTGGGTGCCTGGTGGTGCTGAGACCCTCAGAGGTCATCCCCCAGGCATCCCGCCCTTGCACCTTTGCTTTCTCTGTCACACAGCTGCTGTGACCAGAAGGCTGCTTATTTAGCCTTCCTATTGAGCAAACGACCAACTGCTCTGCTTTGGGCTGAGACCTTTCCCTCTCTCTTGGCCTGACAGGTCTTTATTATCAGTGTGTTAGAAAGTCAGGGCTGCTCTTTATGAGAGATGGTGGTGGGGCGGGGGGAATGGAGGCCACAGGGCCATGGAGAGTTCAAGGAACCCGAGGAAAACTTAAGGCATTGTTCCTTGCTCATCAGCTCCTCCCTGGGTCCTCCCCAGCAGTGTGTTTGAGTTTCCAGATGACCTTGGTTTGATACTAGTTTTCCAGCTCTTTCTTGACCTGCCAGGCTCAGCCTTCTTCATTTTAAGCTAGTAAGTGCAGCAGTTGGGAGAGGGCACCAGCCTGCACCATGACCAGAGTAACAGAGCTGGTGCAGCTGGGTGCTCTTCCTGGAGCCCAGTGGCAGGCCTGTGAGTGCTGAGTCACCAGGACTGGAGGAGAGGCCAGGTGCAGAGCTGGGCCCAGCTCCGTGGTCTGATGAGGAAAGGGTTGCCCCATCGGGGTGCAGCCTTCCAGAACCTTCTGCAGATGATGCCTCTCCTCTTCCTGATGCCCTGATCTTGGCCAGGGGCTCCCGGGCTTTGGGATCAGCCACCTGCGGGAGGAGCATGTCTTTTCCGTTTGTCTTCAGCTGCTGGAGTGACAGAATTTTGATCCATTCAAACGTGAGTGAACCATACCTGTCCCCTGGCCTCTGTCTTTCCAGGTGTGGTTTAGGTGGGCCCTGCTCTGAGTCTAGGAAGAGGCAAAATGAAACGAGAAGGCACGCACTCCTCAGCCTTGATTCTGAAAAGCTTTCCCCCTCTCATTAGCTCAGAGCATCCGTGTCTCAGTTAAGAGAGGTTTCTCATCACCCATGGGCTCAGCATTCCTAGCCCTGCCCCTCTGCCCTGAGGTCAGCCCTGTTCAGTCCAGAAATGAGCTGTAACTGCCACATTAGAGGCCTTAACAACTCAGTGACCTTTCTCGGCTTGCACATCAACAGGGATTTCCTGAACATCTACCCTGTTTTCCAGGCATCGTGCTAGGTACTGCAGAAACAGAAATTCAACACAACTTCTGCCCTTAGGAAATGGTCCATTGTGGGTCCTCTTGGCCTTTGACAGTCATGCCCATGACATTTAGGGAACAGAAATGAGATTTGATCTGGTTGGACAGACAAACCCCAAGCTGCCTTTCAGCCTGTGGTGCCATCCTGCGATGGGGCAGTGCCCCTGCCCCTCATGTGTCTGGAGAGGGCAGCGTGACACATGTGTCTGGGTCTGGTGGCGGTGACTGGCGCTTCTCCAGGAGGCCATTCGTTCCTTTCTGGGGCCCTTTACATGCAGATGTAAAGGCACCTGTGTGGCTGGCTGTTGTTTCTCGTTCTGACAGGACCCTCCCCTGGAACGATCTCTGAAAAGATGGTTTAGCCTTCAGGCACAAGGAGGCGCTTCTCAGGGATAATGTGTAGCAGAGGACTGGACACATCACCACAGTCTGCATCCCTTTAGAGTTCAGTTTTGGTAATTATATTTTCCCCTTGAGGGCTTGGCTTGGGAAAGGCAGGCTTGGGAGCTCGTCACCCCTCAGGCCTGCACTCACTTTGGCGAGGTCTCCCAGGAGACACCACCAACCCTGGCTAAGGGCCCTGGCCTGGGGCATGGCTGGGGCCCAGGGTGCCAGGAGAGGACAGGCAACCGTGGTCTTGCAGGGGCAGCCCTCACCTGGAGAGCTCAGAGTTCTTGCAGAGATGCTGAGAGCCGTCTCTCTCTCACTGCCCAGAGCGAGGTGCCAGTGTCTTCCTCTGTAGTCACCCCCGCCTCTAGACCTCATGGTCATGTCGAGAAGTGAGTGAGTGCGGGGAACCGCACCCAGACCCTCCTCACGAGAGATACGCTGCATTTCGGTGCTTCTCCCTCAGCGTGGAAGCAGCCTGACGTCATTTGCAGACAACCAGAGCGAAGGGAACCCCCACCCGAGGGCCACACAGTGAGGGGGCCGAGAAGAGGAACCAGCGCCCTCACTGTCCCGTGCCAGGGCTCCATCTGCCGCGCTCACTTGTCTCTCAGGCAGGGATTCTATTCCTTGTGTTTGCTGTACTGTGTGTTTGTGAACTTTCAGATTTGCTTATTTGTGAAGAAAGGGGAAAGAAACTTAACCTCTGTTGACTATTTGCCAAACACTTCACGGTGCCCTTCAATACGTCATGCCTTCATCATGCCCCATGATGATTATTTCTGCCATTTCTCAGCCAAGGAAACAGATGCAGAAAGGTTAACCACCTGACCACGGGCTCATCTCTTTCATCAGTGGATCTCTTCCTGGACCTCCAGCTGGTAGTTGATGCTTGCCCGTGTTTTCTGGTTCAGTGAACTCTGTGGCATTATTCTCAGATACTGACACCTCCAGATTCAAGTGAACCAGTTTGTTTAGTGGTTTGTGATATGATTGGTTCCCAAGAAGGCCAGGTGAATGAACGTCAGGGTGTGTCCTCTTTTTAATTAAGGACACTCTGTCTGTCCTATGTAGGAAGTTGGTATCCCCAAGTGTGATCCGTGGTGTGTGTGTTTCCTGGGAGTGGGGACTGGTTGTGCTGAGCCCCCTGCAGTCCCTATGAGGGTAGGGGGTACTCACGCCTGAGGGAGAGTCTGGGACCATGTCACTTCTGCAGTGTCTCAGCTCTAAGATTCTGTGACTTTAGTAAGTGGAAACTATTCAGAGCCCTCACTGGATATCAAGGCATGGCGTGTTGTTTTTCTCATTGCTAATAGCAACACTTTTTTGGAGAAAATCAGTCACCTTAGTGGGCACTTTGTCTCTGAAGGGACCCTGAGAAGTAGGAGCAGCTAATGCTCCAACAAGAAGACAATGTTCTCAGGAAACAGAGGAGAAGGTGCAGGGCCCGCCCCGCCCCTGTTTCATCTCTTAGCTGTGGCCTCGTCAGAGGTGGGAGCTGGCCTTTGGGGCCGTAGAATAAGGTTGCTCTTTACCTGCCAGGGGTATCCATTACATCTCATTCTAGCTACAGGGAGCACTTTCTGTGTGCCAGCTTAGTTCTCATTTAATCCCAGAGCAAAGCTATTTTCCCCATTTCACAGATACAAAAACTAAGAGACTAGTAATTGGTAAAGCCAGGATTTTAACCAATTGTGTTGAATTCCAGAGACTCCCAGGTGGGGGCTTTATGAGTGGGTAGTGGGTAAAGCTGGGTGTCCCGGATGAGGGTCCAGGCAGAGGCTGGGGGACGAGGGAAGATGATGAAAGTGGGAATGATGGAGGGCTGAGGAGGAGGCCTGGGGGACATGCTCCACCTTATTCTCTTTTCTTCCTGGTCCTAGACTTAGGGGCCTGCCCTCAGCCCCTCCCTCTCCTCACCTTCACCCTCCTGCGATGCCCCCGCCTCGGCGGCTCACTGTGGTGGTGCTGGCCTCGCCATGGTTTCTCCGTGCCCTGCCTCTTCTCCCAGCCCTTTCCCCCACCTTTCCCCTCTCTTCCTTCATTGCAGTCTGTCTGCTGGTTTCATCGCACACCAGACTCCTGGGAAGGCAGGGTGCGGATGGGGAGGCGGCAAGCTCAGGGCGGTGTGTGCTCTGCAGTGTCTTGGGGTCCGCTGCAGTGGGTGGGGAGGGGAGAGGGGGCCATAGGGCAGTGCTGGGGCCGTGGAGGCGGGGACAAGGGGAGACGCCTGCGCTGCTGTTCACACACTTGGCCCCCGGGTCCACCATATATAACAGCTGTGAAACCAGCACCCACCTCACTATATAGGGAGTATCTTCAGCACCAAAATGTAGAACCTTCATTTTCTTTTATTATTGGTTTTGGCCTAGCATTTTGCTCAAGATAATTCTGACTCTTGATTTCTGTGTTTTATCATAACTTACTATCCATCCCAGCTTTTTGAGAGGGTAAGAAGAAGACCTACAGATATTTTTGTCTGTTTTACAACTTGAAGGAAGGAGGTGCCACTGCTGTTGTGTGGGTGGAGGTCAGGGGTGCTGCGCGACCCCCTGCAGGGCAGCAAAGCCACGAATTACTCCATCTGAGCTGTGAGTGTGGCAGAGGTGGAGAGACCCTGGTGGCTGAGTCTGAGCTGCTTAAACTGCAGAATTAATGTCATAGTCCCAGGCTCCCTCACTTGGGCGTGGGAGTGGCTCAAATGAGATAAAACATGTAAAAATACTTGATAAACTGTCAAGTGCAACATAGGTGTCTAGTTCATTCATGTGTCGATTATGATTGAGGCCGCTCCAGACCAGTTAGTCCTGCTGTGTTTGCCAGTTAGAGAAGTCATTGATCAACAGCTTGCCTGGGACTTCCCTGGTGGTCCAGTTGTTAAGAACCTGCTGCCACTGCAGGGGACGCGGGTTTGATACTTGGTCTGGGAGGATCCCACATGTCGCAGAGCAACTAAGCCCATGTGCCGCAACTACTGAGTCCAAGCACCTGCAGTCAGTGCTCTGCAATGAATAGTAGCCCCGGCTTGCTGCAACTGGAGAAAGTTGGTGTGCTGCAGTGAACACCCGACACAGCCAAAAATAAATAATAAGTAAATAAATAAAAATTAGAAAGATTGCCTAGAATTCGACTTAGGAAGGAACCCTCTGGGGCCTTAACAGAAGCATTCCTTGAGGTTAAATTTCTGTTGTCAGTAGCCCCTGGGATATAATTCAAACAGCTTTAGAACTAATTACCCACTGTCTAGTACAGATTTTATTTCTCTGTTTTTTTATGCAACTTGATGAGATATAAAACTCACTCTGTGTAGCATTCGTCCTGATTTTGTAGCCTGCATCCAAAGAAGAGAGTGCTTTGCTGAGATTTTTTTTCTTGCTGAACCCATTAGACTGGTAGTGATGTCTGCTTTTCTCTGTAAATGCTTACAACTCACTTGTTCTATAAACCAGCCCTATGTTTGCCAGTTGGAAGCTTCCAGAATCCAGTTTGGCAGAACAGTAGGCAAATATTGACCTGTCTTTAGTCCTCTGACCCTTTTCCTATTCTCTGTGCTGTCTTAAAGGTTACTAGCAACAGTTCTGTGAACACGTAGTTGAGTTCTTTGGGGCTGTCCCAGAAGACAAGGATAGTCAGCAATGTGTGCTGGGATATTCCCCGTGACTGGGGCCCTTGGATAACTTGAATTCTCTTAAAAGCACCGGCGTGAGGCTTTGTGGGGAAATTGGAGTTATCCAGAGAGAGGAATAAGGTACAGATGAGCCCCCTGACGTAGCCTTTCCATCTGACCCCTGGTGACAGAATGTGAGGGCTGCCTCCTGTGAACCACAGCGGTTTTAGAACCACAGAGCATGACCTCCGTGGGGGTTGGCAAAGATGGTCACAACCAACATGTTTTAACGAATAGAGTCGAATAGAGACATCAGAAAAGCATCACACAAAGCAGTGGTAAGTATGTTTTGCGAAATGTCAGTTTTCAGGTGTGTGTGTGTTTTGTGAAACGTCTGTTTTCTGGTTTGTGTGTGTGTATGTGTGTATGAGGGATGTATTGGGGCATGCTGTAAATTTGATTGCCCCAAAAGGGTCACAATGGAAAGTTTGGCCAAGCAGCAGGCAGTGGTCTCTAGACCCACATAGAAGTGGTGCTAAAGTCTAGAAACTAAATTCTAAAACCATAACTCTTAGACAAGGGTTTCCCTGACCTCTTTGTGTAAAGAGATTCTCAGCATTGCTTGATGGTTGTTTGGTTTAGACCAGTGAGGAAGAGGCAGGAGAGGAGGAAGAGGGTGACGGAGGGGCCTGACTCCCATCGAGAAGCCCAAGGCATTCCTAGCTCAGTGTCTTCTGTGCTCTTCTGCTCTTAGGCTCCTGGGCCTCTCCTACCCCAATAGGAACTTGAGTTCAGCTTCTGGAAAAGTAAGGCTCTGCACTGTCTGCTCCTAGCAGTTGACTGGAGGATTTATTGGAACAGTTGCCTTGAAGGGCTCTTTGGTCTCCAGATTAAAGAAGCAGACTGGAGCGAAATGCCTGGTTTGTACTGTGACCAGCGAGCTCTGTTCTACTCAAGTCTGAAGCAGTTCCAGGGTCAGGAGACTAAAACCACGGACGTAGGGCCAGATGTTGAGAGTATATTGTCTGCTGATTGTTGGTACGTGTGAGGAGAAGAAGAGAAGGAGAGATGAGAGACAGCGTTTGCATTGGCAAAAGTATTTCTACAGAGTAGTGTCACTTGGTATGCTGGTCTTTTTCTTTCTTTCTTTCCATTTTTTAAGAAGTTGGCACCTTCCTCAAACCTGAGTATTTATATTCTGGGCATTAACAGTCTTACAGGTGAAGGCTGTCTCTAGAATGCCACATGCCCACCAGCTCTTTTTTTGGGAATAAGCTAGGTGCTGGTGTGACGTGACTTTTCCTTACAGTGGTGGCTCAGAATTAGCCACCATGGCCCAGACCCCTAGGCTCTCTGGAGGCCAAGTTCAGCCTCTGGGGGTGGGTAGGGTGAAGATCAGCCCTGGAATCCCAGGGAGGGAAGTGTTTTCTTTAGAAGCTTACCCCTTTAAAAAATAATTTCCACTTTCCTATTTATTTAAAGAGACTTTTGGACTTGTGTTTATAAAATCTCTTCCCGCCATTTCATGTGACTTGGGACACAGCAGCTGGATGATGTTCTTTTTACCCAAATGGAAAGTTGGACTGGGTTGGGGCCTACAGAAAACTTGGGAAAGCAGAGCAGCCAGTCAAGTGAGATTTTAAAAAAATAAAATAAAAGTCATTCTGAAAGGCAGCTGAGCGTAATGGAAAGAGTGTAAACCCTGGAGTCAGATGACTTGGAATTGAGTTCTAGCTCTGCTCCTTGGGTGGACTGCAGAATTTCTTCCCTTTCATTAAACTGGACAATTACAGGGCTGTGATGGCGCTTGAAAAATAAAGGCCTAGCCCCTTGCACATAGTAGACTCTTGATAAATACTGATTCCCTCCCAGGACTTTTATCCTTGTTTTTCCAGAGTGGTTATGTTTTACTATTGGCCCGTCATAGGTCACTCATTTGGGCTCCAGCCAGTACCTGGGAGCCTAGGACAAAGAGTACCTGCTCTGGACTTGGGTGGGTCCTGGTTAGGCCTCCTGGGACCCACTGAAACCTGCCTTCAGGATTAGAGCTGGTACAACCTAGTGCTGCTCCCAGAGCCCTTCTGTGTTTATTTTTCTTTTGGGGGTCATTTAAAATTGAACCCATCATGTACAAAGACTCGATGGGGAGAGATGGAGGCAACACAGGACCGTTTGGAAGCAGAGCGCACAGCTGCTGCGGTGACAGGGCAGGCTGCTGGGCATTACGGCATTATTATTTATTAGGGAAAGTTGAACTTGGTCAGAGAACAAAGTTTTCCTTAACACATCAGTCTTAATACCAGAAGTCTCTTTTCATTGTTCCTGTGTTGAAATTATTTGCTGTGCTCTCTACTGGGCCAAATATACAAGCCAAAGTACTGCTTTGCAAATTGGGAAGGGGTGTATGTCTGCTAATTTTAGGTCCTCCCTTTCCTCCTGTTGATTCAGGCTTGGGCTAAGGCATTTATATATATTTGGGGGATTTTTCTGGGGCTGATTTTAGACTGTCTGATGACTGTACAGTCACATTTGGCCACCACCAGCCTCCCGCTGCTGTTACTGGAAGCCTTAGGCCTGAGGTTGGGAAGAGAATAGAAGAAACTGATCTTATGAATAGTTTATAACTGTATAAATAGCTATATAGTTATACACTGTATATTGACACATATACACAAATTATATATTCTTTTTATTATGGGTTATTGTAAGAAATTGAATATAGTTCCCTGTACTATACAGTAGGTCCTTGTTGGTTTCTAGTCTATATATAATAGTTTGTATCTGTTAATCTCAGACTCCTAATTTATCCCTCCCCCACTGCCTTTCCCCTGTGGTAAACATAAATTTGTTTTCCGTGTCTGCAAGTCTATTTCTGTTTTGTAAGTAAGTCCACTTCTATCACGTTTTAGGTTCCATGTTTACGTGATATATTTGTCTTTCTCTGACTTCACTTATTATGATAATCTCTAGGTCCAGCCATGTTGCTGCAAATGGCATTATTTCATTCTTTTTATGGCTGAGTGATAGTCCATGTATATATGCACCACACCTTTATCCATTCATATGTCAATAGACATTTGGGTTGCTTCCATGTCTTGGCTATTGTAAATAGTGCTGCTGTGAACATTGGTGTGCATGTATCTTTTTGATTTAGAGTTTTCCCTGGATATAGGCCCAGGAATGGGATTGCTAGATCATATGATAACTAATTTTAGTTTTTTGAGGCACCTCCATACTGTTTTTCGGAATGACTACATCAGTTTACATTGCCACCAAGTGTAGGAGGGTTCTCTTTTTCTCCACGTCCTCTTCAGCATAAAATTTACCATCTTAACCGTTTTAAAGTATGCATTTCTGTGGCATTAACTACATTCACATTGCTGTATAACCAGTAACAGAACCGCCCATATTCAGAACTTTTTCATCTTTCCAAACTCAAACTCTGTACCCATTAAATACTGACTCCCCATCCTCCCCATCCATTCTACTTTCTGTCTCTATGAATTGGACCGCTCTAAATTCCTCACATCAGTGGAGTCATTTAGTATTTGTCTTTTTGTGACTGGCTTATTTCACGTAGCATAATGTCTTCAGGTTCTTCCATGTTTCAGAATTCTCTTCCTGTTTAGGGCTGAATAATGTTCCCTTGTATGTGTAGAATACATTTCATTCATGCATTCGTCCATCGATGGACACTTGGGTGGTTTCCACCTTTTGGCTATTGTAAGATACTAGTTTTGATGTGTTGGGATGAAGGCCTGGTTTCCTTGCCTCCTTGTGAGGTTGACAGGTTGCATGGACAGTACTCTGTGAGTGAGTGAGACAGATCTGGATGTGTTTGGAAGTCTGTCTGTCTATGTTTACGTAAATAGTTGGGAGATAAACGTCCTGGCTCAGTGGTGAAGAATCTGCCTGCAATGCAGGAGATGTGGGCTCTATCCCTGGGTCAGGAAGATCCCCTGGAAAAGGAAATGGCAACCCTCTCCAGTATTCTTGCCTGGGAAATCCCATGGACAGCGGAACCCGGTGGACTACAGTCCATGGGGTTGCAGAGAGTCAGACATGACTTAGTGACTAAACAACAACATGTCCTATTTTATATCTGGAAAAACTCTTTCTGCCCACCTGACTTGTCTAAGACCCTTTATGAAAGGGTAAACAGTAGACACGTGCGAGGCCAGCTCCTGATGCAAGAGGAGACATACATGACAAGCTCCTCCCTCAGGTCCTGGGTGCCCAGACCAAGTTTCCCTGCTCTGAGCAGTCTCTCCTGACCTGCTCCATCCCACTTTTCCTTTACTTTCTAGTGCACACATGCTCAGTCACGTCCGACTCTGTGCAACCCCATGGACTGTAGCCCACAAGGCTCCTCTGTCCATGGAATTTTCCAGGCAAGGATACTGGACCGTGTTGCCATTTCTTAGTCTAGGGGATCTTCCTGATCCAGGGATCAAACCTGCGTCTCTTACGTCTACCTGCACTGGCAGGTTAGTTCTTTACCACTAGTGCCACCTGGGAAAGTGAAGTTGAAAGTGAAGTTGCTCAGGTGTGTCCGACTCTTTGCGACCCCTTGGACTGTAGCCCACCAGGCTCCTCAGTCCATGGAATTTTCCAGCAAGATTACTGGAGTGGGTTGCCATTTCCTTCTCCAGTGGATCTTCCCAACCCAGGGATCGAACCCTGGTCTCCCGCACAGCAGGCAGACGCTTTATCGTCTGAGCCACCTGGGAAGCCTCATGTATTAGGATGGGCCTGTATATTGCCGGGTGCTGCAGGGGTGGGAAATCCTAGCTGGGAGCCTGACAGCCTGGGGCCAGCACCAGTCCTGCAGTTCCTGAGTTGTGTGATATTGGCTAAATCACTGAACCTTGTTCAGTCTCAGTCTTTGCATTTAAGAAGACGTTTTTTTTTCTGGTGTGCGTATTAAAGGCAGCGTATCGGAAGCTGTTAGCACAGAATGTGGCTTATGGTATACAGTCTCCAAAAAAGCTTTGTTCCCTTTCTCCTCCCTTTTCTACCAGGCAGTGTGTACTTGGCTAGGCCAGGCCTTGTTTTACTTACCTGTTTGGCCTCGGGGCCTAAACAGCGAGAGCTCACCGCAGTGGCGGCTAGTCCAGTGCTTACTAATAATATGCTGGACTGTATGCAAAACAAAGGCTCTCCTACAACCAGGCCTTCCAAAAGTGTTCTGAACGAACACAGCACCAGTGGAATGAGGGCAGGGCCTCCTAAGGAGAACACTTTGAAGAAGTATTATTTGGATGGGTAGATTCTTGAAGGATTAAAAACCCAAAACCTGATATTGGTCTTGTTACTTTTTTGGTCGTCGCCTCCTTGTCTGTGTGTAGAGCACTTCTCGAAGATTATTAGTTGGGGTTTTAAAAATAGGCCAGTTGTCAGATGTCTTGGCAAGAAAACATATCCCAATAGCTTTAGGTATTTTCATAAAGCTAAACATCTCTCCTTGGAGAGAGCTGTTTTGATGAAAAGTCACTAAATACTCTGAGGAGGTCAGAGAACAAATTTAACTCCTCCCCAGCTAGTGGCGTGGAATCTGAAGGTCAGTCAAGCTGGGAGGGCTTGTGTGTTGGGAGTGGGGACGGATGGATTGGTGATGGGAACAGAAGGGGTTCCGATATTCTTTCCAGACCACCACCCTCACCCCCACCCTCACTAAGGGCGTCTGTCTTTGGTGTGACCAATGCATCATATCAGTCTCCATGGACAGTTTGTGGCTTGGACAGAGAGGAGGATGCAAGGGTTGTTGGTGGGGGGTTCCAGGAACCAGGTAGAAGGCAGAGGAGAAAGTTCCAGCACAAAAGCTCTGTCCTGCACTGGACAGGCTGCTTGCACTCATGGGAATGTTGTACTAGCTCTGAGATCCGTCTGGTGGCTCTGAGCCGTCGGCTCATCGCGATGGTCCTCGTTAGCATCAGCAGCATCTCTGCCATCAGGGTTGCTTTGGTGACAAGACTTCCCTTCCTCCTTTCTCCTTGTGACCTTCATATAATGCCAGATGTAGTGGGATGGGATGGCTCTTCTCTTTCTCTAATGGGAGACCCTAAACAGATGGGACCATCCTGCAGTGCCGAGGGTTTGCATGCTGGGTCTCCGGGAGCAGCTCTGAACAGCACAGCACCTGTCCCCTATAGGACTGATTAAAGGAGAGCTGGTGGCTCAGAGGTTAAAGCGTCTGCCTGCAGTGCGGGAGACCAGGGTTTGATCCCTGGGTTGGGAAGATCCTCTGGAGAAGGAAATGGCAACCCACTCCAGTACTCTTGCCTGGAAAATTCCACGGACTGAGGAGCCTGGTGGGCTACAGTCCATGGGGTCGCAAAGAGTCGGACACGACTGAGCGACTTCACCTTCACCTTCTTTTCTCTCCCTGGTGACTCAGACAGTAAAGAATTTGTGTGCAACGCAGGAGACTCAGGTTCCATACTTGGGTCAGGAAGATCTCCTGGAGAAGGAAATGGCAAACCCACTCCAGTATTCTTGCCTGGAGAATCCCATGGGCAGAGGTGTCTGGTGGACTGCAGTCCATGAAGGTCACAAAGAGTCAGAGGTCAGACAAGACTGAATGACTAACACACTAACACTTCTTTTCTGAGCCCTCAGGGCTGTAAGGATCTTCTTTACAGTGATATCACTAGTCTGATTGTCATTTCAGAGGGACTCAGAGTCTACCATTTAATGGGTTAAGTCCAGTTTGTTTGTTTTTTTCCTTGCTTTGGATTTGGGGCGGGTTAGTGTATAAGCCTCCGCTTTTCCTTATCCTCAGGGAAATTGATGGAGATTGGTGCTTTCTCTTGTTTCTTGTTTAGAAAAAGGTGGGGGAAGTGGTTGTTGCAGACTGGTCTGGTTACAGACCCTTGACTGGTCCTTGTTCTTGGGAGCAGCTCTTCCCTCTCCCTAGATGCCCAGGGAAGCTGGTGAGCTCTTCAGAGAGGTGGCAGGATGGTGTCTTTTGAACTCAGCCTCCCTTGCCTCACTGAAGGCCATGTGTAAGGGGACCTGGAAACTGAGGAGCGATCCCAGAGCTGTGCAGGCCCCTGCTGGCCCTGGCTCGCTGTGTCTACTCCAGGCCGAGCTGCGGGAGGCCCCAGTCTCTGGGTGAAGGGAGCTGCCAGGGCAAGACTCAGGGATCTTGTGGGTTTCACTGGCTTCACGTCGGCAAGTTCAGGAGCAGGCTCTGTGTCAGAGCTCGCTCACGTTCCTTTTCAGTCCAGGAAGCTGTTTCCTGGCTGTTTCCTGGGCTGACCCCTGAGCTGGAGAACAAAAACCAGGGAGCTGCAAGGGACACAGGCCATGGCAGGTGGCAGCTGAGACCCTCACATGACTCGTTTTTCAGCCCACTTGTGGCAGCTCGGTGTGGGCAGTGGGTGTGGTTTTTGTTTCCATCCTAGCATGGGAGCTGCAGACTCTTGACAGCAAAAGAGCTCTCTTCGCAGATAATTTATGGTCCTATATCTCATGGTCTGTTTGGCGGCATTCCTATTTCCTGTTCCTCTGCGCCGTTTCTGCCTTCTCCTCTTAACCAGAGTTTACGTTGTTCCACCCTGAACTTATTTCAGTCCACGTGTAAATTACACTATAGGAAGATTCCTTACAGGAAGTTTCCTTTTTAAGGTATTCCTTCTTGCTCACTGACTGTAGAACTAGAAATGCAAGGCAGCAGATGCTTGAGCCGCATCAGTGAGGCAAGAGTTGGTCCAGGGCCACAGTGCTCCCTGGGTGCATCCAGTCCAGCGAACCCTTCGGGGGCGTTTGTTGTTACACAGTTGGATCCTGCTGACCAGCACCTTCTTTGAATGTGTCCTCCTGCACCTCTGCTCTGCTTCAGCCCCCTCCATCACCAAAAACCAGCCACAAGCAGCCCCCTGGATACAGTGGCCAGTTCATACTTGCCATACAGAACAGCCCTTAGGAAGACTGGATGTACACCCAAACCCTTCAGTGCCCTTTTCCAACATTGTACGTAGTTAATACTATATTTTGGAAAGAAATCATAGGTAGGCAGGAGGGATGTTTAACACTGGGTTGGTCTGTATTGGGTGAAGGGCGCTCACAGCTCAGGCTGGAGGAGACTGGGCTCTCTCAGGCTGGGGAAGGGCTGGGTGTGAGGAAACTTGAATGGGCTGATCTTTTAAAATTTCTCCCATTTTTCCCAAAGCCTGGGGCTTTGGTGGCTCAGATGGTAAAGAATCTGTCTGGAATGCAGGGGACCAGGATGGATTCAATCCCTGGGTTGGGAAGATTCCCTGGAGAAGAAAATGGCTCCCCACTGCAGTATTCTTGCCATGGACTGAGGAGCCTGGTGAGCTACAGTCCATGGGGTCATGAAGAGTCGGAGAAGGCTGAGCAACTAGCACTTTCACTCTTCACTTATCCCCAAACCCGAGGTGGATCCCCTGCTCTGGACTGCAAAATGCTGGCGAGGACCTGAGTCCAGTAATGCTATCCCTGTGAAGCTGAGGGAATTTTTCCATGTCCGTTAGTAACTAAACATGACCTCTTTTTCCATCAGTACCAAGCATGACCAGAGGTGAAATTAGATCCAGTGGGTGGCTAAAGAATTAGAGAGATTCTCCAGCCACTGGAGCCTCACGGCTCGTCTAAGGGCAGATGCTTCTGTGACCTGCCCCTCTGCTCACCTACCTCTACTGCCTCATTACAGCAGACAAAACCGGTTCAAAAGCCTGCGCCCCACATGGCTTTCCCATGGGTTCTCCTGAAGTTCCCTGTGGGCATGGGCCTTATCTACCATGCTGGAGGAGCTCTTTACTTTCCAGTGGCAGCTGGTCCTGTTCATCAAGGATGGATATCTTTATCCTCCCCCGACTCTTTGCCCAGCTTCCACGGAGCTGTCATCAGCTCCCATGTTGCTCTGCGTTTACCTGCTCAAGGAAAGTCTCTTCCTAAAGACTGCCCGTCAGGCCCCTGCCCTTCTGGCACCCAGAAGAAGCCACTTCACTTCCCCATGTCTAGAGCTTTGTAATCAAGAAAGGGGATTTTTTTCCCCTTCTACGGTGTGTTTGGACTTTTCATTAGTTCATTTTATAAACACTGAACTAAACACCTGTTACATGCTAAACATTCCAGCTGAGTGAGGCTCTGGAGGAACTGGAGATGTAGCTGATCTCTGGTCCAATCAGATCAGGAGCCTGGGAGCGGCAGGGCAGGGCTGTGGAGCATGCTGGGAAACCTCCAGCCCAGAGCCATCCCCGAAGGCTCCCTGGACGTGGTGACTGTGAAGCCACGTCTTCAGTGGTGAGCTGGACATCCGAGCCTGAACAAGGGAGGGAAGTCGGATTCCATGTCAAAAGAAAAAACAGCCAAGAAAGTTGAGAGAATGTGGCGGGACCGGGAAATGGTGAGTGAGTATCCTAGGACTGAGGGGCAGGGCTGGGGAGCAGCTGGAGTATCTGTACTGCTGTACCAGGTGTACTGAATACTAAGCTGCTCAGGAGTTGCACTTTGGCAGGCTGCACTCTTAGGAGAGTAAGATATCCTGTGGGTGATAAGAGAATAGGTCAAGTTTGGGGAACATCATCAATATATCTGAGTATAGAGAGGCCACTCTGTTGTTCCTGTAGAAGACTGTTTCCTTGTGGTATGTGGGAACCTCACCTTGGTTTCAATGGACCAGGAATCAGTCTGATTCTGAGTTCTGTATTCTCTTGCCCTGGCAATGCTGACCCATGGGCATGAGCAGCAAAGGGCAGAGGCAGGTGCCAGGATGGAGGGGCCAGCTCCTGGCCTCGGAACCCACCTATGTGTCCTTCTGGACAAGTTGTTTCGGCCCCTGTGCCTTGGTTTTCTTCTCTGAGGATGTGAATGACTGCCTTCTTTCTGGATTCTTCCTGAACATCAGATGATACCCCCGAACGTGTTCATTTGCAGCCCTGTACTGGCTCTCCCAAGGGCTTACACCAGCTTCCTCCATTGTGGAAAGAACATTCGGCCCTAGGAGAAGGGCTCCAGTTCTAGGCCAAGTATGATTTCGGGTTTGTGTGGACTGTACTATGGGTCTCCCTTTTTGGTTTAAGGAAAAAAAGATGCTACCTTTTTTCCACTCTTGCCTCCTCATTGACAGACTCTGTGAATACAAATGTAGACATTCCAGACAGGGTTTCAAGAAAGATTGGCTCCCCGGCTGGTGCGCATCTCCTGGAAGTCTCGTGTCAGGAGGGCGGGTTGGAGAGGAGCTGGTAACAGACGAGCAGAAATTTCTCCTGCCCTGAGTTCTTTGGGGGCGAGCCTGCTGTTTTCCCTCATTTCCTGCTGCTAATGCTTGTGCTGGTTCCATTTCTTCCCCCTTGATTTTGTTCCTAATAGCCCAACGTCCATCCTTGAGGCTAAGGGTGAGAGTCCCATTGAGGAGACTTGGGTGCTGTACAGGAGCTATTTTTCTACTAGTTTAAATTCATTTACTCTTTGTATTGAACATTTCCCTGAGACCCAGAAAGCCAGATGGTTTGTCAATACAGAGCACGCCTTGGGGAATTAGCCGGATATCTGTGCCTTCTGCAGCTGGAACTTAACATTTCCCGCTTTGGGCCAACAACTAATAAAATCTCTTTGCAAAATACCTTGCACTATCCTCATTTCCTTAGTTTTTTTTGTTCTTTTTTTTTTTTTTACCATGTTGCGCTGCGTGTATGCTCTTAGTTTCCCAACCAGGGATTGAATCTGTGCCCCCTTCATTGGAAATGCAGAGTCTTAACCACTGGACAGCTCAGGAAGTTCTCATTTCCTTAATTTTTTAAAATGAAGTTTGGTAAGATTAAAGCTCTGTTCTGGCATAGACCTTGTAAGGGGCTTGGAGGTGGTTTTTTTTTTTTTAGTCCTCCTTTAATCTTTGCATTGGTAGCCTTGCCATATCTCAGATGAGGAAAGGAGAGAGGGAATGATGTGTTGCTTAAACTTACAATTTCGGAATTGAAAATCAAACCAGCTACCTCTCTTCACCCTCCTCTCTCCACCATTTCACAATTGACTTGTACGGCACAGCAAGTGGGAGGGCTATTGAAATGGGTAGGGGCAAGGGGACATAGCATGGCAGAAGGAAATGGGTTCTCAGTACACAAACATGGATTCAAGTCCTGGCTCTGCCCCTGATAAGTTCTGTGAACTTGAGCAAATCATGGGATCTGCTGAGCTTCTACTTTCTTATCAGTGAGTGGGGGTAATTTAGTCCCTGCATCTCTTGCCTCCCACGGCTGTTTTGAGCATCATAGGATATAATATATGCAAAAAGCCCCATCAACTCTACAGATGAGGAGGAGGGAGAGGAGAGGAAAGGAGAAATAATTATGTTGGAAACAGGATCTTTTATGCTGGGCTGCTCAGAGCACGAATTGGCAACTGTTGTTCCAGAGTTGGGATTCCCCCTTGTCTCTGCCTTGGGACACCTGACACAGATTGCCAAGCTCTGTCTCCTCCACCCAAGTGTGCATACATTTGTACAGAACAGGGGCCAGGTTGCAGTGGTTTGGCCACCCCCTGGGACCTGGCTTTCCTCAGAGCATCATGGCATCATAGCCTAAAGTAGGAGGGAGGGAGGAGGTGTGAGTCCTTGGGCAGACACACCTGTCCTGGGCAGAGCTGCCATGCGTGGGTGACATAACCGAGGGTGACATAATCCAGTCTGATGGCCACCCACTTTGGGAGGTATAGCCGTAGCCAGATGCTTTCGACTCTCTCCCTAAGTTGCCACCTCCCTTTAAAGCTGAACTTGGAAGTGAAAAGGGGACTGGACTTGGGCAACAGAGTGGGACGTGTCCTGGAGGCTTGGAAGGTTGTCCTCCCTGTCTCCCACGCCACTTTCAGTTTCATAGGGCTCCTCCCCAAAGAAGCATGACTCTCACTCACTCAAGAGGGCCCCTCTGAAGGGTACTGTCTGCCCACCATATCCCTACTCTTCATGCCAACCGCGAGTTAATCCCGGGTAGTTTGTTAACAGTCACAGGCGTCACCTACCGAGGACCTCATACGTGCCAGGCAATGTCCTAATACAGCTAGTTCTTAACACAGTCCCGTGAGGGAGGTATTACCACTCCCATTTTACAGACCAGGAAACTAAGGCTCAGAACCATGAGGTGGCTTGGCCTAGGTCACACAGTGGACCAAATGCTGGAGTTAGGGTTCAGATTTCTGCTTGCTTGGCTCCAAAAACTTACCCTCTACAAGCCTTCACTAGCGGTCAGCAGAAGTCCTCAAGGACCCCGAATGGCTTGCTTCATGAATGTTACTTCCATTTTCCCAGCTCTTTGGGGCCACTATGACCAAACACTAGCCCCAGAGTTCTTCCCCAGGCTGCACACTGGAAATGTGGGAGCATTAACCAATCCTGATGCCAAACCACAGTGCAAACCGAGTAAGTCAGCATCTCTGGGAGGGGGACCCAGGCAACAGTGGTTGTAAAGCTCCCAGGTGATATTGTGCAGCCAAGGATAAGGAATGTTGCACTTGTCCACGAGGCCTCGAGCTGGTGGTGCTCCTTGGAGCAATCGAGGTGAAAGGTGACTGGGATCCTTCAGGAGGCTGAGAAATTCCTCAGCCCTTTAGGCGACCCACCTCCATGGCGGCTCCACTCTTTCTAGATAGCTCTGCCACTGCCTTTTTATTTAATGGTGTCAGTCAGCCTATTCTAAGCAGCATCTGGAACTCCCAGCTTGAGCCTCTCAAGACAGATGTGGGAGTGCAGGTATTTGTTTTGAAGGGGGGAAGCTACAGTGTTGTCCAGGAGAGCGGCGTCCCGCAGGGCTGCCAGTAGACCTGCATTCGCTCCGTTTTCAGCACTCAGGTTGAGGCATGTAAATGTCATTGCAGGTGGGAAAGGGTAAGCACAGATCCAAATCTGTACAATGCAAAGATATGCAAATTGGGTTTTAAAATAAAAGACTAATTTTTAAATCAAATCTCCTGCCTTGATGTAGGTGTTCCAGGCAATTGAAGGAAGGCAAGCTGACATCTAGCAGACCTGGGTTAGACCTCGACTCTGGGTTTATCAAAATTTCTGCACTTAACCCACTCTGTGCCCTTGGCACAGTGGCTGATAAGACTGAGGGAACAGACACAGTCCCTCTTGCACAGTGCCAGGCACAGAGTACACACCCAACACATGAATTCTTTCCCTTTCCTTCTCTGCCCCATTGTAAAGACGAGGAGGTTCACTATTCTACAGTAGTAAACCTGCTGGTCAACCTGATGGTAAGTGAAGTAAGACCCCTCAAGAGCAGAAGGGCTGGTCTAGACAGGATCCACAGGCTTGGAAGAAAGCTGCCAAGAGCATACCACCTGGTTTTCGATCTTCTCTCAAGACCACCAGGTCTAACTTGGTCAAAGGAAGCAGATGGTTAATTTCCTGACCAAGGTGCTCAGCTGAAAGGCCACCAGAAGCGGCACTAATAATTTTGCCATCCCTGGTGAATTTTGGTTTCCGAGCACAGTGCCTCTCAAAGGCACCCTCAGGCACAATGACATCACCTCACAGGCTGACCATTTCCTACATGGGGACTTTCTCTCAGCTTATGAAGAAACACTCACGCAAACCTAGCTTATCCATAAGGTATGTGTGTGCGGTGGGGTGGGGTATGGTCTTGCCTTTACCCAGTATGAGGTGGAACATTCTTCCCTGGGACAGGCTAGCTGTCTTGTGTCCAGTGGGCTTCGAGGCAAGAGGGCAGCATAAATCCCGGTGCTGAGAGAAGACACTTTAAAATGTATCCCGGACAACAGGGCACTCCTGGCTTAGTGCCCTTCCTCTGACTTTCCTTCAGTTTGAGTTGCATCCCAACTCAGCTGAAAACCTGAGTCCTCCTTTTTGCTTCCTCTGCAAATTGTGAGACTTGGTTTTCCTTTTCAATAAAATCGTGGATGACTTAGTATAGTTGGATCACGGTGAAGTCACTGTCCAGGAACTCTCTTCCACCCACTGTTCTTAGACAAGGACCCTGACACATTCAGCCTTATCTCCTTAGAGGACGAATTTCTGTTCCTCCTCTCGGTACTCAGCTGCCTTGGGATTTCCTGCCTTCCGCCTCGCGGCCAAAAGGGACTGAGAACTTCGATGCTGCCTTTCAGACCTCAAAGGAATGAGAATTAAATTTGCAGCAGCCGGGGGCTCTTTCGGGGTCGTGCAGTTTCGGGCAGCTTGTTGCACTCCGGCCCCGCCCTCCCCCGCTTCGCCCCGCCCTCCCCCTCTGGCACTCTGCCAGGGCGTCCGGTGCTGTGGCTCCAAAAGGTAGGGGCGGAGCCGCGCTCGAGTGGTTGTTCCGAGGCCTAGAGGCCCCGCCCTCTGGCTTCTGGGTTGAATTTCAGCCCCTTTGCTGGATCTAGGGAGGCCGAGGAGTTGACCAGCACCTCTGAGATCTGTTTTAGGCTTGGAGGTGGTCTCTGTAGGCAGGTTAGAAGCGCAGACGTGGGGCCAGGGTGCCCATAACAATAGGAAAACAGATTTGCGGGGACTTTTCGCATTTCCCTTTCTCCCACGTCTGGCATCACTTTAATTCTCCAATTTCTGCCTTGTTGCGCCGAGTGACAGCAGCTTATGCTGGTGAAGAGGGGGATTTCTTAAGTCAGATTCTATCTTAACCCTGTCCCCGGCACTTAGTAACGTAAAACGTTATAAGTCTATTGTAGATAATTGGATAAATCCAGAAAACTATAAAGAAATTAAAACCACTTATACTCATCGTGCTAAACACTTTAAAGCGTTTTTTGAAAAATTGCTTTCATACCGTCAAAATACAGTTTAAAGTATATGCTTCGGGTTACTCTGATAAGGTAGAAAGTTTCCATTCTCTTATCTGCTTTCTCCCTTAAAAACCATTTAAAAGGGAAGCAGAATATTAACGCAGATCAGTAACCACAATTCAGCCTTTTTTGAGAGCATCCCAAGACCACGGAATTTCAGAGCCAGCTGTTATTTTTGAGTTTATGTGGTGAATTCGTCTGTTTTATGGACTGAGGCTCAGAAGTGACATGACTTTGTTTGGGGTTGCCAAATTAGCTCCCCAGACTCTTAAGAGCCCAGAATAGGGCAACTCATTTTCATGTTGGAGATTTAAAAAAGAAAGCCTGAGAAGGGTAGAGGGGAGGTAGGCAGTTCCATTAGAAAGGGATAGTTTTCTTTGGAATTTTGATGCATTCTTTTTTTTTTTTCAACAAATGGAGCTAAAGTGACATATTCTAAATATTGATAGACATCCCTCCATGGAAGAAAACAAGGAGACAGATACATAGGCAGAGGGTGCTGTCTTTAGAGAGGCATGCGTTTCTTTGGGATATATGGACCAATCTATGAAGAAGTCAGTCCCAAACTCCTCTAGCCTAAGACTTAAAAATAAATTAATTTACTTTAATTGAGGGATAATTACTTTACAATATTGCGATGGTTTTTGCCGTATACCAGTATGAATCAACCATAGGTATGCATGTGTCTCCTCCCTCCTGAACTCCCCTCCTCCCTTCTTCCTCACCCCATCCCTCCAGGTTGTCCCAGAGCACTGGCTCTGGGTGCCCTGCTTCATGCGTCAAACTGGCACCGAATGTCTGTTTCACATACGGTAATGTATGTGTTTCAGTGCTCTTCTCTCAGATCACCCCACCCTCCTCCCACAGAGTCCGAGCGTCTGTTCTGTAAGTCTTGACAGTGCCTTCGGCTGGGCAGCCGGCATTCTTCTTCCTCCATTGTGGTAGCTCCACCAGGACCGCTCCTCCGCTCCTCCGCTCCTCCGCAGCCCTCCGCTCCTCCGCTCCTCCGCAGCCCTCCGCTCCTCCGCAGCCCTCTGCTCCTCCGCTCCTCCGCTCCTCCGCAGCCCTCCGCTCCTCCGCAGCCGCTCTGGGGCCTGCCCGTCTCTCCCGCTGGGAGTGGTAATTGACTCCTCTTCGCTTCCTGGGAGGCCGCCTTCTTCACACAGGAAACTCTTTCCCGACTGCAGCCTAAAGTAAGCCTATTGTGAGTAGGGTTGTCAAGACCATGTGAAAACCTGACCAAAGCCCAACGTTGCTCTTTTTGGAATAGATAATTCACGCTTTTTCTCTCTGACTGGGACTGTAATGATAATACAGGTGAACACCTAAGAGACAGAAAGGAAGGGGGCAAAGCACAAGGATTAAAAAGAATGACACAACCATTAAGAAGAACAGAATACCACAAAAACCGGTTAGAACCTCCTAGGCCCAAGATGGTGGAAGATTCGCTTTCCAGTGGACCTTGAGCCTCACTGTACGCTCACTGTAGTACATTAGCATATTCTAAATGACTCACTAGAATATTCCTCCCACTCATGAGCCTGTGAAATCACCCAGCCCATAAAAACTTACCACCCCCACACATCGGGGGCCTTTTAAGACAGCAGCATTCCTTCTATGGAATGTGTTTCTCCCAGTGCCTTTTGAGAGGCCCGGACCCACTGTCCTGGGGCTGTAGCTCTTGCCTTCTGTGGTGGCCTGTTCTCTCCCTATGGAGTGGGTATCTCACTCAATAAGACTGTTTTCCCTTTACTGTGGCTTACTCTTAAATTTGTTCCTGCACGAAGCCAAAGAGATTGCACTTGGAGTCCTGTGCCGAGGACTCACATGAGACCTGGGATGTGACCATTGTCTCGCGTCTTGTTTTTTCCTACAACACCTAGAGAGCGTCTAATGCTATCTCACCATGTCCCAAGCTCCTTTCACAGATAAAGCGGTGGCTGAGGCACAGACCAGCTTACCTGAAGTCATAGAGCTAGTGAATGGCAGAGCCGGAGTAGAGATGGTATTTCTAACCACTAGACTAGGCGAATTGATTTCCTCTATGGGCTCAGCCCTTTCCCCAGGGGGCAGTATGCTAGAAGAGGCCTCCACCAGCTGCACAGGGATTTTCTGTGCTTCCTGAGCCAGACACTGGTGTCTTTCAAACACTAAGTTAGAAGCCTTTGTTCCGATGCCCTGTCCTCAGTTTACGTGGCAGCCAGTTTTCATTTTCTGTCATTTTGTTTTCTTTTCCATAGGATGTTTTTTGTCATGTTTAAGAACTGATTTATCACTGAGTAACTTTTGTAAAACTTTTCGTACCAGTAATGTTAGAAAAATAATCTTCATTAGCTTCCATGTCCTAGTTTGGGGTTGGACAAGTGCAAATGTGTGACCAGAGAGAGCGTATATGGGATTGGACAGATCTGTTTAAATATAAATCCTACCAGTGACCAGCAACATATCTTTATTTAAAATTCGTTCATTTGTTGTTTTTTCAAACTGTTCCAGTAGTGCTTATACAAGCTTGATATAGCGGGTGAAATAAGTGAAATACCCATACAGGCGAGATAATACAAGATGTAGAGAAGTGAAGTTGGTCATCTCCCCCTTCAACTCTGTCCCTCTTAATCAGTGTTAGATACTTTCTTCTACTGGGCAGTTCATGTGGCCTCTCAAAGCTTGTTTTCTTGTCAGTAATACAAGGATGATGCCCCACTTTGTGAAGGACTGAGCATAATTTATGTGGAAGGTTCTCTTTAAATGGTAGTTGTTTGTGGAACCTAAAAGAATGATACAAAGGAACTTATTTACAAAACAGAAATAGACTCACAGACATAGAAAACAAATTTATGATTACCCCAGGGGAAAACAGGCTTCCCTGGTGTCACAGACAGTAAAGAATCTGCCTGCAATGTAGGAGACCTAGGTTTGATCCCTGGGTCAGGAAGATCCCCTGGAGAAGGAAATGGAAACCCATTCCAGTACTCTTGCCTGGAGAATTAGAGGAGTCTAGTGGTCTACAGTCCACAGGGTCATAAAGAGTTGGACATGACTGAACGACTAATACACATTGAAAAGTGGGGTGAAAGTAGGGAAAAGGGGGATAAATTAGGAGTTTGGGATTAGCAGATACACTCTGCTATATATAAAATAGATGCAAAGACCTATTGTGTAGCTCAGGGAATTATAATCAATATCTTGTAATAACCTATAATGGAAAAGAGTGTGAAAAGGAAATTATATATATATTATGTGTGTGTGTGTGTGTGTGTGTATGTATAACTGAATCAGTTTGCTGTGCACCTGAAACATTGTAAGTCAGCTATATTTCAATGACATAAGCAAATAAAATGGTAGTTACTATGTGTTGGGAGCATATGTCCATTTGGGCTGCAGTAAGTTGCATTTTTGCCATGGAAAGAAAGGCTCATCAACTTTCCCACTCGCTCAGTTTCTCCAGTCTCCTCTGTCTTGCAGCTTGTGGCACAACCCAGAGCTCAGGAGCGGACAGCTGCTCCTGGGAACCCCTAGCCAGGCCCAGAAGGCAGGTGGAGTTCTCTTCCCCAACCATGAGCAGTAGTCAGAGTGAGTCTGGGTCTGAGTTCCAGGCCTTCTGATCCTGGGGCTGGACTTGTGTGAGATTCAAATGAAGTTAGAGGACTGAAGAGGAAAGAGAGCCTGCCTTAACTCCCCCCTCCCTCCCCCTCAAACCTCAGACAGCTCCCTGTGCTTCTCTCCTGCACATGCACCTCTTCCTGCCTTCTCCACCTGGATGCACAGGTCTCTCCCCAGCCAAGTGGTGTCTTGCCTGGGTGCTAATAATAGACAGGAGTAAATCTGCCAGGCAGTGCATTCAGGAGACTGTCCCAGCTCTGCTCTTTCACCATGATCCTGGCAAGCGGGCAGGGCTGACTTGGTAAATAGCCCTTGTGAGCAGAATAAGCCTTTGTGTGTCCTAGAAACTCCTGCCGTCCCTCCCTGAGGGCAGCACCCTCCTGGAAGGGTGATGGGGATGCTTTTGCCCTGGAAATCTTAGGGAAGCCTGGTTTCCAAGAGCCCTAGACTTCCAGGCCATCGGGGGGCTGGGAAGGGACACTGCAAGATGGCTGCTCTTCATCAGTTAAGTTCAGTCGCTCAGTCGTGTTTGACTCTTTGTGACCCCATGAATCGCACCTACCAAAAGGCAACACGATATGTTTATGTTAGTCCTTTTTGAGGCTCTAAAGCAGAAATCAGAGTGAAAGAAGAAAAACAAAAGATCTACAGTTTTCCTATTTAAAAAAAAAAAAAAAATCCCCACAGCCTGCCTACCCAATGCAGTAGGTAGTTCTTGTAACTTGCTTGTATAAACTTCTTTAGAAATTGTTTCAGCACCCCTCTGGGCAGCTACCTTAAATTCTTTTTAAATTTCAAGGTAGGATATCCGTCCATTAATGGATTAAACGAAACACTTCCAGACTTGGGGGTTATTCTCCAGGCACTTTTGCTAGATACCTTGCACTTGGATGATGCTTTGTGGTTTGCAGAGCAGTTTCACATCTGTTTTCTCACTTAGTTGTCACAATAACCTTGGGAACCAGGCAGGGCATGTCTTGTTATTATCCTTGCTTCACAGATGAGGAAGCCATGGTTTTGGAAGGTTGAGTGGCCTGCTCAAGGTCACACGGGGGTGGAGAGGGCCCTAGAACTCAGACTTCTCTTAATTGGCCTGCTTCCCACTGAGATGAAATAGCAGGATGGTTCCTGGGACCCAAGATCTGGGGTGTGGGGGGATGGAGTTAGGGGGAATGTTCTTAGATTAAATTTATTCATAGTTATGAGTGTGAGGACTCGCTGGTTTTTTGCTTCATTAGAATGTGCAGGTAAGCCAAGATGGCTGACTTTGTGTCTGGCCGTGCACAGTGGAATGAATTAGCATGGGCGTGTCTATGACTCTCTTTTCTGCATTGTTTTACACATCAAAATTGCCCGGCAGGTAATCATGAGTTAAAAGACGGTACACAAAAGGCATCAGGCAGCAGCCAGATGTTCATTTTAATAAATGGAAAATATGACTCAGAACTGGGGCCACTCTGACCCTCCAGGCAGGCAAATTAGCCTTTGAGGGTAAGGTCTTTGTCTTTGGATCGATTGTAGAGGATGTGGGAGCAAAGGGGCCCAGGGTCAGATAGTTTTGTTTATTTCTCCCCACTTCTTCTGTTGGTCTTGCTTAGATTCCTCTGGGCACACTTTACAGAATATTCTACCAAAATTCTGCAGAACTGTGGGCAGTAATAATAAACAAGGCTCAGAAGGATGAGTTGGGGAAGTACTCAAGTGGAAATGTAGCTGAGGGGATAAACTGGAGGAGCCAGAGTTCAGCGCTCAAGAAAGCTTTGTAAGGACTTGATTCTTGTTGATGGTAAAAGGCTGCCTTTGCATAGTGCTTTGGAGTGTCCTGAGAACCTTCACCGTTATGCCTTATTCCATATCACTCTGACAACCAAAGATGTGAGCAGAGCAGTTAATAATATCCCCGTTTTATAGGGGAAGTAGAAACCGAGAAGCAGGAAGGTTGAGTAATTTGCCCAAGGTTCCACAGCTAGTAAATGACAGAGCTGGGCCCAGAGCCCCGGTTTTCCGACCCTTGCTCAGTTGAGTATTCTTTCCAATCTACCATCCAGCCTTCTTTCCCCTCTTCCTCCCCTCAGCTGCCCAGGGGCTCCTGACCATCTGTCTGCTTACAGGGAAGGGAAGCGATTGTGAGAAGTTTTCCAATGCTGACATGTTTCTGGAAAAGAGTGGACCTGTATCTGGATACTGATCTGTGCTTTTTGGGGGTAATGGGGCTGAGCTTTAGACACTCTGCTCTGGAGAGTGCTGTGCAAGCATTTCCAAGTGTGGCTGGGCTTCTTGCACACTGCTAGTGGAAAGTAGTAAGAGTTCCATTTTCCTGTTTCAAGCAAGCATTTCCCCCTTGGGGTTATAGTAACCACTTCCTCCTCAGCACCCAGTGGAACGTGGTAAACACCAGTTACAGCAGAGTATTCCCTTCTGAGAGCAGGGTTCCTTTTTTTCCTCTTGTCTTGAAATACACACAGGGTCTGAAGGATAAGTCTCCTTCCCTTCTGATATAGGGCTTGAGGAGTACAGAAAACCCACATGCAGGTCAACTGCAGGTCTCCCGAGGTACTTTGTCATCCTGCTTTATTTTGGAGGAAACTGGGTTGGCGTTCCACCTAGAGGAATATGGAGCCGTTAATTATCAGGAGTTGGGGGGAGCACACTGCATCAGGTTGCTAGGAATGAAAAGGAACAGACCCTGCAGGGTTTTTTTTGAAGACTTTCAGGGGAGCAGAGCAGAACTTGGTGGTTAGGTAATGATGAAAAGGAAGCAAACAGGGATTCTAGAGAAATGAAAAGAGTGGGGGATGTAAGGAAAGATCAGTAAAGAATGAGTAAGATGTTTGAAGAGGGGCTGTTGATTTTAGATATTTTAAGACTAATACTTAAAAAAATATATTTATAATTGCTGGTTTGCCATACACTTGGTACAAGAACTTCTGAATCCACCCCTCAGTCCTTCGTAGAACCTTGAAGACCATGGAATCCCACCCCCAGAAAATGCTTGTGATGTAGAGCTGATCACGCCGACTTTGGAGGGCAGCAGCTGAGGTGGAGCGGCATGTGGGTGAGCTTGAGGCATGTGTGAACCATAAAACCTCCTGACTCTGTCCTCCAATTATGCAGTGACTGAACCAAAGAAGGGGAAAAAGTAAAACCACTCTTTGTGAATTTGTGCTTAATCTTAATGCATTATTAAACAGAACAATAAAAGAGCAGATCTCTGAGCCTATCTGGAAGAGAGATCTCGGCAGAACAAGCGGGAGCTTCCTGCAACTCTGGCAGGTTTGCAGGACAATCCAGATATAGAAACTTAAATTGCACACAGGCTTGTAACATTTTCCACTTTGTGCAGATAGATAAAAAAGCCGAAAGGCCAAGAAGTAGAAATATATGACATACATCTCATGTATATGATGTGCGCTGTGTATCAATCTATGCTGTGCTATATTCTGTACTCTTAGGTGCCAAAGATCTATCAGAATTTCTATACATCTTGAGAATTTAGAAGAATCCCTTGATAGGTAAGAGTTGAGACTCCGGCTACAGGTTGGGAGTTGGCTGGAGCCACAGTTCCTGTGACTGTGTTTAGACTGCCGAGGTCTCTGTGTTGATCTTCTTCATGCCATCCCTACTCCTCACAAGACTGAAGGTGTTTTCACAATTGCTCCAGTGCTTCCCTTTTTAAAAACAGGAATATCTAGAAAAACATTCTTGCCATACACTTGGCACAATTTAGAGCACGTTCTCCATGTTCTCCACTTGTCAGAAGCAGGTTTCTGGTTAGGAAGGACCAGTGTTCTGAGGGTAGTGGGTATTTCTGATCACTGGAATTGGGGGACAGAAACCAAGTGCAAGCTCTGTCCCCTAGACCATCTTCTGTTTGTCTGCCTGAGTTCACACCGCTCATTAGGAGCTGCAGTCTGGAGCGAGATATCTACAAAGTGAAAGTGAAGTCACTCAGTCGTGTCCGACTCTTTGCAACCCCATGGACTGTAGCCTACCAGGCTCCTCCGTCCATGGGATTTTTCCAGGCAAGAATACTGGAGTGGGTTCCCATTTCCTTCTCCAGGAGATCTTCCCGACCTAGGGTTTGAACTCCGGTCTTCTGCATTGTAGACAGACGCTTTACTGTCTGAGCCACCAGAAATATCTACACCCCTTCATCAAACCTGAAATTCCTTTTACCTCTCACAGAGGCACACCCAGGGCAGCACCCCTCACCAGCCCACAGACAAGTTCTTATCTCTGGTCCAGAATTCCTTCCTGTTTCCATGTTGTCAGGATCCCAAGGCCTTTGCAAGCACCTCCTGTGCACAGGGATCTAGCCTCCATGCCGGAGTGGGCATGTGAAAGAGTCATGCTCTTACACCCAGAGATAAAACAGTCATGGTCCAAAGCAGAGAGCTGTTGGGTGTTTTTTTTTTTTAATCCATCTTCCTTTCTTACCTGGACAATCACACAACCTCAAAACTGATCTCTCTGCCCTGCTTTCTCTTCCCCAGGTCTGCTCTTCACACAGGCTGAATGAGATGTTTAAAACCCAAAGCTGATCACCACGCTCCTCTCCCAGAACCCCCATTGCCTTCCCATATCTCTCAAGTAGAAGCCAAGATCCTCAAGGCAGGGCTAAGGAGTGCTGCCTGAATGGACCTGCTTTCTTTCCCATCCCCCTTTGCTCGTTCCATTCGGCCGCTTGTAGCTCTTGCTGACCTTTGATCCTGCCTAGCACACTGTGTCTCAGGCCCCTGAACTGGGCTGCTCTCTTGACCTTGGCCAGGACCAGGCCATGTGCAGGGCTCAGCTCCTCACTTCCTGCAGGAAGGCCTTCCCTGAGCGCCCGGCCCAGATAGCAAACCCTCCCCCTGCCCTGAGCCACACCCTTTCCTCTGCCTCCCTTTATCTTTCTTCAAAACACTCACTGCCATCCGATGTACCCAGTATTTATTTATATGATGTACCATTTATATATTTATGCCTTTTTCCATTGGGAAGGGAGGGGCTTTGCTGTGTTCACTGCTGTGGCCGCTGCGCCTCGGACCCAGCATGTGGCAGATACTCTATAAATATTTGTCCAGAGGCCAGCAGAGAAATGAACCCACCAGCAGCAGCATTTATTGAGCTCTTAATTGGGCGCCATGTTTGTAGCAAGGAGTACAAAGATGACTCTCCCGGTCCTGCTCGCACCATCTTGCTCTCGTCTCTGTGGGAGGGAGTCAACACGTAACTCTGTCCCTCACTATGTTCCTACCTGCTCTTTCTGAGTACTGGAAAGGCCGCTCACCCTGCTGTTCTAGCTGTTATCCTCCTCTAATATCCCTGGGCTTCCAGAGTTCCATGGGGCCCCATTCAGGGAACAGTGTCTAGTCTGGATCTTGAGGAGCCTGCCCAGAGGGGAAGGAAGGCTGCTTCTCCCTCAGGTGAAGGGGCATTTTGGAGGTGGCTGTGTTCTTGGATCAAATGCAAGGAGGAGCATTGAAGGTGCTGGAGGAGACAGAACAGCAGGATATGCATGTCACTTGTGTGTGTGTGTGTGTGTGAGTGTGAGATCTGGGCTTCCCAAGTGGTGCTAGTGGTACAGAACCTGCCTGCCAATGCAGGAGACGTGAGACGCGGGTTTGATCCCTGGATTGGGAAGATCCCCTGGAGAAGGGCATGGCGACCTACTCTAGTATTCTTGCCTGGGAGTCCTATGGACAGAGGTCGCAAAGAGTCAGACACGACTTAGCTTGCTTGTGATCTCTACATTTTTAAAATTGTAAAAGCCAACTAACTGTATCACAGACACTTTAGAAATAAAGTAAAAGAACCTATAACCCAACTGTCATCATAACCCTAAAATTTTAACCAAGTCTATTGATTTGTTGATTATTAATTAACTGGTTAATTTATATTCCATCTTCTTTTTTAAAAATTTATTTATTTAACTGCATTAGGTCTTAGTTGGGGCTTGCCTTGGGGGCAACTTAGCATGTGGGCTTAGCTGCCCCGAGGTATATGGGATCTTAGTTCCCTGCCCAGACCCCACAGTATATCGGATCTTAGTTCCCTGTCTGGGGATCGAACCAGTGTTCCCTGCACAGCAAGGTGGATTCTTAACCATTGGATCAACAGGCAAGTCCCTGTGTTTCATTTTAATTCGAAGAGGTTTGAGAATGCTTACAAGCTTATATGTAGTACAATAAAATATAATAAATAACTAAGAAATCAGAACAAAGGCTTAAATAGGTTTATGGAAGTCAATATAAACTTAATATGCAGAAATGCATATTAATGTAACTATATAAATTCATATATTTCCTCCTGGCCTTTTAATTATGCACGTTCTTTATAGACTATTCTGTTTTCCCCCCTGCCACCACTTAACACTATACCAAATTTTCCAAGTTACCTTGTAACTGTTATTGTTCAACACTGAATGATGAATCCCAAGGACTACCCTTAATTTATTTAATCATTCCTCTATTGTTAGATCTTGGGTTATTTTCAATGCTATTGTTAAATAAACAATGGCTTAATTAACATCTTTGTGCTTGTAAGTTTTTCCATATTTTAGAGTATTTCCTTAAGTAGATTTCCAGAGGTAAAATAACTAATGAAAGCTTCAGACATTTTTATGGCCTTTAAAACATATTCGTGAACTGATTTCCCTCAAGATCCTATACACTTGGGGTGTCTCCAGCAGCCTTCCACTGTGCACTGCTCCTACAACCACTTGTATTGATTATGTCTCTGTTTTTTGCTAACTTAATGGGGAAATCTTATATTGTTTTTTTCATTATGTGTTGGTTGAATTTATGTTGCCAAGTTATCTATTGGCATCGTAGAGTTTTTTTTTCACCTATTTCTGTGAGTTCTTTATGTACAGAATGTGTTAACCCTTCCATCATAATGTATTCTGTAAAATATTATTTCCAGTTTGACTTGTACTTACATTTGGGGGTTGCTTTGCTCTTAATACTTGGAAGTCTTACATTTGGGATAATCAAAGCTCTGTTAATTTCCTTTGTCATTTCTACCCATTTCCCTAGAGACTATAGTCCAAGTTCACTAGCCTGGCAGTCCAGGTCTTAGTGGTCTTGGCTTGGTTCTCCTCTCCCAAAGCCTCACCTTCTCTTCTCCTCTTGAAACCGTCTTGTCAGAAAACTGAACCAGTGGCTTATCTAGCATATTTGGCATGTGGCATGGATTTTTTTTTTTTAACACTCTTCTGTATGACAAAGTTATTTTCAGTGATAATAAAAAAATAAATAATAATAATGGCCAGGAAAGATTTGCAGACAATAAAACTTTTCTACTATTGAATTTTGTACATATGATCATGCCAGTCAATAAAAACTCTGTGATGGTGCTGGTGGTTGGGAGTCGGGGCTAGAGGCAGAGATGAGTAGTGGATTTAATACTTGCTAAAGACAGTAATGCATCCTTTGGGAAACGGGGAAAATTTGCACTTACATATTGGTCTGTAGCTGTAATGACTAATAACATTATAGCTCCTATTTCTGTTGCTATTGTTGTTTGGTTGTTAAGTCGTGTCCGACTCTTTTGTGACCCCGTGGACTGTAGCCCACCAGGCTGCTCTGTCCATGGGATTTCCCAGGCAAGAATACTGGAGTGGGGTACCATTTCCTTCTTCAGGGGATCTTTCCAATCCAGGGATTGAACCCTCATCTCCTGCACTGGAGGGTGGATTTTTTACCGTGAGCCACCGGGGAAGTCTTCTATTTCTAGGCTTGTATAAATTTGTCAGACTTCATAAAAACTGACCCTCCTTTGCATATTCTTGTTAGGTAGACAGAGCCAGATTTCTCCATCTGTCTTTGCTTGTAGTTGGTTGTAGAGAATTTTTTATTCATCTTAATTTTGAAAGTTTTCAATTGAAACGTCAGGTCTACAAGTAGAAAAAAATCTTAAACATAAAGGTATGTTTGGCAGAAATGCACTAATTTCCCATTTCACAGTAAATCCAGAAACTGTCACACTGTCCTTATCTGTCTTTCTTTGGGGTTGGTTGTATGTCTCTGCTTTTGAAAAAATTTAAACATTAAAAAAAAACTCCACAAGTGGTCTTAACAGAATGTCAGGGAAACCAACTTCTGTGTAGAATACAATAAATTTATTAAAGGATCAGTAATGGGCTTCCCTGGTGGCTCAGACAGTAAAGAATCTGCCTGCAGTGTGGACGACCCAGGTTCGATTCCCTGGGTCAGGACGATACCCAAGAGAAGGGAATGGCTACCCACTCCAGTACTGTTGGGGCTTGCTTGGGCTCAGAGGGTAAAGGATAAGTAATAAATCTGTGAATTTGAAGCTTACATATGTTATTTAAAATTAAACAGTCATGTGCTCAATTGTTTAGAGTTAGATAAGAGGCTTGGAGGAATTAGACAGAATGTTAGGTTAGGAATATGTTCAATCAGAATTGCCAGCTTGTGGTGATAATAAAAAGCTGATCAGTTTTATTATTGTTGTAAATTCCCAGCAGACGGTTAACCCTCTTAATTGCTTGCCTCTGAGGCAAACTGTGGCCCCCTCAGCGTGAGGCTGAGCTAAGCTGCTTGCTGTTCTGTTTGTGCTTTTATTTCTGTTTTGCTTACGTTTTTCCCAGGGCTGAAATCTTACCTGAAACACACACACACACCCTCTGCACCATCCTCATCTTCCAGGATGTAGCTTAAATGCTACCTTTCCTGTAGAGCTTCCTTAATGTATTTCCCCTGATTCCCAACTAAGCTAACTTCCTATAGCCCCATCTGCATCTCTGTAAAATCGCCAACATTTTCTACCCTCTAATGTAGTTTTTTATCTTCCATGAAGGACTCAGCACTGAACCTAGGACATAGTATTTAATGGTTGGTGTACTTTGCTGAATTGGAATGGGTACAAACTGTCCTGGATGGTAGAGGATAAAACGAGGAGAAATAGGCAGGAGGTATCATGAGATTTTGGATTTCACAAGCAGGGGAGGTGAGTGGAGGCTGTTTTTGTCGGGACAGGGCCAAGGAGAGAGCAGAGCTCGACTGTTTGCTCAGTCAGGATAGAAGCTTCTGGAGAGGACAGCTAACAAAGGGAGGTGGCATACTTGTGGAACCAGCTTTGGCCTGGGTTTGTAGAAACCTGGATTCTTCTCTGTTGAGCTTGTGATCTGGGCAGGTCCCTTCCCTCTGGGCATTCTTTGCAGTGAGGGACCTGTGCAGAGTGGCCTGAAGTCTAGCTGCTTCTTGTTCCAGCGTTCACAAGGTGAACTTCAGGTGCCTTAAGGGGCTCCTAAAGGGTTTAGGGTTCACACAAGGTGCCTTTAGGGGCTCCGCCTTCCTTTTGTGTCCAAGTCCCTGGCCAGCCGTGCCCTGGGTCTGTGGGAGGAAGCCAGCCCCTTCTGGGAGTTGTGTGCAGCCTGGACCAGCCTCTGATGGGGATGAGAGAGGCCAGGGAGCCTGCTCAGGGTGACCTGTCTGGGTCTTGGGTCTGAGGTGCTCCCTGAGGGGCTGGCCCTGGCGGCGGGACCTCATAAAGGCCTCAGAGGCTGCTGCCTCTGGATCTTGACTTCTGGGTGTGTGTGAGGCTCCTCCTTCTGCTTCAGGAATCACAGCTTTCAGCCAGACTCCACAGTGAGGACTGGAGCTTCTGGAGGAGTCCCCCTCTTGCCTTCCCAAGCAGCCTCTGAGTCCAGGAGGGCAATAGCCCTTTAGTGTAACGGGCAGATTGCTTCTTGACTCCAGGAAAGTCATGCGCTAGGGCCTAGGGTTTTAGCTGTTCGCTGACCTTACGGATTGTCGCTGTATTTGAGTGACACCCGTGGTACAACCAGATAATTTGATTTTACTCTAAAGGGAGCTGCAAATGAACATGCAGGGTGTGGAGGAGCAGGTCTCCAGGGAAGGAAGTGATGAGCTTCTTCATGTGTTGGGCAAGGGCACGTGTGGTCTGGGGAAAGGCAGAGAGGAGGTGATAAGTGAGCAGGGTTTGAGAGAATGGAGACCAGCTCTCTGGGCAAGTCAGGAAGGTGGCTCTCCAGCCAGAGAGGGAGCAGCATGACAGGCTCAGAAGCATGAAGCCACATGATGTGTCTTGGCGGAAAGGTCAGATTTTCTTCAGCGCAGGGGGTGAAGGGGCGTGGCTGGGCCAGGGCTCTCAAGAGCCCCTCTGAAGGAGTTTGGTCTCTGTTCTGAAGACTTTGAGGAAGCTGTTGAGGGTCTAAAGCAGGCAGGGGTCTGCTGAAATTGGTGAGATGAGCTTTACATTGTAAGAGATGCAGAGGGGGAATTGGAGGAAGGCACACCTGGAGAGAGGGAAGGCCGTCTAATCCAGGTAAGATGGGAGGAGCACCGGGTGGTGCAGATGAGCATTGGAGAGCTGTCGGGGAGATAAAATCGGGGGCCTTGGACCATCTGCGCCGGAGTCTCCTTAGCTCCCCCCGAGGGGAGATCCCCAGGTCTCCCACTATAGTTTGTAATCCTCAGTTCCTGTTGGGCCTGCTGAATGGGTGTCAGGGCAGGACTCTGCCCAAAGCTTAAGGAAGCCCCCAGCCACCAGAAAACCAATGAGGTATGTGGGCAAACAATGGGACTCCTGTCTGCTTGATGCTCTCTGAAGGAGCTGGTTGTCTTGGGAGCAGGGAGCAATTGGGCTCTGGCGTCTGAGAGCCTCTGGCTTGGGGGAGGCACCCTGATTGGGTGGCTTGGTCACCTCAGTGTCCCAGCCCCCAGCCATAGGCGCTCTGGCCACAGGATCCCATCCGGTGGTCCCTGCTCTTCTCGTTTCATAGCCGGTCTCTCCCCAGCCTGCCCTGCAGATACCTGTGCTTCATGCGTTGCCTTTGGGAGGACTGTAGGGTGGACATGAGACCAAGGCATTTATCGCTCACACCGCTCCTTATCCAGGAAAAGCCCCTTGGTGGCTGGCCCTCTACCATCCAGTTTATCATTTTATTCTCATTTTCACCAGATTTAGGGGAAGAGAGAGGTTGGGCAGGAGCGTTGGCTCTGGTGTGGGCCTGTACCTAAAAGTGCAGCTGGCACTGCCCTGGGAAATACGCAGAGGCCATGGGACCCTCTGGTTTCTCCTAGCATTACTTTTTAAAAATTTTTATTGGAGTATCTATGTGTGTGTAAGTTGCTGAGTCGTGTCTGACTTTTTGTGACCCCATGGACTGTAGCCCACCAGGCTCCTCTATCCATGGATTCTTCAGGCAAAAATACTGGAGTGGGTAGCCATTTCTTTCTACAGGGTATCTTCCCAACCCAGGAATTAAACCCAGATCTCCTACACTGCAGGTGAATTCTTTACCATCTGAGCCACCAGGGAAGCCCATGCTTAATCAGAATATAGTTGCTTTCATTTCAGTTCAGTCCAACTCTTTGTGACCCCATGGACTGCAGCACTCCAGGCTTCCCTGTTCATCACCAGTTCTCGGGACTGACTCAAACTCATGTCCATTGAGTCGGTGATACCATCCAACCATCTCATCCGCTGTCATCCCCTTCTCCTCCCACCTTCAATCTTTCCCAGCATCAGGGTCTTTTCCAATGAGTCAGTTCTTCACATCAGATGGCCAAAATATTGGAGTTTCAGCTTCAGCATCAGCCCTTCCAATGAATATTCAGGACTGATTTCCTTTAGGATGGACTGGTTGGATCTCCTTGCAGTCCAAGGGACTCTCCAAGAGTCTTCCCCAACACTGCAGTTCAAAAACTTTACAAAGTAGTATTGGTTTCTACTGTACAGCAAAGTGAATCAGTTATACATATATCCATCCCCACTTTTTTGGATTCCCCTAGCATTTTGAGTGTTAGGTTTTGTGGCTAAGACATTAAGGTTCTCCTGACCCACTGTGGTGATGCCATGGTGAGCGTCTCCTCCCCAAGGCTGGGCCACAACTGGCGGTCCCAAGTGCCAGGCACCCCTAGTTCTAAATTCTGCTCTGATTTGAAGCCCATCAGAGCCTGTTCTGTTCAGCCATGACCCAGTGATGTCCCACCTCTCTGGTTGAGGAGGCTGGGCGTGGTTGTGTGGCTCAGAAGTCCTGGGTTCTCCTTCAGCTTCCCTAAGTAACCAGTGAGCCACCTCTGGCCTCCCTCTCCCTGGCTACTAATCTAATCAGAGAGGGCACCTTTCTTTTATTTTATCCTTTAGACCTAAATGGCCTTGTCTCACCTTGCCTGTGGGGTGGGCGGTGTTCAAAACATTCCCCTTGTTCTCCCACATCATCCTCCCTACAGTCTGAGAGGCAGGATTGTGTTGTGCACTGTCTGTAGATGGAGAAATTGAAACTCTGGGGGGTACATGACTTGACCATGTTGCATGGCAGTGTCCTAAGGCATCCTTGGAGCCTGATCCCGTTCGTCTGTCATCCAGAAACTCAGCTTGAATGCTGTCAGAGGCCAGGCAGGTAATGCAGTGAATACCCGGTGACAGGTGACAGAAGGCCCATCTCAAGGTGTGGAGTTTAGCTCCAACCCACAGACGGTCATCACCCCAAATGGGGCAGGGGCGCAAGGTCGCAGTGTGAAGCACAGTATTTCAAAGAAAGCTGGAAATCTAGATGTTTGTGTGAAATGTCCTGATTTTTAAATGTTGGCAGCTAGTTTCGAACAAAACAAATTGTTGGCAAAGAAGGCGAGTCTGCTGGCCACTGGCTGGAAGCGCGGCCCTGCGTCCTCCAGCTGCTCAGTGGCTTTCCTCTGGGCCTGGTTTGGGGCTGAGGGGGAACTCCGCTGCCTGACTTCCCCAGCCAAAGGTTTGGGAAGTTGGGGAAGAGGAAACCATCCCAGGAGCTGCCGGTCCATCCACGCCCTGCTGGCCAAGCACCCTGTAAATAGCTCATCTGCTTGCATTCCCAGGCAAATACTTTCCATTTTCCTCTTGGGTCACCGTGAATTCTGGGGTTCTCTGGCAGTTTATTGCCTCGCTTCCTTTTCCAAAGATTGAAATGACGGCAGCTTGAAAATATTTTCTCCATTTGGGTTTTTCCTTGGTGACCTCACTCAGAGACAGATGTGCCCTAATAATAGCATCAAAAATTGAGGGGGATAGATGAGCCAGCTGGTTCTGTTCCCTAGAAGTTATGTTACAGTTCCCAAGTGTGGGCTGTCCCCAGGGACCTGGGGTGGAGGCAGAGCCTGTGACAGGGCCAGGGTCACCATGAGACTCCAGAGTGCCCCCCTCTCTGGGACAGAGCCCCTGTGGCTGTGTTGAGGCTCTCACGCCTAGTCCGTGCTCCCAGCTCAGCTGCTGGGCTCCCGGCACACGGCAGGTGGACAGTGAAAAGGAGACTTGCGCTTGGCCTGGATTGGCAGACAAAGCGCTTTCTCAACTCCTGCCTTTTCCCTGTGCCCAGAGGCTTGGAACTTGGCGAGACCTAAGTCCAGTCTGTCTGGAGCAGCCAGTCTTCCAAGGGTCTCTCTGGTTGCTTTGGCTCAGGCCTGCTGGCTGGAAGGACCCTCGGTCATTAAGCCTGTTTCTCAGCTTCTGCCATCTGAGAATACGTTTTCCAGACAGCCCACTTGCATCTCTCAATAATGTTTCACTTCCCCCGACTTGGAAAGGGCTAGAAACACGTCTAAGGGAATCAGAAGCATTCCGTTAGGCCGTGTCAGCAAGAAGGGAAACTTTTGTAGCTCAAGCTTTGAGGCAGAGGGTGGGGTGTCCCTTATATATAAAACCCTTCACCATCCATATGGAGGTGCTGATGCTGGGTTGTGGGTTAGCTCCTCTGTACATCTGAGGGAGAAGCTGGGAGAGACTGGCAGAAGCTGGCTTTCAGTTCAGTTCAGTCGCTCAGTCATGCCCGACTCTTTGGGACCCTGTGGACTCCAGCACACCAGCTTTCCCTGTCCATTACCAACTGCCTGTGTCTTCACACGGAGCTCCCCAAGGCGGTGTTAGGATCCGTTCCCTGTGTGACTTAATTATCCCAAGCTGCTGCTGCTGCTGCTAAGTGGCTTCAGTCGTGTCCGACTCTGTGCGACCCCGTAGACGGGGGCCCACTGTCTCTGGGATTCACCAGGCAAGAATACTGGAGTGGGTTGCAAGCTGCTGTAAAATACTTCAGTGTGTTAATGCATTGTAGTCTAAAGCAGAAAAGTGAAGGAAACAGTTGTGGGGTGTGTGGGAGACCCCCCTGAAGTTGAGCACGTGAGAGATGCAAGGGCTGCCAGAATGGGAGTTGGGGTAGGAGCCCCAGGTCTGTCCCCTGATTGGGATCTGAGCCTGGCTGAACCCCTTGGCCCCTGGGGGCTGCTCAGGGAATGAGAGGTGCCCTGGGAGGCTCCTGCTATGCAGTAAAGTGCTAAGTAAGCACTCAGGGCTCCAGTTGACAGAGAGGCATGGGGATGGGCGATGAGTCAATCTGTTTATGAAAATCACACATACCGACAGACGTCAGGATGACCCGGGGGACAGCTGCACTCTGATAGCTGACAAGTCTTGCTCATACTTGGGGGTTCACTGGTGTGTCTTTCTGGCAACCCATTTCCTGTGCCTCCAGCAGTCTGCACGTGAACAGATGCATGACCGCCTCACTGAGACAGGCCTGTACCCAGAGCAGCCCCGGTCGGGAGAGGGAGGCTGGGTGACTCAGAGCTCTGCCTCAGCTCTGTTGGGCAGGGCCACCGCAGCTGGGTTCCGAGCCTCTGCAAGCCCGCCTTCCTATTTGCTGAGCACTGCTCAGCCACAGGCAAATCAGTGTCATCTGTCAGAAACATGAATTGCACCCGTGTGTCTTGCTTGGAAATATTTTCTAAATATAGCTAAATATTTGATACTGCACATGATTTGTTCTCATGTGGTATTCACGCTCTTCCTGAAAAGTTTCCTTGTTAGAAATGCCTTCGGTGAGAGTTCCCCCCAAATCTGACTTTGGAGTCAGTCTAGAGTATCCCCTTTGACCAACAACACCCTTACAAGTGCTTTCTGGGGTCTCAGAAACTACTTAAACGGTAGCTTTTAATTTGTGAATGTTCTTCCCTAGAGAAGAAAACTTTTATCAAGCTGAGGAGTGAGGAGTTCTTGTCTCTTCTAGTAATACTGTGTACACAGTAGGATCCTCGGGTTCTTAAGTTTATAACCAGAAGAATTCAGTCTCAGAGCATCTTTGAGAAAATACAGGGAATCTCTGAGCTGCTAATGCAGGAGAAGCTTGTTTCCATAAGCAGCACTGTTGTGCTTGTGAGCACTGGAGGGAGAGAAGAGGACATTTTCCATTCTTCCACATTTTGCAGAAAACTTCCTTTCCAGTTCCTGGCCTTTTAAATGTCATCTTCTAGAAAGGAGAAGGGGCTTCCCAGGTGGCGCTAGTGGTAAAGAACCCTCTTGCCAATGCAGAAGACAGACGTCAGAGACTCAGGTGCAATCCCTGGATTGGGAAGATCCCCTGGAGGAGGGCATGGCAATCCACTTCAGTGTTTTTGCCTGGATAAATCCCACGGACAGAGGAGCCTGATAGGCCATAGTCCACAGGGTCACACAGTCAGACATGACTGAAGCAACTTAGCACGCCAAAAAGAGAAGGGGCAACTGAGATGGTTAGATGACATCATTGACTCAGTGGACATGAATCTGAGCAAAGTCTGGGAGATAGTGAAGAACAGGGGAGTCTGGCGTGCTTTAGTCCATGGGTTGCAAAGAGTCAAACACGACTTAGCAACTGAACAACAGCAAAGCATGGGGTGAAGAAGTCTGTTTCCACCTGGGCCACCTGTCGGAGCTACCTGGGGCCTCTTGGCTGGGAAGAGGCAGAGTGACTTCTTTCACACCTTGGGTCCCTGGGGGAAGACTGGGGTGGTGAGAGGGGAGGGTCAGCAGTAAACAGAGGAACTGCTGGTGGTTGCTGGGCAAGGCTGCCTCTCATACCCGTCCTAGAAGGGCTCCTGGGAGTTCTGGACTTCCAGGAAGTCTCTGCTTAAGGGAGAGTCGACTTGTTCCTGGGGACCCACTGCCTGATGTCTGTTGCCTTCACCCTCTGCACTTTCCTCTTGGAAAGGTGGCCTCCGAAGGCCAGGGCTGGGGTGGAAAAGGAGGTGATCAGACCCTGCTGAGCCAGTGCAGAACCGCCTTCCGTGTGCTTCATTCCATGGACGGGCTCCTGTCCTCAGGAGGCTTACAGACCAGACTGGACACACAAGAGGTTTGCAGTACTCATCTCTACTGAGGGCTTCTTCTGTAGCAGGCACTGCATAGAGAGACTTTAATGTTGAAAATAACCCTGCCGGGTAGGTGGTATTCCCATTTTAAAAATAAGGAGGAAACTGAAGCTCAGAGAGGTTTGGTAACTTGCCTAATACCACCAGCCAGGAATAACGGGATCTAAACCTGGGTTTATCTGGCTATAATGGTACATGTTACAGATGACCAATGAGGCAGCCTAGCAGAAGGATGGACAGCTTGGACCCTGAAGCCAGGCTGCCTGGGTTCAAGTCTTAGCTTTGCCAGTTACCATTTGTAATTGGGCAAGTTGCATTCTTGGGCAAATTGCTAAATCTCTGTGTCTCAGTTTCCCCATTTCTGTCATGGGCTAATGAAATGACCTAGGTGACAGATTGAGATACTTGTATTACTGTACATAACACTTACAAAGCACTTAGCATTATGTCTAGCTGTAGTAAACACTGGAGCATGCCTGCATGCATGCTCAGTCATATCTGACTCTTTGCACCCCCATGGACTGTAGCCCCCCAGCCTCGTCTGTCCATGGGATTTTCTGGGGAAGAGTAGTGGAGTGGGTTGCCATTTCCTCCTCCAGGGGATCTTCTCCACCCAGGGATCGAACTAGCATCTCCTGTGTCTCCTGCATTGGCAGGAGGATTCTTTTACCACTGAACTACCTGGGAAGCCTAAACACTAGAGACATACCACGTATTTATGTGTGCTCTTGACTCCACCCCCGTGCCTGCCCAACCTTACATCCCAGAAGCTGAGAAGGAGGGACTGGCCGAAGGAGGTGTGTTGGAGCTGCAGTTGTCCTGACTGGTCCCTATGCGGAAGTGGCTCCGGGAGGGGCACTAGGGGTGCTCAGCCTTCAGTGCCAATTGTCTGTTGACCAGTAAAGACCTCAGTAAATTTCCACCCTCTGCAACTTGGCCTTGTTTTTCGCATTTTAACCAAAGTAAAAATAAAATCTCTGGGGAGGAGTGGACGAGGCGACAGGAGGGACTGGAGGGAAGGGAGGGAAGGGACCTGTGTGTTGCGGGGCGGCCCCCACCAGCTGGGCAGGGCCCCGGGTGCCCTTTCCCAGAGGAAAGGCTGAACCTTTCTGTCCTGTGAGCTTTGTCCATTAGGAAGTCGGCTGCTTGAAGCTGCTACCCCCACCCCCAGGGCTCTTCCCCGGCCCCCTGACCACTCCCTGCTTCCTGCAATTGTTGGCTCCCCCCAGCCTCTGCTTCTGCGGCCCCAGCAGGCTCCTGGTAGGAGAGGTGGGCTAGGCCCCTGCACACCAAAGCATTTCCTATGCTTTCAGCTGCTTCCCCCGTCTTGCCTCTTTCCTCTAGTGCTCTATTATTTTTAGGTCTTAAGAGGATGAAGTCCAGGAGGGAGGAGGAAGGAGGAGCCAAGCCCGTGACCTTCTCAATCAGAGATGGAGCATTTGCTGGGGCTGCCTGGTAGGGAGTGTTCAGATCATTTCCATTTTGGGTGAAGGATACCTCCATTCCTAGGTAACAACAACAACAACGAAAGGCTGATTTGGCAAGATTGTAAGCCCCTTGATTGCCAGCTCCTGTAAAGTTAGGAAGAGAGGAGGAGGGTGGATCTGAAAGAATTATTGTTAGAAGTGCTTTCTTCACGAACCACAATGAAAGAACATCCTCCAGACCTTGATGAGTGCATGTGAAAAGGCCCCTGGGGCCGGGTCCGCTGTGCTGGGGCCTGACAGTGTGTAGTGAACCCCAGGCAGATTGGACAGGAAATCCCCACAAGTATGCCCCCTGGAGATGTCTCTGGAAAGATCCAAGCTCAGCACGTGAGTGTAAAGAGGTAGGAGCTGGTTTAGGTCTGTTTCAGCTCCTATGGGACTTCCCCAGTGGCTCAGTGGTAAAGAATCTGCCTTCAGTGCAGGAGCCACAGGAGCTGCAGGTTCGATCCCTGGGTCAGGAAGATCCCGTGGAGGAGGGCGCTGCAACCCACTCTGGTATTCTTGCCTGGAGTATCCCATGGACAGAGGAGCCTGGCGGGCTACAGTCCAGAGGGCTGCAAAGAATCGGACACGACTGAAGCGACTTAGCGTGTGTGAATGCAGTTCCTAGGAGGTGGGATGTGGCAGAGCCTCAGCCCTTGCCATGTGGCTGGGTCTGTGGACTTTTCTCATCAGCCACATGGCTGGTTGTATCGTACTCCGCTCTGTCCAGCCTGGGGAGGTGTCTAGCAGTGTGAAGACACACTCCCGGTTCTCCAGAAGCGTACCCTCTGATGGGAGACACAGTACAGCCCAAAAGAACCATGAAGCTCTCAAAACCTATCCTGCTAGGAGGAGGCTTCCTGGAATGGTGTGTCGCTGGTCTAAGAAGCTTCAGGGAGAAGATAGGGCCGGCTCACAGATTCTAGCACTGTCGGCTGGAGCCACAGGTCAAATGTGGATCAAGGAAAGGAGGACAGAGAGCTTTGCGGGCAGAGCACCTGCATGAGCGAGGACCTCGGGGCTGGAGCAGTCGTGGGACGAGAAGATGGCCCTGGGGAATCAGAGAGGGCGGTGAGGAGCCTGAATGTGGGCAAGGAGGGCGCACAGGTGTCTGGGGCAGCCGCCTGTGTCTGTGGGACCTTGACCCTGCCTGCAGGTGTTCAGGGAGTGCTCGGTGGGACCTGCCCTGGCCAGCTGGGCCTGGGCAGCCTTGTCGGGCAGGGACTCTGGGTGATGGTTGAGGAGGGACAGTGGCCGTGAGGGCCGACCCCTGTGTGCCACACCAGGTGCTACCCTGGTTGCTGAGTCTGGGCTTCCGGTTGCAACAAGACAAAGGCCGTTGCTCAGGAGAGAACAGCTGGGCACTGCTCAGGGTTTTCCTGGCTTTGGCCAGAACGTGCCACTAGGAGTTGACCAACTGAGGTGGACATCCCTCGGGGAGGGCCAGGCCGAGCTGCACACTCCTGTCGGGAGCTCTAGGTCCTGAGTAGGACCTGCCCTCCAGACCCGGAGCAGAGCAGCCCTTGAGTCGGACCAGGAGTGGGGAGGACAGAGCACTCCCCCTGAGAACACGGAGCCAGAGCCCGCCTCTCGGGCGCGCAGGAGCCAGGGGTCCGGGCCTGCTGAGGCTGGCGAGGACTGGCTGTTCTTGTTCTCCTGCCCTAGAGCAGCCATTGATTCTGGGGGAGGTGCTCCACCCACCCCACCCCTCAGCGTGATTTTCACCCTCTGCTGTGGGTTTTTTGCAGGACAGGTGAGGAAATAGCGTGCCAGGCATAGACTCTGTGAAAGGTGTTCTGAACCACCCAGCTTGTGGGAACATCATGTAGGGGCAGGAGGTGGGTACAGATTAAACTCAACACTACTCGGATCTTTCTCAAAAAGTGTTTTTGCATTTGGCATTTAGGGGAGTTTTCTGTTTGTTAAAGGAGGAAGACAGTTAGTCTTCAAATCCAGATCCTTATTTTTAGCCGGAGCTACCTGCCCTGCCAAGTCCTTGGGCTTCATTTTTCCGATCCTTGGTGTCTAGGTTTTGAAGGGCCTTCCCTCCTCCCCTCCAGGCTCTCGGCTCCCTTTGGCAGGGGCGGGTTTCGCTTTTGGCCCCAGCCAGTTTTCTAAGCAGGGCTTCGGGTCGGAGCTATTGAGCCAGGGGCCCCTACCTGCCTGGGCCTGCACCCAGCTGCCGTCACAGGCAGGCTCTGCCAGGGCGAATACAATGAACAAAGTTGGCTGGCCTCAGCTCTGCCGCCTGGGAGAAGCACAGGCTTTTCCCCAGCGGAGGAAAGAATGATCACTAGGGAAACCCAAGCTGCTTTTTTAGAAAGACCAAAAGAAGAAAAGAAAGAAGAAAAACGCATTTTTTCCAAACATGGACAACTCAATACTTTCGCTCAGACTTCTGCAAGAGCAGAACAAAGGCACTGACACAGAACGAACCTCCCGGGGCAGGGGCGTCTTCACCCACTTTCAGTGCTTTGTCACTGTGCCTTCCCGCAGTGTGTGTCAGGGAGGCTGTTCTGGGAACAGCTTGGAAAGGAGGGCAAGACAGGTCTTTATTCAGACCTGCCCCATCTGAAAGGTCACTCTTCTGATAAAGCACTTGCTGTTTATCCGAGACTATTTTTTAACTGGAGGAGAGATGATGGGGGCCCAGTTATCCTGTTGGCTGAAACAAAACAAGATCCTTGGAGCACACCAGGAAGCGGTGTGACCTTGGGCAAGTTACTTAACCTCTCTGAACATGTTTCACCATTTGCAGAATGGAGATAACTGGATGCATGTAGTGAGTGAGGATTACATGAAATATTAGCATGGTACCTGGTAGAGTTGGACACGACTGAAGCGACTTAGCAGCAGCAGCAGTGACATGTTAGGCATTTAATAGGTGATTTCTCTAACTCTTTTCCCAGACAAGCCAGGTTATGATCACTAAGCAACACACAAATGCACAGGCATACTTGCATGCACATGTGTGCAGCAAGGCAAAGGATTATGGCTGTATTGCTTTGGAGAGTCATGGGGTACAGAGATAATTTCCTTTTTCTGATGTTTTAGAGATTTTCCTTCATCTCTTTCACTCAGGAAAAAAAAAAGATACTCTTTATAATTATCTGAAAATAAAAATCAGCCAGGTGATCTACTTAAATAAAAAGGGAAGTGCTGGAGGAGAGAGTAGAATATTGAGGGAACAACTCAGGTGAGAAAGGGGTTAAAGAAGAGTGTGTAAACCCCAGTTTAAAATGAAATCCGTTCAGCAGTCTCACTGTTTATTATTTTCTTCACTGGAGTCTAGCAGAGTTACACATGTGTGAAATGGGTTTCTTTGGGAAGCTCTTCTTTCTCTTTTTAGCAATGTTACTTTCTGAACCAGAAACTGGTGTCAAGACACCTGGGCACTGGCCGCCTCTCTCTCTCTGAGTCATGGAGCTCCGAGGCCCTGGGAGCCGCCCTGCGGGTTCCCAGCTACCTCGAACATCCAAAGGGAAGCGTTGTAAGCAGTTAATCATACAAGTAGCTCATCTTCTTGCCACCGGCAATGATTTGCCTCTCTAGAAGTGCCCAGTGGATTTTTTGCCAGTCTCTTATGCCTCGGAGGAGAAAACCATTCAATTTTGTTTAAAAAAAAAAAAAAGGAAAGAAAGATAAAAGCTTGTACACAGAAGTACAAACAAAGTGAACATCTAAGGTTCACCTGTTCAATGACAGTATACAGAGCACCCACGTATATGTGTTACCGCTTCTTCAGTTCTCTCTCTAACCTGGTGGAGTGGCCAGTGGGAGGTTATCATGCCCAGTTTACAGATGAGAACACTGAGGCAGGAGAGGTTCGAAGACTTGCTCACAGCTGCAGCTGGGAAGCAGCAGAGCAAGGGATCATTCTAGCTCCAAAAGCTAGGTCGTGTGCCTTCTGGAAACAAAATCCAATGCTGTGGCCTGCCTCAGAGGCAGAGGACTTTGGACAGACTCACGGTGGAGGGGAAGAGTACAGAGAATGTGCAGGGTGGAAACAGCGGCAGGCCTGGCAGGGCCAACGGGAAGGGAAGCTGCAGGAAGGCCGGCTGCCGTGGATGAAGTGGGGTTATGAGGAGCTGTCTTCAAGAGGCCTGCTTGTCTGAGACAGTCCAGACTCCGCTGGGGCTGTTAGGAGGGGAGCAGAGCCCACAGAGGCCTGCAACTTCATCTTGCTTCGGGAGATTTTGACCACGTTCCTGATGGGTGACGTTGGATGTGCTCGCCCTCCTGCTGAGCCATGGGGGACCTCTCACAGCTGTAGGCCTACCTAATGGTGGTGGCCTCTCCCGGGGACCCTCTCAGCAAGCACTGGCTGAGTATCTGGTGGGGCCAGGCTCAGGGACTCCTGGGTCTCTGGAGGGTTACACTCACCCAGAGGAGAAGTGGGGAGCAGGTGTGCCCAGGGCACCTTGGGAGCCCCCGCTCAAACAGAGAAAGGGCTTCTGGGGAAAGGGGTCTCTGAGCTGCCTAGGAGTTAGCGGAGTCCTTTGCCTCCGTACCCATGCTTGTGAAAAATCCCTGGTGGCTGAAAGCGTTGAGGGCGGGCGAGGAGGGGTTTATGGAGCCAGGAGTTGCCAGCGGAATCTCACAGTCCTGAGAGAAGGCGTGTGTGTGTGTGTGTGTGTGTGTGTGCTTAGTGGCCCAGTCGTGTCTGACTCTTTGTGACCCTATGACTGTAGCCCTCCAGGCTCCTCTGTCCATGGGATTCTTCAGGTAACTGGAGTGGGTTGCCATTCCCTTCTCCAGGGGATCTTCCCAACCCAGGGATCGAATCCAGGTCTCCTGCATTGCAGGCAGATTATTTACCATCTGAGCCACCAGCAAAGCCCGAAGGTGTGTTTAGTGACCTGCAGATACCTCCGTGGTGGGGCAGGGGCACCAGGCCTGGAAACCTCCTACTACGTGTGAGGCAGTCCTCTAGCAAAGGGGCATCTGCTCCGCTACGTCACTACCCCTTTTTCCTTCACGCATCCCAACTTCTGTGGAGAGACACAGCGTTGGTTTGGAGGGGCAGGCGGTGGCTCAGAAGAAGACAGGAAGCAGGCCCCAGAGGGCGTGTGGGCTGAGCTGAGGAGAAGATGGTGTTGACCCTGGCAGCCTGCCCTCCTGTTGTGGGGGCTGGATTGGTACTCGGCTCCGATGCCACTGCCGGGCCCACTCCCTACTCAGTGGATGAGAAAGAGGTCACGAGCACGGGGAGAGCAAGGCCAGACCCTGAGGAATGTGCAGAGGGTGAATGAGGGGGGAGCTGAGGACATCATTCCCCTTCTGCGATTTTTGGGGTATACTGCTGGGAGCCCCCCAAGGAGAACCTTGCTGCTGCTGCTGCTAAGTCACTTCAGTCGTGTCCGATTCTGTGCGACCCCATAGACGGCAGCCCACCAGGCTCCTCCGTCCCTGGGATTCTCCAGGCAAGAACACTGGAGTGGGTTGCCATTTCTTCTCCAATGCAAGAAAGTGAAAAGTGAAAGTAAAGTCGCTCAGTCGTTTCCAACTTTTAGCGACCCCATGGTCTGCAGCCCTCCAGGCTCCTCCGTCCACGGGATTTTCCAGGCAAGAGTACTGGAGTGGGGTGCCATCGTAAGCACCTTCAATCTCTAGCCCTCCCCTCCCAGCAGTCTATGGCCATCGGCAGAGAGGGAGCAGGTCAGGAGCCAAAAGGCCTTGCAAGCCCCAACTCACCTGCTGCCACCTAACAGCAGGGCTCTTTCCATCCCAGGAGGCAGGGCCAGCCTCTCGGGGGAATGAGAGCATGCAGCCCCCGAGGGTCCTCAAAGGGGCCCCACGCTTGGTGCATACCATGCCTCCCCATCCTGATACTCTTAACAAGTTCTGGACCCAGGGCCCGAATTTTGCTTTGCACTGGACCCTGTGTATCATGCAGCCGATCCTGACGGCAGCTGAAGCATCTTGTGGGTAGGGTGGCCGGAGGCCCCCTCATCCCCTAGCCTTGGCTCTGGGTCCCTGCTTTCCCGCCTTCATCTTTTTCCTCCTCATCTCCACGAGTCCTTTTTGCCTATTTGATGGCCTGGCTTTGAGGTCATCCTGTTTAGCCCTTTTATTTGTCTTAAGGCAATGTTCCATGCAGCACGAGGCAGATAACTGGCTGGGGGAACCATCCGGAAGGCGGCGTTTGCCCAGGAGCCATTAGCATCATTGGGAAGCTTGGAGTCTGGTTAAGATAAACACAGAATCAGAGACGCTGCCCAGGCTTCCTCCCTGGGGCCCCGGCAGCCCCACTGGCCAGTGGATCGTTTCCGCGTTGGGCTCTCAAGGGCTCCGGGTGATTGGAGTCCAGGCCAGAATGGGGGTGAGGAGCAGCTTTCCTGGCCAGGGCTGCCCCGGGCACTCTGAGGCTCCGTGTGCTGGGTGGAGGGGTCGCTTATAGGGAGTAAATTCACATCTGTCCTGAGGCCTGGAATCTTCGGGCAAAGATGCGGAGGGAAAAGTGAGACAGAATGGTTAGGCCCCGAGCCTTCCAAAGGCGCCTAGTGGCTGGAGAGGGCTCGGCGCATGTTTGCCAGATTCTGAAACTCCCTTTCCGGGTGACTTCTGTCACCTCAAGCTTGAAGAGGGTTGGGGTTTTGTTGTTGGTTCCCCCCCCCACCCCCTGCTGCAAATCCCTCTCCACATTCTCTGAATATTTGAGCTCCCGTCAAGTCAGGTATGAAGGGAACCGGCCAGAGCAGTGTCAGAGCACCACTCATCTCTTGAGTCTTAAAGGACCAGCTTCTGCCCACTGGGGCTGGCTGTTTTCGGATCCTCCTGAACTTCTCTGAGTGCATTAGGGTTCTGCACCTTTTCCTGTGCAGCCAGAGTAGAGAACAAGACCCCACCTCTCACAGAGTAAGGTCAGGGCTGTAGCAAACATCAGCAGAAGGCCTTCTTGCCCTGCATGCAGGTAAGAAAACAGAGCAAAACCCAGACCAGTGCTTATTTAGCCCAGGTGTGCAGGCAGTCATCTAGGGATTTGTGGAGCCAGGTTGTCTAAGCCCACGAAAAACCTTACTTCTGGTCTGCAGTTGACTTACATCCAGCACAGAATCAAAGTGAGAGATGTGTGCCTCCTCCCCCCGCCCCCTGCCATCCTGCTTGACAGGCCATCAGCTTTGTGGGGCTTGCTTTCCCCTTGGAATGCTGCCCAAGAACATCCCGAGTGCAGGATCCCAGCCACAGTCTAGGAACGATTGTCTGGTGTGATCTGACTCATGGGCGAGCCCAATGTCACCTGGTAGCTAAGCTGGAAGTGGTCCCTGCCCAGCTCCAGAGTGAGACCTGTCTGGGGTGGTAGTGGTCAGTCATGGAGCATCTCCCAAAGACTCTGCGCCCCTCTGCTGAAGAAGCAGCCTGAATATCCCCTCCCCTTGAGCAGCCTCGTGTCCTGGCTGCCCAGGGGAACCGCCGTGAAGAAATCTCGTCCTTCCCGCCCGGTTTTCTGTCCCCGTCACCTCGTCCAGCATGCTCTGGGCTGGGAGGGGCCCTGTTGTGGATAGACACTGCTGTTGGTAGCTTGGTGTGAGGTTCCCAGGATGAACTGGCACCTGGGGCTGGGAGGAGAGTGGAATGACTGGGAAACAATTCAACTCGTAAGATTCTTCATCTTCCAGAGGTGGACTCCTGTCCACCATGGGGCTGTTTGAAGATGAGAAATGAGTCCGTAAAGTGCCCGGCCCAGCTCCTGTCACATAGTGAGAGCCCATAAGCGATGAGTCAGTGCTGGGGGAGGCTGGCGCCCATCCTGTTGGACGTCTAGGGAAATGAGCCCTCCTGGTGAGATGACAGACGATGCCAGCTTGCAGGCACTTTCTGAGAGCCATCCCTTTTGCTTTGTCATGCTCAGCAGACTGGAGGGGAACACCCCAGCTTATCCATTTAGTTAAGCTGGTTCCAGATCTGCGTGTGAGTAAGGAGTGCATCAGAGCTGAGCTTGCCTGACTCAGCTAACTGACTTCTCAGATTGACATGTGAGGATCCTGCCACCCAGAGAGGTCAGGGGGTGTGTCAGGCAGGTGGAGCTTCGGGGGCGTTCCAGGGAGGGTCAGCGGAGGGTGTCCAGAGAGCCCTGGTGACTGGGAGGTGATGGAGGACCGTAGCCAGCGAGATCAGCAGGCAGCCAGCCTGGAGGAGGGACCAGGCACCCTCGGCCACACCACTTTCAAGGCCTGTGAGGGCTGCCTGTGTGTCTGACATAGCTGGGCTCAAGAAGCTCAAGACCTGGGGCTATGGTTTGATTCCAGTGACTGACGCTCTTGAGGGTCTCCCCGGAGAGAAAAGATGATCAACTCCTCGAGATGGAATTCTTCCAGATTGTCGGGCTGTTCTCCTGTCTTACTGGCCTCCTGTCTTGGGTTAGGGGAGAGGCCTGGCCTCCACTTCTGAGAACTGTGGCTTCCTCCAGCGAGGGGCTTGGAGGGAGACTGCTAGACCTCACCTGCCTTCTGGAACTGGCTGCCTGGGACATGGCCTCTACCTGGAGCAGGTGGTCCCTGGATGGGTGCTGGGGTCCCGGCATCATCGTAGGGGAACCAATTCTCTGTGACCTCCCACCGTTCTGTTTCTCTCCACTCCTATGGGCTGGGGTTGGGGGGGCCATGATCACCCTGCAGCCTCCTTTCCTGGGCCTGGACCAGGATCTGCTTTTCTGTTTAATGTTTGGCAGCGACCTTAGGCATGGCCTGGGTGCTGCTATTTAAAACCACAGGAAAATCCCCTGCGTACTGCTGCCAGCGCAGTTGAGAAATCCCCTGGTGTGCACACCCGGCCCAGTGGAATATTCCACCTTGGAAGGGGCGGGCTCTCTGGCCTTGGCCACGTGGGGTCCATTTTCACGTTGAAGAATTGCTTCCTTGTGGAGAAGGTGTGGGAAAAGGGAAGCTACCCAGAAAAAGGTCCCGTTTACTTAGAGCTCAGCCATGCTGGGAGGCTCTTGGGTCCCATAAGCCATCAGAGGACCCCTGCCCTGGAGCACCCTTCTCCTTTTTAGACCCCTGGACCTAGAGGTTTCACAGCTCAGATGCCCCTGCTGGGCCGGAGCCCGGCTTTTCTCAGCCAGCATCAGTTCCCTCCTGCCTCCTGCGTCCCAGGCCCACTGCCCAGTGGGTCCCGGTGGGTCCCCAAAGAGCTGCATCCCAACTGGGTGGGTCTGGCCCAGCCCCAGCTCCATGGCCTTTATTCTTTAGTAAACTTATCTCCAGACTGACTATTCCTGGGGTGACTTCAAGGACACTCTTCCTTGAACTCAGACAGCTAAGACTCTTCCACAAACACCTCTGTGCCTGTGAGCTCCTAATGGCTTTACCTCCTGGGACCAAAGGAAGCTATGTGTTATTCCCATTTTACAGGTAAGATAATAGGGCCTCAGGAAGGGTCCAGAACATGTCCCAGGTCAGTGAGGAGTGGATGGAGCCAGGTCTCCCCCACACCACAGTCCCGAGTCCAGCCATCTCAGCCCAGCATCCAGAGCCAGTCTTGCCTACTCGCCCTTATCAACCACTGCTTCCAGCTCTCGTTCCCAGCACACGTGGCCCGTTCCTCTAAACCCCAGTCCTGGGCCTCTGTTCTCACAGGCCCCGCTGCCTTCAGGAGTCTTCTGCCCCCTCAAGTCTGCCCTTAGACCGCCTCTGGGGGTCAGCCTTCCTTCCCAGCAGGCCTCAGTCTTTGCATCACCCCACTCCCAGCCCCACCCCGGCAGCCAACACTCCTCCCTGGGTTTTCTGCTGTCACTACATCTGCAAATCGGGGTCTCTCGTCTTTCTCTGAGGGGCCTTCATCTTGGGATATGAGAAGGATTGTTTTTCAGAGTTCTAGAGTATCCACATGGAGAAGGCAATGGCACCCAACTCCAGTACTCTTGCCTGGAAAATCCCATGGATGGAGGAGCCTGGTAGGCTGCACTCCATGGGGTCACGAAGAGTCAGACACGACTGAGCAACTTCACTTTCACTTTTCACTTTCATGCATTGAGAAGGAAATGGCAACCCACTCCAGTGTTCTTGCCTGGAGAATCCCAGGGACAGGGGAGCCTGGTGGGCTGCCGTCTATGGGGTCGCACAGAGTCGGACACGATGGAAGCGACTTAGCAGCAGCAGCAGCAGAGTGTCCATAGGACCAAAGAGCATGGGGGACCAGTTGTCCATCTATCCCTAGACAGATGAGAAAACTGAGGCCCCAAGAGGGTTTGTGAAGAAGGACAATGTGGGGGGACTTCCCTGGTGGTCCAGTGGTTAAGAACCCAACTCTCAGTATGAGAGATGCAGGTTCGATTCCTCGTCAGGGAACTAAGATCCCACATGCCAAGGAGCAACTAAGCCTGCAAGGCAAAAAAAAAAAAAAAAAAAGGTCAGTGTGGGTTTAGTCGACCTCTTACGGGGAAGTGGTATAGGATGGGGTCAGCTTAGCCCTGGCTGGAGAACGCTGTGCCTTCCCCCGCCTCCGACCCGGCTCAGAACCTGCCGGACCCTTGTCCCCTCTGAGCTCAGTTGCAGGAGTGTGATCAGAAGATGGTGGCCACTATGTACTTTTCTTTCAGACCCACCTAAACGTCTTCCCCGGGTCGCACAGACCATCACTTGATTGGTTGTCTCATGTAACTAGATTTTCCCATTGCTGCCCTCACGCATTGTCTGCCATGAGTATTTATGCAGTCCTCTGGGTGCTTAGATAAGAAACACTGGCTTTCCTTAGCCGCCTTTGGTGATCTCCATCAGAAGGACCTAGGAAAAACACCTTTGTCGATGAGGCCAGCCCTTTGTCATGTGGCCTGGCAGAGCGCTACCCTCACTTAAGGATAGAATAGGTCTTGACGGTAGAGCGAGGGTTTCTGGGATGGGTCAAACATTGCCAGGTTCACGTAGGGAAGAATTTTTCTCCTTAAACAGATTTTAACTTAAAAACTTGATGACAGAAGTAGCTGAGTCTCACCATGGAGAAAAAAACAAAGGAGACCAATTTAACCTTGATTTACCCTTGGGGAGTCCATTCAGCATCCTCTGGGTGGCTGCTGGCAGACGGTGCAGGACAGGAAAGGAGGAGCTGCCTCTGCAGGGTGCCCTGTCCAGGCAGGACCCTCTTTTCTGCAGAATTCCCAGCTTCCCCGTCCCAGCACAGAGTTTTGGGGGTTCACTGTCTGTGGTTTTGCTGGTTAAGGGGTCCATTTCTCAGGAACTTGAAATGCTTCTCAGTTCACTTCTCATCACCCCCTTCAGGGGCTCAAGACACTTGATCTTCATGTCTACAACCCATTCTTATTAAGGTTCACTTAGGGATATTTTTATACAGAGAAATGTTTATTGCCAGGGATAAAAAGGATTTTTTTTTTAAAAAAGTGGTCATGTAGGTGAGGGTTTAAATGCTACTATGTTACTTACTTGTCTGAGGCTGGGGTTCTGCAAATGGAAAGGACAATGATTACCATGCTGAGAAAATAAAGTAAGGTGCTTAATAAAGATTAGTTCTCTTTTCTGCCCAAGGAGCCCCTCCTATACACACACACATACACAGTTTTTATTTAAGAAATGTCCTGAGAAGGAGAAGTACAGTGGAGAGGGAGTCTCACGGGCTTGCTCACCCCTGGGGCACCAAAGCTTTGGCGGACTGCAGTCCCCGGGGAATTTCCTTTAAAGTCTCCTCACACCCCTCATAGGTAAGAGGTGCCTCTGCTGCCATCGCCTGTGCCAGTGCAGAGTGAGATGGCACGCTGCCGTGGGGCGACCATAACCTCTCTGGTCTTCCCCTTATGAGCCCTTGCTGTTGGGATGAGAGAGGTCATTTTCCAGAGTCCTAGAGTGTCCACCGATGCAGAGAGCATGGGGACCAACTAAACCCTCCCTAGACAGATGAGGAAACTGAAGCCTCGAGAGGGCCATGAAGAAGGGCAGTGTAGGTTTAGCCGTCCCCTGACGGGCGTGGCATGGGAGGGGGTCAGCCCTGGATAGAGAACCTCTACCCCCCCGCCCTTTGTTCTCAGAGCTTGTTGGAGCCTGTCCCCTTGACTCGGGGTGTTTTGCTCAGCCCGTTTGTACAAAGGGGGCAAAGCCCCCTAAATACATGTCACATAGATGTTGGAGGCAAGGTCCTCGGAGCCCTCTGCTTTGTGCACGTGGCACTCACCTCTCGTCCTGTGGCCAGAGCTTACCTGGCTTTGAATTCACCCTAACCAGAAAGTAGTAGTTCTGCTTCTAACGTTGAGTTTTTCATTTGCTTGTTTCTAGAGCAAATCATGGAGGAAAATAAAAAACATGGTGCACTGGTCTCCCTTTGTCATGTCCTTCAAGAAGAAGTACCCCTGGATCCAGCTGGCAGGACACGCAGGTAGCTGCAGCTCTCCCAGGACGTCTGGCTCTCTGGGGAGGCGACCAGCACGTGTTGGGGGTGGCCCTGGATATTCCGGGCGTTCAAGGTTCCGAGCAGAGATGCTGTCCAAGAGAAGGGCCCTAACACTGCCTTGAAAATGCACACGACAGTCGCCCTGTCCATAGTCTGCACCCCTTCATGGATCACACACCCCCCCCCTTCAGCCTCTGTCTCTTTCAATCTCTCCCTTTCAATCTTTCCTTTTAACTCAATAAAACAAAATCATCCGTCTTTGTAGCTCGCTGCCATTTGTCACCCTGGACAAAGAGGCAAAGCTAAGTGCTTCCCCAAGTGCCTGCTGTATGCCACCTCACCGTGCTCCTCGGGTAACAGCACGAATGCAGATACGGTGTCTGCCCCAGAGGAGACTCGTAGCTGGTGGGAGAGACGGGCAGGTCACTCCACGAGTGGTAGACGGTGTGGAGTGCTGGCTGCAGCGGCCAGGCCCTGGGCCGGCCGTGAGGTCTCCAGGTGGCCCTCAGTGACAGGGGAGGGCGTCTAGAGCTGTCTCGCCCACTAGCCGTGGCCCTTTGTCATGCATCGGCCTTTGTAATGATCCATCCGTCATCAGGGGGGTTTTCAGCGGCTGCCTGTGGACTTCAGGGCAGCACAAGGTCTGACATTTTTTTATATCCTCAGCCACATTGGCTTAGCTCAAGGCAGGCCGAGGGACACCCTTCCTCAATGCTTGCCTGAGGGTGTGGCTCAGAAGTGTGGGGTCCCCACTTCTCTGCCAGTCTCCCTGTCCTGGCACTAAGTCGCATCCTTTCAAGGGCTTCTCCGAGGAGACACCTTCGTGACTGGGAAGGGTCAATGGTGGGGTGGGAGGTAGAAATCACATAGAGGGGGGTGCGTAGATCCTGCCCAGACCTCTACTAGCCTTGCTCACCCTCCAGCTGTGAGCATTGCTCTGCTTCCAACTTCAGAGGAGGAGCCTAGGGTCTGGGAAGTCAGGGAACCAGCCCAGAGTGGCCGTCTGGGTGTGGGGGAGACTGGGACTTGCCCCTACTCCCCTTAAAGGGCTCGTTCTGCCAGCGGGGACCTGGGCAAATCCTCAGCCCTGTGCTTAGCCAGCCCCGCAGCATCCCGTGATGGAGGGGCGTGTGTGCAGGGTTGGAGGGCAGGGCAGGGAGGCCCGGGCCAGAGACCCAGGGTCCCTTCCCACCTTGCTCCGCAGGGAGCTTCAAGGCGGCTGCCAACGGCAGGATCCTGAAGAAGCACTGTGAGTCGGAGCAGCGCTGCCTGGACAGGCTGATGGCTGACGGCTGAAGCCCT
>SJXQ01009300.1:172713-191067 GCA_006408695.1 Aepyceros melampus | reverse complement strand
TGATGGACTGCAAGATGGGCGTCAGGTGAGCCAGGCTTCTGGGGCAGGGCCGCCCACTCCTCGCCACCTAGCTGGCTGGGCAGCAGATACTGGGCAGGGCGGCGCTCAGGGATCTCAGGAGGCAGGGGCTTTCTGGGCGGCCCTCGAGGCCTCGTGTGTGTGAGGACGGGCCAGGGGTCTGGGTGGACCCCACCCTGGTCATCTCACATATGTACGGAGAGGACCGGGAGACTGGCTCTGCCCAGGATGACCCCTTTCCTTCTCCAGTGAGCCAGGGACCCAGGGGACCTGGAGGAGTGCCGAGCCTCCCCACGGAGAAGGCTGCCCATTTGGTCAGGCAGGATTGCTGGGGCGAGCAGCGGGGGCGCCTTCCTGTTACATGGGTCATGAGGTGGGCAACTGGAGGAGAGGCTCTTCTTATCCCATTCTCCCACTCCTGCCGCCTGCCCCCATGCTGGTGAGTGGGAAGAAGGACCTGGTCAGTAGATCGTGTTAATTTGCCAAAAGACTCGAGCCTGCCATAAGGGAGCAATGGAGAAGGAGGCATGAGAGGGGCATGCCAGGGGCATGAGAGGCCCTGACAACAGGCACCAGCTTGCTGCCTTCTGGACTGGGACTGGTGGTGGCCCTAGCCTGGCAGCTGCGTGTTCCCGGGTCAGGGACAGGACACATGGCCAGATGAGTACGTGGGCGGCCTGTATGTGGAATTGGGTCCCCCCACCCCACCCCAGACTCTGCCCAGACAGGACCCAGGAGGGAAGGAGCCAGGAGGAGTGGGATGGAGGAGACAGGGTGGCCCTGGGACCTGGCCGCCAGCCCTTTGCTGGTCAGGTTTCCTCATCTCTCAGACTCTGACCATCTCATCTCAGGAGTCACAGAATAGCTCCTTCTCCCCAGCAGGGCAGCAGGCGGGGAAGTCCCTGCAGGCCTCAGAGAGCCGCCCAGCTGCAGGTGCTGAGGGGAGGCGGCCAGACGCCTGCTCCTCCATCCCGCCCGCTGCTCGCTGGGGAGACCAGACTCCTGCCGCAGAGCTCACAGCTGGAGCCTGTATTTGCTTTGGATGGTTTAAGCAGTTCTACTTCTTAAAAGAGGAGATTGAGAAAGAGGAGTGTGTGTGAGAGTGTGTGTGCATGCGTGCGTGCGTACAGGAGAGAAGCAGGCAATCTGGTCAGTTTTCTTTCCCTCTTCATTCCTCCTGGGAGTTGTGTCATAAAATCAGACCCTGCAGGCTGGCCCACTGTGTCCCCTTGGCGTTGTCCCGAGGGCGGGGACGAAGGGGTGGGTAAGTAAAGGTCCCAGTCTTTGCTCTGGCACTGTCCCCAGCCTCCCAGCCTTCTCCTCCCTCCATCCAGGGGTCTCACCATCTCTAGCCCACCGGGCAGGAGACAGAACATCCCTCCAGCCACCACTTGGCCACTGCCCTTCTCCAGAGTCTTAATTTCTGTGCCTGGAAGGCACTCGTGTGATGCACTAGGAAGCACCCTCTCAAGGGGAGACACATAAAAATTCTGATGGCCGTACGGTCAGACCACTGCCAAAAAAAAGTACACCCCTTGGGAAGAACGCGTGGCCAGTCAGTTCTGAAAGGCTGCCAGTGTGTCCGTCTGTTCCCTGGCAGGCTGTGGGGGACAGGAGCCGCCGCCTCTCACCAGGCCGCCCCCTCCCTCTGCCACCTGTCCCATTGCACCCAGGGCTCTTGGGAGCCACCAGCAGGGCTGCGATACAGTGAGCTCAGTCCTGGGCAGAGCTTGGAGACTGAGAGTGTGGGCAAGTGAGGGCCCGAGTGGAGGGAAAGGGAAAGGCCTCCCCCAAGCCAGTCCCCCTCCAGCCCCACCTTCCTTGTCTCCTGGGTCTTGAGTGTGGAGGGCCCTCCTGTGCTCCGAGTGTTGAGGACCTCTTACAGCCATCCTGGCAGATGGGCCCCAGGCCAGTCTGGGGCAGAAGGCTAAGGGACTCGTCAGGGCCATGCAGCCAGACAGACACACCTCCCACCTCTGCAGCAGGCCTCTGACTGCCAGTCTAGCCTGGGCTGCAGCTTGGCCCTCCCAGGGGCTCTGTGGTTGTCAGAGGGAGGAGGCTGGAGCCGGGGCCACCGCAGACCCTGCATCCCCAGCAGGAGGGGCTCAGGCTCATCACAGACTTGTCACGTGGTGGAAGGACCGATCAGCAGACTGGGCCTCAGCCATGGTGGAGCCTGAGCACAGGGTGATGGAGGCAACTGTGGTGTCCTAACGAGGGGCGTTCTTGGGACCCCGGTTCCTCAAGGACATCGGCTTGCTTTGCTCTAGGGAGTTTTCTTCGATTTAACCTGTAACTCTGTGTCTGGAGAATCAGGAGTGTCTCCCTGATGTTTGGGCCAGGGACTGGCAGGCAGAGACCGAGCTGCCTGTAGCACCTCTGCCCTTGTGGAAGCAGGCTGGAGAGGGTGGTGGGAATGGGTGGCTTTGGTGTGTCACCTGTTGGCTCCCCATGGGCCGGCTGCCTTCCTGAGAGGAGCCCTCCCTCTGCTTCATCTTGTGGCTTCTCCCCTTGGCCTCTGCTCCTCCACGTGACATGGAGACATGACCTTCCTGTGGGGGTGAGCGAGGTGGGCTGGGCCAGTGTCAGGACACTCTCAGTGGACCCCTGACCCCCCCACCCGGCTCGTGACCTTTGTGGGCATCTGCCCAGCCCCTTTCCTCCCTGGAAGGTGAGCAACTCTGTCCAGATTGAGCTGCGCGGGTCCCTTTTTGAAGAAAGCCCTGTGTGGAAAGAAAGGGATTTGACATTGAGGGTTGCTTCCTGTTTAAGGAGCTGCTGAGAAATCTTTGCAGAAGTGCACCCATCCACCCGCCCTGCAGGCCCTTGCAGTGCACTCAGGAGCATTGGGATGGCAGCTCCTTCCACACCGCACACACAAAAACACACACAGGCCAGCACAACACAAGTCCACACAGGCCTCCTGCCCACAGCCTCTGCCCTGAAGCTCTCATCATCACTGACCTGGCTGTGTACACAGTAGTGTTTGTGTGCATGGGCGTACGTATAGTGGTGTGTGTATGCATGTGTGTGTGTGTAGAGGGCACACCAAAGCAGACCACCTCCTTTTGGTCTTCATCATTCCCTGTGCTGTGCTGTGCTTAGTCGCTCAGTCATGTCCCATTCTTTGCAACCCCATGGACTATAGCCCTCCAGGCTCCTCTGTCAGTGGGATTCTCCAGGCAAAAATCTGGAGTGGGTTGCCATGCCCTCCTCCAGGAGATCTTCCCAACCCAGAGATCAAACCCAGGTTTCCCACATTGCAGGCAGATTCTTTACCGTCTGAGCCACCAGGGAAGCCCAAGAATACTAGAGTGGGCAGCCTATCCCTTCTCCAGGGGAACTTCCTGACTCAAGAACCAAAGCGGGCTTTCCTGCATTGCAGGCAGATTCTTTACCAGCTGAGCCACCCAGGAAGCCCTCATCACTCTCTGGAAGGCCCTAAATGACCAGGCCCAAGGTCACACCCAAAGATTTGCTTCTTTCTTGTTAAGAGTTGGCCTAGTGGTCCTGGAAACTTTTTAATAGATTGAGATTTAGATTTGACTAGTGTGTTCTGGGTCCTGCACTGGCAGGTTAGAGGTGGGTGGCCGTGGAGCAAAGCCCCCCGGGACAGATGGTGAGTGGAGGCCAGGCTGGCTGTCACAGGCCACCATGTGGGCAGTGCCCACCCACACTGGCCTGTGGAGAAAACTTCCCTCTACTCAACTGACACTGCAGATTTCTGTCTCGGGAAGGGTCACAGACAGCTGCTGAGCTCGTTGTGGGGGTGACGGGGAGTTTGAAATAGGAGCAGGGAGGAGGGTGGGCGTCTGATGGGCAGCAGGGAGGTGACTCACCCGGTTGACCCTGGGATGTGCAGCAGGGGAGTTGGCTCACCCCATTGGCCCTGGGGGTCAGGGAGGGCAGCCTGGGGCCAGGAATTCAGTGCCAGGCTGCCCAGAGTCTGTACTGTCCCCGCTTCTGTTATGTCCGCTGGTTTTTAGGGGACCCCTGCCAGTTGGGCCTGCAGGCTTCCCCCCTGCCCTGTCCCTGACACCTGTGCAGAGGGTGCGGTGGTGAAACAGTTTCTTAACTGTGTCTTCTCAAGGCCTGGTGTCCAAGAGGCAGAAGAGCCAGCATGTCTCTTCTGTGCAAAGGGAGCCCCAAGGCTCCCCTCTCCTCCCCACCGTCATGCTCCTCCCTCCAGCACTGTGGCTCCTTCAGAGCTGCCTTCTGGCCTGGTCTTTTTACTCAAGAAGGTGCTCCCTCTTCAGAGAGCACCCTCAGGAGCACTAGGGAGATGGGCAGGGTAGAGGGGCAGAACATGCTCCCAGACCCACACAGGTGCTGGCTTCCGAAGCCCTCGCTTCTTGGGAAGGTCCCAGGCAGACATTGGGGGCGGGGACGCTGGGCCCTGAATGGACTTGCCTTCATCCCCCTCCCCATGCTCACCCCAGCAGGACGAGCTCCTAAGCTGCCCTGCCTCCTCCTCCTCTGCTGGTCCTGTGAGCTTCCCTGAGAAGGATGAGCTCCTTGGGCTTTGTCAGGCCTTCCCAGTGGTCCGAGAATGAAGTTGCCCCTGTTAGGCAAGGCTGCTCCGGTCTTTGTGAAGAGCCAGGCCCAGCCCAACCCAATGTGTGCCCGTCCTGCCTGAGCCTGGCTTGGCCAAGCTGACTGCAGCCCTCGGGCAAGGCACCAGTGGGCCTCGGTCCAGCCAGCAGCCCTCATGTGGCCTCCCTTCCCTTGCAGGACCTACCTGGAAGAGGAGCTCACCAAGGCCCGGAAGAAGCCCAGCCTCCGGAAGGACATGTACCAGAAGATGATTGAGGTGGACCCAGAGGCCCCGACCGAGGAGGAGAAAGCCCAGCGGGCCGTGACCAAGCCGCGGTACATGCAGTGGAGGGAAACCATCAGTTCCACAGCCACCCTCGGGTTCAGGATTGAGGGCATAAAGGTGAGGATGGCCAGGTGGGGCCTAAAGCTGCCAGAGCCGCCCAGCTCCTGGATGGGAAAGGACTGGGTCCTTGGATTCCACCAACATTCACCCCAGGGGTCCTTCAGAGGCTGTAAGATTCCTCCCAGTATAGAGCCAGGGCATGGGCAGCCCCAGGACAGACGTTTGGAGAAATTGGCCTTCTCCTTGGTCTGAGGTGGGATGGCCATGGAGGAGGCTGGGGCCTTGGAGCAGGGATGCCTTCTAGCCCTGCCCAGCAGTAAGCGCTCTGCTATTGACCCTGCCTTCAGTCCAGACTATGCCCGGCATTGAGTACCCACCCAGCAGGGCCCTGCCTGGATGCCAGGGCTGGGAGCTGGCTCATTCTGCCCAGGGTCCCAAAATGAGGACTTTCAGTGAGATGCAGGCAAGGGAGGGAGCCTGCTAGCTGCTTTGACATCCGAGTTGTCTGCCCAGATGGGCAGGACTAGGCAGTGCTCGTCTGGGTCACCAAACACCTCTGGGGAGCCTGCACCAAGGCCACCCCGCAACTTCCAGGCCACCTCATTCTCCTTTCTTTCCCCTTCACTCACTTGAGTAGGGCCTGAGAATGCTCTCCCCAGAGCCAGGCTCCCAGACGCCGCCCTTGCTGTTGGATCTGGGCGTCTGCTCAGACGTGCGTTTCGCCCCAAGCAGCATGGTGTGAGGTGCTGGCCCCTCGGTCTCAGGCAGCCATCCCTGTCAGAGGAGGACAGTCCCTGAGCGTTCTTGGGTTTCTCTTCTCTGTGCATTCTTGGCTCATGTTGGCCGGCCCTTGCCCAGAGTAGGGCATGACTCCCGAGCGAGTGAAGCCGGGGCAGCCTCCTTGCAGATGGCATTGGGTGGAAGTTTCTGCTGGGCAGTGGCCCCTGGGACGGCTGCTTTACAAGCTGAGAAAGCCGCTTGCCCCTCCCCTGTCTTCTGAAGTCAGCTTTCGCTGTTTTTTTGCGAAAGTGTTGTTATATGCACATCCTTTTCCTCTCAGCGCTCCTTTTCCTTTCTGGATCTGTCTGCTTTCCCCCTTAGCTCTCTCTCCATCTCAAGCTGGATCTTCTGGTCTGTCTGATGTCCAGCTGTGTGGGAGCAGCCCACAGCCCGTCTTCTCGGGCTCTGAGAGAAGCCAGCTGCCTTCACCAGCTCTCCACCAGCCTCTCCCCTCCTTAGTACCCTCTACAGAGACCCTCTGTCGGGTGGGGAAGGCCCAGCCCACCGCTCTCTCCTTCTGCCCAGGGTCCTGCCCATTCTTGCAGAGGCAGCCACAGTGCCTTAAGCTCAGCTCCTGGGGTGCACAGACCATGTCTGGGGGCTCCTAGGAGAGCCATCCTTTCTCACTCTTTGATCTTAAACAACAGATTTCCTCATAGAGGTGCTAATTAAGCCTCACGTGTTGCCTCGTCTGCCCGGAACAGACATAGCACGGGGCTCAGGAAATGGACCCATTTTGTGTGCTGGGCGGGGCTGGGAGCTGGGTTGGCTGTTAAACCTTGGCTTTCAGGGAACCTAAGTCAGAGACCTGTAATTACAAAGGGAATCTGAACGTGGGGCAAGGGGCTTCTCTCTCCTGTGAGGAGCAAGGGTGTCCCTGGGCAGCAGGGACCTTCTGGCACCCAGGTTCCACGGTGCCGGCACCCCGGGCCTCTGGGGCAGCGGAGTCCCGGGCGGCTCCCTCAGAGCCCCGCTGCTCACACTCGGGACCCTCAGGACGGGCAGCTGTCACGGCCCTGCTCCCGCATCTTGGCCCAGGCGCCCCTCAGGCCTCCAGGCCTCCCTAATGCTCTTCCTCTCGCTGAGACACTGGTGCCAGCCGCTCCCTCTCCTCAGCCAGGGCCCAGGTCGGGCGCCCCTCTGCTGTGCCGCGCCGCTGACTGCCCCATGCCTGGTCAGTCCGGCGCCTGCCCCCTCGTGCTGCACGCGGGCACCTCACTGCCTGGGGGCAGTTTGGGGCTCCTGGCTCTGAAGCGTGGGGTGGGGGAATGAGTGCAGTGCCCACCTGCGGGCTGTCTGCTGAACTGCCTCCCGGGTGGGTGTCATTCTTTCCAGAAAGAAGACGGCTCTGTGAACCGGGACTTCAAGAAGACCAAAACGAGGGAGCAGGTGATTGAGGCCTTCAGAGAATTCACTAAAGGAAACCCAAACATCCTGGTGAGTCGGGTGCCCCCTCGCAAAGGGGGCTGGGCCCTCTTGGAGGTTCTTGCCCTGAGCCATGGTACCCATGCAGAAAACCCTGGCCCCAAACTTCTGCTTGGAAGGTGGAGAGGGAGATGGTGTGGCTGTCAGCCTGTCGGCGGGTGAACACGCGCTTGTTTTTTCCCTTCGCCAGAAACTCAGCTGCCCAGAACGCCTCCATCACCTTCAGAGCAGTCCTTTCCAAGGCTGTATCCTCTAGCTCCCCACCCCCCACCAGACCCCGCCCACTGCCTGCCAAGTATTACACCAAGTGCTCAGCAAACCCACAGAGCAGCCGCCTGCAGCGGCTCATCATCCTTGTCCCCATTTTACAGATGAGGAGACTGAGTGGTCAAGGGCACACAGTGAGGAAAGCAGGGGAGCTGGGGCTCACACCCAGGGGCCCGGCAGCCTGCTGGGCCCTGCACTTCTAGGCCTGGCCAGCCCTCCACCAGACTGAGACCGAGGGAGGGAAGTGTGCGGGGGAAGGAGGGTGAGATGTCACATCACCCTCCCCAGCCAGAACTGACGGGCTCCCAGCCTGGAGGTGTGGGTGGCAGAGGTTCGTGACAGATAACTTCATTTGCTGTAGGCAGGCTGGACAGATGCTCTGAGCACTAGGATCATGTGAGATAGGGCGTGGTGAGCCCCCACACCCCAAGGACAGGGCACCCTGTGAAGGTCAGGGACTTGACTACACCAGGGAGGTGGGCCCTGGGGCCCTCCTGAGAGGCACCTTCTCTTGCACGGGCTCGCCAGGACTGCTGAGCGGGAGGGCTGGACCGAGACAGCCCTTCTCCAAGGAGACTCAGCCCCGGCTGGTACTGGGCGGTCTTCCTCCCGCCTTCTCCAGCCTAGGGACTTTGGCCTGTGGTAATAGCTGAGGCTTCAGTCATGGGACAGGTGCCCCAGCTCAGCAGAGCTGCTACAGAGTGCACAGTGCCCGCGCCTGGACAAGAGGGGTTTATTCCTGGCACCGAGCCCCAGGCTGGCGCTGCTGCACATGGGTGTCGAGGGGACCCTATGTGCTTGTGTGCGCGGGCTTCCCTCCTTGCAGCCCCCCAGGAGGGTGGACACCCCAGGGCCAGCACAGCTCTGTGGAGAAGCCACTGGCAGAGAGATTTGTGGCTTTGGCTCTTTTATGCTGTTCTTTTCAAAAGTTCAGGGCTCTGAAGTTTGTGTGAGGAGGTTCGCACCATGGCAACCGGGCTCCCTGGGTGCTGCCTCCACACTGCTGGCATTCCAGAATAGACTTAACCCCTGTGCGAGGGGCTCCTGGAACTGACTCCCCTCCACCCCAGCACCTCCTGTCACGAAGCAGTATGGAGTAAAGGGAGCGTGGGACCAGGGCCCCAGCTGCCCTGCCTTCATGGGGCCTGTTTCTTCATTTCTAGATGAGGAGCTTGAAATAATCAGAGTGTAAGGACCCTCTCACGCTGACAGTCAGTGACTCTTAACAGGCTAAATGACACCTAACCCCACCACACACCCCCCCAATATATTTAAAAATCTGGGCATCTTTCTGTTCCCAGATTGCCTACCGGGACAGGCTGAAAGACATCCGGGCCACCCTGGAAATCTCTCCCTTCTTCAAGTGCCATGAGGTAGGTGTCAGGCGTTTGTCCTCAAGGGCGGAAACCTGTGCTCTGTGTGGTGGGCCATGACCTTGGGGCGCGCCTGCCTGAGTTGTGGGCCTGCCCGCCACGCTAACAGACCTGCTCCCGAAGCCCGAGGGCCATCCTTAGGCTGACTGCAGCCGGGTCAGGCCCCTCACTCCATGCAGGAACCACATTGCAGCCATCTGCCAGGCTCCCCAGGACGGCCACGGGGACTGTGAGCTGAGGTCCCATCGCCCTCTCCTTCCTCTCCCTCCCGACCACGGGGGCTCCTCCGTTCTGAGTGGCTGTGGCAGGACTTGTGTCTCCCACACCCGAGGATCTCTGAGCTGCTGGAGTAGCCAAGTAGCCCTCCATCACCGCCCTGAGATCTTCAGGAAGGGCAGGCAGGTCTCGGGGTACCACTCTGGAGCAGGGCTCCTGCCTTCCTCTGCGGGCAGAGGGAGCACACAGGGAGCCTGAGAGAGAGAGGATTTGGGGATTGACAGCAGTACCTGGAGGGGTTCATAAGACCCTGACTTGGGGAGCCCAGGCCCACGTGTGAGCACCCACACACACATACAGGGTCGCCATCCTGGATATTCCTCTCTGGCTCTGTTCACCCTGTGGGTGGTCTTGTTCTGGATCCCATGTTCTCTGCTCTCGGCATGGCCACCCTGCTGGGCCCTGCTGCCCAGGAGAGAAGGGGGGAAGGGAGCTGAGGGCTCTGGGCCTCACCTGAGGGCAGCTCTGCCCACTTCACACTGAGGTCTCTGGCTTTTCCGAGCCTGGTCTGCAGCAGGGTGAGGTCAGGGCGGGGCCTAGCCCTTCCCGGCCTCATCTCCTTGCTCCCCTCCAGGTCATCGGCAGCTCCCTCCTCTTCATCCACGACAAGAAGGAACAGGCCAAGGTGTGGATGATCGACTTCGGGAAAACCACGCCCCTGCCCGAGGGCCAGACCCTGAAGCACGACGTCCCCTGGCAGGAAGGGAACCGGGAGGACGGTTACCTCTCGGGCCTGAACAACCTCATTGACATCCTGACGGAAATGTGCCCCAGTGCCCCGCTCGCCTGAGCCCCACCTCCACCCCGCCTCGCCACCGCCCTGGCCTCTTCTCCCTTGCTTTCCTTCTCCTTCTGAATTTTTCCTCACTCCCCCACTGGGTGCAAGCCCCAGAACTGACCCTCCTGATCGATCGGCACTACAAGACACTTTGTAGAAGAGATGAGATTTTTTAGTTACTTCCTAACTGAAGGGCTTGGAGCCGGGGTTTCCACCTTCTTTGTCAATAGGATCTCCTACTAGCAGAGAAATGCCCAAACCCAGGCTTGGCCACCTGCTGGGAGGCCAGTAGGGTTTAGAGCTGGGGGGAGGCTCAGGCAGCGTGGAGTTCCTGGCTCCAGAGGGGACCCTAACAGAAGAGCACCCCAGCCTCTGGGCAGGTTACCTGTGGGGGCCTGCTGCCCCCTGGTGGCTGGTGCCGACGTGGCACTGTTAGGTGTGGCCCGCTTCTGCCTTACCCTTTAGATGGGCTGACTGTTGCTCTGGACGTGGGGGCCTGCTGCCAGGCTTTCTGGTATTGGGGGCACAAAACCACTGGGAACAGAATGTCGGCTGTGAATGAAAGACTCTGCTTATCAGCCTAGGGACTCCCAGAGATGCCCTGGTGGCCTTTGTAGGTCTGCCAAAGCAGGGACCCCTCCCATTGGGTATTGAAACACCCCAGCACTGGGATAGACCCAGGATCCAAAAGTCCCAGGTCCAACTTGACTGTGCTCTCTGACATTGAGCTTCCCGGGAGGGCACAGGCTGGAGCTTTGTTCTTCCTTCTGTGGTCTTGGGCATGAATTCAGGGGGACACTCTGCAAACCTGAGCTTTCAGAGATGTCCCCTGAGCCCTGGGGCCTTCCACGTGTGCCTCCCACCTGTGCCTCCCACTCCTTTCCTTATTTTGAGAGGTCCTGAGGGCTGGATGGCAGCGGGCCAGAGCCCAGGCAGCCCCAAGGGAAGATGGAACCTGCAGAGGACACTCCTGTCCTGTCCTCTCACCTCCCCACTTCCTAGTGCCAGCTGGTCCCCCTGATGCACACCTGGTGCTCTCATGAAACCCAGAGTGTCAAGCAGTTACGGGGGCAGAGCCTCAGGCCAGTGCTGAGCAAGGAGGAAGCAGGACATTGGCTCACTGGCATCATTTTCCCCCTGAGATAGCAGCCTGGAGGGCTTAGACCCATTTCCCAAATGTGGTGTGGGCAGCTTCCAGAATATGTGGAAGGTGCCAGGCATCTCTTCCTGGGGTTACTAGGTTGTTTGAAGATTCATAGGGAACCACTTGTAATCCTTATTTTAGTTGTAAAGCAAGTAGGTCTGTATCATTGAGAAAGAGGTAAATCTCGCATGACTTTTAAAGAACAGAACTCCAGCTCTGTGGCCTTTTGGTGCTGTGGCCCAGCTACTCACCTGTACTGCAGAAGGCTGGACCCATTGCTCTGCAGGGAGATGCTCCAGGGAACATGGAGTGGGTGTGTCCCCAGGTGTGTGTGCTTGGAGAACCAGTCCATAGGGAGGGCTTCCTGGGCTGCCCCCTGTCACCCCAGGGTCTCCGGGGGAACTGTCAACTTGCCCACGTGACTTAGTTTCCCTTTTCATCCTGGGTGAGTGACAGTTGGTGGGGGCGGAGGGTGGGACACACGAGGATGTGTAAGTACAGATTTTAAAAAAGGAAATCACTTTTCAACTTCCTGGCTCTTGTTCAAAACAGCAATGAGCTCCAGTGTGGGCTGACTTGCTAAAGGTCACACCCCCTCCTGGCTGAGCACTAGAGAGCTCATGACACCACCTGACCCTAGAAGGCAGAAGCGCCAAGGTCAGTTCGGGGACTGGGAGCTGTGGTCAGCTTGGTCAGAGGGACCCCGGGGGTCTGTGCTGCAACTGTCTGAGGGGGTCTGGGACATCAGGAGTTCAGATGTAAAGCCCCACTAGGGGCTGGCCGAGTTACCCTCATTCTATGAAAAAATGCTAAAGCAAAATAATGCTATGAACAAAAACTACAGGGGACCAGCTTAACCAATTGAAGAGAACAAACTTTCCAAGCACTTTAAGCAGACGCCAGTTGTTTGCAAACAGTGTGCTAATATACAAGTGATTTGTTCATTAAAGGTGCCCCAGAGGGCCTCCTCTTGGCAGTTCTTTGCTTTGGGTGACAAGTATATATGTGAATGGTGGAAAGTGGTATCTCTGTGGGGTTATTCTGTTACTTAAGGGTTTGAGGGGTTTGTACTTCCCATGCTACTTCTGCACACCTCCTCTCTCACACCCCATTCTCCCTGCTGTCCCCCACTCCTCTGTTGTCCAAGAGGGATGGAGGGATCCTGGAATGGGATTCAGGCAGTCTGGAAACCTCCCTCAGCCAGCCTGGTCCAGGTGGCGACCCCCTGGGTCCTGGCCCTGCAGGTGTCAGGAGGGAAGGACGAGGTGTGCACACGTGCACACGAGTGGGGGGCCCCGTGGGGCCCTGGGGCTCCTGGGGTTCACACTGCTCAGCAGTGGAGGGGGGGGGTGGTTCTCAACTGCTTGTCCCAAATGTGCTTTCAGTATCATGTAAGAGGTTTTTAAGTTATATTTATTTTGTGGGTTTTTCAATTGCACAAAACACTAAGTCTGAGAGCCTGGATGTTATTTCTCCTTTAAAGCTCTGCCTTCTTTCTGAACGTTTTTTCCCACCCAGTGGAAAGAGCCCTTTGGCCACTATCCCCCTCCCCTCCCCACTCCCCATGGACTCTCCACCATTAGCTGTATTTAGCTTTGAATTTCTCTGCGTCTGGTCAACCCCCGTGTGTATATAACCCAGGCCCTTGCTTAGGAAGAAGCAAGGTGCTCACTCCCTGCCAGTGCCTTTTTCTGGAGAAGAAGACTCCCCCGGGTGTTCTCCTTCCCTTTGCACCCCTGTCCTCGCCACACCTTTGGAGAAAACTGAGCTGTTACAGACCCCAGCAGCGTGCCTGTCAAACAGACTTTACACGCCCTGTACCTTCCTGAATAAAGGCCCTGGAGACCATGGTGCTGGGTGCCCTCTGCGTGCTGTCCTTCTCACCCCACGACCTTGAGGGGGGTCTGGGGGCGGGGGCAAGGGTATCTTTGTAAGTTGGAGGATCCAGTGGGGCTATGACAACTCCCAGGTGTGGGGGTCATGTTGGGTAATATTTTAATCGGCAAAAAATTTTAAACACTTTTCAAAACTCTTTTCTACTGTTCCCATGAAAACTTCACATAGTAGCTCAGGGACGAAGCCACAGTCTGCTCCCCCGCTGGAGCTGGCAGAGTTGCCAGCAGCCTTTGCTTATGCAGAGGGCTCTGGGTGTTCGCGTCTCTAGTCCCCTTGGATCTTGGTATCGGCTCCATGAGTAAAGCTGTATAGTCTACCGGTGGGGAAACTGAGGCTTAGAACAAACGCCTTGTCCTGGGTAATAAGTGGGAAGCAGGGATTCAGATCCAGAATTTGCCTGTTTTCAAAACCAATTCTGTCTTCTCCCTCCCTGGGAGGACATCTGGAGGGAGAGAGCTTGTCTTGTCTTTGCCATGCATCCCAGGCACTGAGCGCCAAGCCTGGCACATAACAGCCACCCAGCGAGGGTTTGGTGGGCTAATGCACGGCCCTGGGGCTGGGTTGGCCGAGGAAGACCACGGAGAGCACGAGCCCCGGTACCACATCAAGGATTCGCTGTGCCCTTCCCTTCAGGCCTCTCCCAGCTCTGGATTGCTGGCGGCTTCATTTGCAGAACCCAGCGTTCTGTATCTGGGGGGCTGGTTCATCCTTATCGTTTTGAAAAATTACAGGACAAAAGCACAAAACAGGGCTTTGTGATCACTCCCAACCCATGTGCAGCTCCTGTGGCCATGAAACCCTGGCCTCATGTCCACCTGGTTTCCCTGCTCAGCCTCCTATGTCTCCGGCCCAGACTGATGGAGACATCGCTACACCCCACCAGAGGTGCCATCTCTACACTCTGCCTGGGACCTGGGCCACCCACTCGGCCAGGGCTCCTCTCCAGCTGTGCAGAACGGGGACCGGGAGCATCCAGGCCTTCTCAGCTTCCGCACTCCTCATCCTGCTAACCTGGAGTGGACCCTGCATGTCCCCTAGAGGCTCGGGCCACAGAGAAAGGACCGGACCCCAGGCCGTGGGGACACTCTTAGAGGAGCATGGGTGCCACCAGGGCACACATGCCCCTGAACGGGGAATAGCCATCGTCTGGCTTAGTTCATGGGATCTTGGGTCTTTCTGCCTGCTTCAGACAAACTGCAGTGGCCAAGGTGGCCTGTCAAACCCTGCCTGCCCTGGGAAGGGAGAGTCAGCATGTGAACCAGTGGAGCTCAGGGACCCTGCTGCCCACAGGCCACACACTTCGTAGGTGGAGACAGGATGGGGCGATGGGGGCACGGTGGGGGTGGCGGGATCACTCCAGTGCAGCTTCACTGCCTCAGAAGGGCTTGACCTTGGCGCAGTGGGTAAGTGCAGACCCTTCCAGAACTAAGTCAGCTCACGTATCTCAGCCAATCACAGGGGCCTGCCCCTGCCACCTTCCACCCACACTCCACTCCACTGGAACAAAGCGGGAGAGCCCTGGGCACAGACATGGCCTGGTGGGCAAGCTGATACCACCACCTCACCCTGAGGTTCTGCTTCCTAAGGGTGACCAGCTGTTGGGGACCTGTGTGGTGGGGAACTGGAAGGTCAGTCACCCTGCCACTTCCCAGAACCACTTGTACCAGCTGCCTTGGCAGGCTTCCCTGAAACATGGACGCCAAGGTAAAGGCTGATGCGCTAACACTTCATTGGCAAGAGCAGTCCCTGGGGGCAAAGGTGAGGGGGGCGGGTAATCGAGGCAGGGATGAGGGCAATGTGAGCAGGAGGGACGCTTACAGAGGCCTTCACGCTAGGGCAGGGGTTGGTCCTACGGGCCAGGGAGGAATGGACAGTCCCACTGGTTATCTGTGCATCTCTGGGGTGACACTCCAGCTCTTCAACAACCTGAGCACAGGTGCCCATGCTGGCTCAGTGCTGGGTGGGGGTCGGGGGTAGGGGGACACTGTGGCTCCTGGACTGTGGGGGGCAACACAGGGCTTTGCTGGGTTGCTCTGGTATCTGGGGTGGTGTGGGAACTAAAGCTGGTGAGGAGCTTTTTTTCCATAAATTATACCGACAGGGCAGCTCCCATCTGACATTCCTCTTTTCTGCCTCTTGCATTTCCCTGGCTGAGGGACTTACCCCCACACCCAGCTGGGCAGGACGCTGGACACAGCAAACCGCCCTGCAGGTGTGCCAGGTCTGGAGAGGTGAGAGAGGTTGAGAACAGAGCTCTCTGAGAGTCTACAGAGGGCCAGCTGGAGAGTTTTCGGCTGTCTGGACAACATGGAGGCTGTCTCTGCCCCAGGGATCAGCAGGAAACCTCCTTGAGATAGCATGAGGCCCAGCGGTTAGGGGAAGTTCTTGAGGGGTGTGGGCAGAAGGTATAGGGAGCCCCCTACCCGCCCCCTAAGCAGATGTGGCCTGCTTAGCCAAGGGATCTCTCTTTCCACATCTGACATGGCCCCGAGTTTCCCCAAGAATGTCACTGAAATCAGGGGAGTCATGTGGCTTAACACAGTGGTTTTTCACCTTTTGAGGGTCACGGATGCCTGAGATAATCTAGAGCAGCCGTCCCTAACCTTTTTGGCACCAGGGACCAGTTTTCATGGAAGACAGTTTTTCCAGGAACTTGGGGTGGGACTGGACTGGGGCGGGGGTGTGTTTCAGGATGATTCAAGTGTGTTGCATTTATTGAGCATTTTAATTCAATCAGTCTCCACTGATCTGACAGGAGGTGAGGGTCTATGGCCCAGAGGCTGGGGACCCCTGATCTACAAGGAGCTATGAACCCTCTTCTCAGGAAAACATCCATGAGCATATGCACAGACAAATTTATATATGAATGCAGGGACTTCTAGACACTCCACAAAGCCCCTTGAAAAATTCCCAGGTAGTATATGGGCCCTGGCTTAAGAACTCTTGGATTGTAATTGCCCTTCCCAACAATATATTAAGGACATGTGCCCCACCCCTCCCCTCACTGCAAGGACGTCTCTGCATGGGAGACTTGCCCGGCCTCTGTACCCCCTCCATCCTCTCCCTTAACCATGTGACCTAAACAGGCACCATCTTAGAACCGCAGTCCATCTGTCTTTAAGCAGAGCTTTGTGGGAAACAGCCATGCCCGTTCCTTCATGCACTACCTATGGCAGCTTTGGCACTAAACAGCAGAGCTGAGTAGCTGCCAGAGACCGAACAGCTGCCAAACCTAAACCTTTCCTATCCGGCCCTTCACCAAAACGCCCTCCAGCCCCTGCGGTGCCCACTGATGAAAACTGCCGCCTGTCAGGCACCATATCAGGTGACTTAAGGCTGCATAAAAACTTATAAAACTTCACAAAATGGGCTTTGTTAATCCCATTTTGTGCACAAGAGACACAGAGAGGGTGAATAATTTACCTAAGGTCATGCAGCTGAACCAGTCTTTGAACCAGAGCTCTAGATCTTTCCATGACCCTTCATGACCGAGCCGCCCACATTTGTCCCCACACTGCTGCATCACAGGACTGCCGGGATGGCTTGTTGTCAAGCCGTGAGTCCTGGTTTCGGTGACTGTAAACCTGACCAGGCCCTGGGGATGTTCGTCCCAAGCATGGCTTCTCCTAGGGGAGGGTGCTGAGCTGCAGAGCCCCTAAGACCAAGAGGCTGCACCTGGTCTGCAGCCAGCCTTGGGGGGTTGGGCAGGGGGGACCCTGGATCAGGAGCTGTCTGATGAGGCACTGTTTGTTCTAGACTCTGAGTGACCCTTCAGGGAAGTGCAGCCTGCACAGCCCCGTGACCCCGCTGCTCGCCCCGCCCCACCCCAGCAGCCTGTGCAGAGTGCATGTGCTGGCTCACGGGAGGCCTTTCCACAGAAAAACAGAAAACACATCCTAACTTTTGAAAATACCAGGAAACCGCTCATGCGTCATTTTTCTCTCTTTACTGTGATGGCGTTGGCCTGCTCCTGGTTTCAGTGTGACACACGGAAGCCTGAGTTGACAAATTCAGCTGAGAAGTCAGGGAAGGAGTGGAAAGTGCTGAGTGAGAAGAGGGCTTTCACTCTTTAGCAAAAGAGGGCTTAAGGTTATCTTTTTCTAATGAGAAAATAATTGCTGCTGCTGCTAAGTCGCTTCAGTCGTGTCCGACTCTGTGCGACCCCATAGATGGAAGCCCACCAGGCTCCCCGTCCCAGGATTCTCCGGGCAAGAACACTGGAGTGGATTGCCATTTCCTTCTCCAGTGCATGAAAGTGAAAAGTGAAAAGGAAGTCGCTGAGTCGTGTCCGACTCTTAGCGACCCCATGGACTGCAGCCTACCAGGCTCCTCCATCCGTGGGATTTTCCAGGCAAGAGTCTTGGAATGGGGTGCCATTGCCTTCTCCGGAGAAAATAACTAGTTTGATATAATACTAACAACGATAATAATCTAAGAAAGGGAAGGGCTTCCCTGGGTAGGTGCCTGTCTCAAAACGTAACCCAAAGCCATACACTGGGTGGCTTCAACAACAGGAACTTATCCAAGTTCTAGAAGTCCAGATGAAGGTCTGGCGGGGACTGGGTTCTGGGGTGAGCTCTCTCCCTGGCTTGCAGACAGCTTCCTTCTCTCTATGTCCTCACCCGAGCAGCGGGTGGGGAGGAGCCAGCTCTTGTGTCTCTTCCTCGTCTTCTAAGGGCACCAACCCTATCTGATGAGGTCCTCACCATTATGACCTCACATAACCTTTATCAGGCCCTCACAGGCCCCATTTCCAAATACAGTCACACTGGGGGTTAGGGCTTCAGCATATAAGGCTTCCCTTGGTGGGTCAGATGGTAAATAATCAGCCTGCAATGTAGGAGACCAGAGTTCAATCCCAGGGTCAGGAAGATCCTCTGGAGAAATAAATGGCTACCCACTCCAATATTCTGGCCTGGAGAATTCCATGGACATAGGAGCCTCGTGGGCTAGAGTCCATTGGGTCACAAATAGTGGGACTTGACTGAACGACTAACACTTTCATATAAATTTTAAGGGGACACAATTCAGTCCATTGTGGCACCATTAAATTAGAAGTCTTGTAAAAAGCCTTAATACCATAAAAATGAACAAGAAAGCTATGGCAGAAAATCAGGAAATAAAATACTATATACATGAACTGAGGATAATATCACCCTTCAAATAAAACAAGACAAAACATGAAGCATAAAAAAAACCTATATGTCACCCACCATACATCCAAAAATATACTCAAACAAGATCTTAATAAGGTTTTAAAAAACTATGTTGAATCAAATTCAAAAACTAAAAGAAGCAATGGATTGAAAATAAGGAGAAATAAAGAGATTTGAATGAACTTTGGAAATAATGAAAGAAAAAAACCAAAATTATCTCATAAAAGAAAAATAAATTAGAAAGGGCTCAAGGAAGGGAGAATTGGTTGAAATGAAAAATTTCAAAAGGAAGGGATAAAAAACCGAGAGGATAAAAATGCCACAAAGAAATAAGTAAAAATGGTCAGGGAGAAGACAATGGA
>SJXQ01009300.1:147600-170469 GCA_006408695.1 Aepyceros melampus | reverse complement strand
GCCAGCTGGTAGCCTGGGGCAGGGGAAGGCAGGAGGAAAAGCAGGATTGGGGGTGGGCGAGGAGGGGAGACGGCGAGCTTAGTTTGGATGACTTGAGGTAGAGGAGCCTGGGCGACATATCCAGGTGGAGCCGTCTGCCGGCAGCTAGGCACGTGGGCTGGAGTTCAAGAGCAGGCCTGGGTGGGGAATGGGCTTCTGGAGTCATGGGAATAGACTGTGGGCTTCCCCAGGGAGGCTGGCGCGGGGAGGATGTTCACAACATCACGGAAAGTGACGAAAGCAGAACTCAGAATTGTGTGTGCTATCTGGCCCGAGCTTTAGAGTTAAAAGGAAAACCTCAGATTATTCACAGTGCCTTTTTTTGAGTGATGGGATCATGAGTGTTTTGTATTTCCTTCCTTACAGTTTTCAGTTTAATAAAAAATTTCCCAGCAGACATAATTTGCTTTCATAATCAGAAATATGTACGTGTGTATGTATTTTGGGGCCGCAAAGATTTGGACAGGACTTAGCGAATGAACAGCTATGTGTTTTGTTTTCAGTCACTACCTCCGAAACCAAAATGTCCGCAACCCTCCCTTCCGAGCCCCCGAGCCCTGCTCTTTGGGTGCTTCTCATACACTGTTGTATTTGTTCACCTGTGGGAGAGTCTGAGTCCTCGTCATCCTGGGGTCCTCAGCGCCAGCCCAGAGCCTGGCATGTAGAGGCAGCATGAGAAATCTTGCCTCAATGGAAAAAGGAAACTTAGAAGGCCCACCACAAAGCACATACCCAATGGCCAGGCAGGACCAAGGGCCCCCGGAGCCCTGACAGTGCCCTTGCCAGGATCTTGGGCTAGGCAGGGGACAGGAACTTGCTGTTTATGGCGCTCTCAATCCTTGGCAAAATCTGTTTATAAAGAAAAAAATTTAACTATTTGTAAATGCTCATGAAATGCTAATATTAATTATAAGGATCAGCAGTGAATAATATATTAGTTCATAAATGAGCTCATAAAAAGCAACACTACTTTTATAGAGGAAATTTGGCAGTAAAGAGTCTCAACTTTTTAAAGTACATATCCGCTGACTGAGCAAAACTGTCCAAGTACTTATTTACAGATACCATAGCCCATATATCCAATGACACTGGCACAGGAAAATTTGATCCAGGACAGCCAAAGATTGAAAATGCCTTCCATGTCATTGTGGGGCCAGGCTAAATGAACCCTTTCCAACGCAGCTGTTAAATATGACGCGAATGAACCTATCTATGAAACAGAAACAGACTCACAGACACAGAGAACAGACTTGTGATTGCCACGGGGGTGGGGGCGGGTGGGAGTGGAATGAACTGGGAATCTGGGATTAGTAGACGCAAACTATCATGTTTAAAATAGATAAACAACAAGGTCCTACTTACAGCACAGGGAACTGTGTTTAATATCCTCTGGTAAACCAGGATGGAAAAGTATTTTTAAAAGAGTGTGCCTGTATATACGCACTCACCTCAGTCGTGTCTGACTCTTTGCATCCCTGTGGACTGCAGCCCGCCAGGCTCCTCTGTCCAAGGGATACTGCAGGCAAGAATACTGGAGTGGGTTGCCAGGCCCTCCCCCAGGGGATCTTCCCGACTTAGAGATAGAACCTGCATCTCTGATGTCTCCTGCGTTGATGTCTCCTGCATCTCTGATGTCTCCTGCAGATATATATATCTGAATCATTTTGCTGTACAGCAGAAATTTAACACAACATTGTAAATCAACTATACTTCAATTAAAAATAGACAAAAAAGAATAGATGCAAAGTAATAGGACACGAGAGAGTTCAGAAAGAGATCATACATGTGTTATGAATTCCTTTTCAACAAAAAATGCAAAAGTAACTCCATGAAGAAGGGACAGTGTTTTCAACAAAAGATGCTGGAACAGTTGGACATCCATATACAAAATAAACTGAACTTTGACTTAAATTTTGCATCACATACAAAAACTAATTTATGTAAATTGAACTCAAGTAAAACCTAAAACTATAAAACTTCCAGAAGAAAATATGGGATGACATCTGGTGATTTAAGGTTAGGCAGAGATTTTCTTGGAGATGTCACCATAAAAGAAAAATACAATAAATTGGACTTCACTAAAATTTAAAGCTTCTGCTCTTTTAAAAACTTTGTTAATAAAATGAAAAAAAAAAAGCCACAAATTGAGAAAAAATATTTGCAAAACACATATCTGACAAAGGATGCAACCAGTATATCCAAATGTATTTTTTTAATGGTGCTAAAAAAGCCACATAACATGAAATCTACCCTCTTAACAAATTTTTAAATGTTACATTATACTGTTGTTAACTCTGTGCACATTGTTGTACAACAAACTCTAGAGTTTTTTCATCTTGCATGACTGAACCTCTATATTCATTAAACAATTCCCCAGTTCCTTCTCCACTCAGCCCTTTATAACCACCGTTCTACGCTCTGCTTCTGTGAGTCCGACTACTTTAGATACCATGTGTAAGTGGAGTCATGCAGTATTTGTCAGTCTGTGGCTGGCTTATTTTACTTAGCGAAATGTACTCAAGTTTCATTCAAGTTATCGCACATGACAGGATTTCCCACTTTTTCAGACTGAATACTATTCCATTGCATGTGTATTCCATGTTTTCTTTGTCCATTCATCCATTGATAGATGTCAGAAACTCTTGAAACTCATCAGTAAGAAAACAACCTTCCACCAAATGGGCAAAACATCTGAACAGACATCTCACAAAATAAGACAAGAAATAAGCACAGAAAAGATACTCAACATCATTAGTCATAAGGAAAATGCAAATTAAAACCACAGGGAGCTGCTACTACTCACCTATTAGAATGATAGGCTTAAAAAAAAAACACACACACACCTGTGATAGCAAGTACTGGTGAGGATACAGAGCAAGGGGGACTCTGACTCACTGCTGAAGAGAATAACACGGTAACTCTAGAAGACAGCAGGACAACTTCACAGGAATGAAGCGTATGCTTATTGTGCAGCCCAACAATTCCACAATCCTGGGTATTTACCCACAGGGAACGAATATTTTATGTCACATAAAAACATTCTCAAATGTGTATAACAGCTTTATTCATTATCCTGGAAACTCTGCGGATCTCCTTCAGTCTGTGAATACGTGAAAAGTGTAGTTATCCTTACAGCAGTGACCAGAAGCAAAGTACTGGTGAAGGCAACGACTTGGATAGAGCGCAAATGCATTATGCTGGGACTTCCCTGGCGGTCTAGTGGCTAAGGCTTTGCTTTCCAGTGCAAGGAGTGTGACGACTGAGTGACTTCACTTTGACTTTTCACTTTCACGCATTGGAGAAGGAAATGGAAACCCACTCCAGTATTCTTGCCTGGAGAATCCCGCGGACGGGGGATCCTGGTGGGCTGCCGTCTATGGAGTCACACAGAGTTGGACATGACTGAAGCTACTTAGCAGCAGCAGTAGCAGCAAGGGGTATGGATTTGATCTCTGGTTGAGGAGCTACTATCAAACATGCCTCAGGATGAAAAAGCAAAATATTAAAAAAAAAAAAACAGAAGCAATATTGTAACAGATTCAATACTTTCAAAAAAAAGAAATGCATTATGCTAAGTGAAAGCAACCATGATTCTAGTTGTAATTATATATGAACTTTCCAGGTGGCCCTAGGGGTGAAGAACGCATCTGCCAATGGGGGAGACATAAAAGATGTGGGGTCAATCCCTAGTTTGGGAAGACCCCTTGGAGGAGGGCATGGCAACCCTCTCCAGTGTTCTTGCCTGGAGAATCCCCACGGATAGAGGAACCTGGCGACTATAGCCCTTGGGGTCACAAAGAGTCGAACATGACAAGTGACTTAGCAGGCATCCAAGACTCTCGTGATATGACTTCCTGGAAATGTAAAAACTGAACAGCTGTATGTGTTTGACAAACTGTACATAGGCTTGTGTAAAGAATTATTTGCTATAAAGGGTGAATTATGGAAATTATTTCTCAAAAAAACTGAATGAAAAATTAATTGATATCCCTTATTGACTCATTTGAAAAGATCCTGATGCTGGGAGGGATTGGGGGCAGAAGGAGAAGGGACGACAGGGGATGAGATGGCTGGATGGCATCACGACTCAATGGACATGAGTCTGAGTGAACTCCAGGAGTTGGTGATGGACAGGGAGGCCTGGTGTGCTGCGGTTTATGGGGTCACAGAGTCGGACCCGACTGAGCAACTCAACTGAACTGGACTGATGAATAAAAGCATCTGAAACAAATCACCCGGTGTCACCCAGCATCACTGTTAGTGTCTTGGACCAACTCCCTTTATATCTCTTTTCTGTGCCTGCTCTATATCAGCTCTGTTCTAGGCATTGTGCACATGTTATTTCATTTATCCTTAAACACAGTTATTACAGAGACCAAATTCTGTGAGGCTACCTCATGTTTCTGTGAAGGTATTTTGTAGCTGTGCTTAAAGTCCATCATTGGTGAACTTCAAAGTAAGGAAGACTATCCTCGATGACCTGGGTGTGTGCTAAGTTGCCTCAGTCATATCTGATTCTGTCACCCCACGGACTGTGGCCTGCCAGTCTCTTCTGTCCCTGGGGACTCTCCAGGCAAGAATACTGGAGTGGGTTGCCAGGTGTTCCCCCAGGGATAACCTGGGAGGGCCAGTTTCAATCAGGTGACAGGCCGGAGGAGCAGAGCTGAGACTTCCAGGGAAAGAAAGGTCACTTGTGTCAACTTCCGTTCATGCCCAAGAGATCCAGCCTGCCCTTCTGGGTGGCCTGCCCCGAAATGATAGGATTTGCCACAATTGCCTGAACCAATTCCTTGCTACCTGTGTCCCAGTGTTTCTGCTTCTCTGGCTGGTATGCCTAAAAGATACACCAATACTCAGAGACATCACAGACAGGCATTGGCTTACCCAGCGAGTTGGTAGCTCAGGGGTCCTGCTCTTTCCCACTGCATTACCCCAATCAGAGACGGAGAGAAGAACATTTAGGGGGTTTGTTTGTTTTGTATATGCCTCCTTCTTTTATTTATTTAAATGAATTGCATTTAAATCGTTAAAATATTACACAATTCTGTAGTTGAGAATTGGGCATATTTGTTGTGATGAATGCCTGAATACATCAATTTCCCCCCTTCAACATCAGAATTATCTTGGAGCCAGTAAGGAGGTACTAACATTTCTCTGCTATGAAGTTGAAACAATCTGATTTCAGGGAGTTTAGTCCCAGGTTTGTCACCTCATTCACACTTCAACCTGTCTTCTCTTTCAGATTATTAGAAAGGAACATTTTGACTTGCTTCTCAGTTTAAAGGAGAAAGGAATAGGATCCTGGACATTCCCTCCCTCCCTCCTACCCTATTTCCTCCGCAAAATCCCTGGCCATGAATTCTGTCTCTGGGGCCCCTTCTTTATCTTAAGCTTCTTCCTCTCTTCTGCCTACCCAGTGTCTGGCTGCCCCTGCACTAGACTGACTAGAGCCCCTTCTCTGGTGAAATAGCCGAGTGCTTTCCCACAGCAGGGCCTCCCGGTCATCATCCCCCTCCTCCACTGTCGGTCTTTTCTCACCCGCCGCTGGCAGGCGACAGTGGCTTTGGAAGAGGCTCCTTCTCTTGACCAGTTCGCTTAGGAGAGAACAAAGTGAAGGTCCCAGAAGTGGCAGGTCTGAAAGTTCTAGCATCTGCAGGCTCAGGCCCCTCTGAGCTGGGGGTGTTGGGGAGCATGTGGGGTCTTAGACCTGCATCTGCTTTGAACTGGGGTTGTGATCACTCAGGAAGGGGGGCCAAGGTGGGTGCCAGAGACTCATTATTTCGTGGGTGTAGCTAACTCTGTGTTGGGCAGTGAGGTGAGAGCTGTAAGGACAGAGCTGTGGGTTCCCCGTCTCTTTTCTAATCCCCGGGCACTGGGTGGTGGGGCACTGAGACTTGCAACCGCGTTGGTGAGACACCGACACACACACACACACACTTGCTCAACAGCAATCAAAACACATTAAAAAATAATTTTATTTGTTTTGGGGGGAGCTGTGCTGGGTCTTCGTTGCTGCTTGGGCCTTTCTCTAGTAGTGGTGAGCGGGAGCTCCTCTCTAGTTTCAGTGTGGAGAATTCTCACTGCAGTGACGTCCTTGTTGCGGAGCCCAGTTTCTAGGACACGCAAGCTTCAGTAGTTACGGCACACGGGCTCAGTAGTTGCGGCTCCTGGGCTCTAGAGCGCAGGCTCGAAAGTTGTGGCTTAGTTGCTCCAAGGCGTGTGGGATCTTCTTGGGTCAGGGGTCAAACTCCCGTCTCCTGCATTGGCAGGCAAATTCTTTACCACTGAGCCACCAGGGAAACCTCAAACACATTTTTTGAGGAACTAGGATTTCTTGTTCAAAACATGGGGATGTCCAGAAATCCAGGTCATATGGGTGATGGTTGAAAGGACCAGATGCATATACTCTGCAGAAGAGAAGGGAAGGGGAGATAGAGACAAGAGAGACACCCTCAGATGACTGGGGGCTGCCTGTCTCATCTAAGAGGGAGGGGACCTCCTGCATCCCATCTCATCCCCATTCTTTAGTTCTGGAGGGACCACTGGGACTGATGGGGAGAAGTTACAGGGAAGTAGGTTATGACTCAACCAACTCTTTCCATCCCACAGAGGAACAAGCTAGTGAGTCCCCGGTCATTAGAGGAATTTACATAAAAGTCCCTTGACCAATCATCTGGCAGATGGGAGGCGGGAATTCTTATAAAAGGTAGGGGATTGGGCACCATGACCTCCAAGCTCCCCCCCAACTCTAAGATTTTATGAAGAGCCACTTGACATTCATAGTTTTCAACTAACAAACATGCTTTTATGTTACCTGCCTTATACTGAAAAAGATACATTTAAAGGCTCAAATTTTATGCATCAAATCCTGCAAAACCAATAGGGCTGCCTGGATCCAGGGGAGGATGTGATAATGGAGTGACTGACAGGAATCGAATCTGGAAAGCAATCTGGGGAGGTGAATTTTGAATAGGATGGTCTTTTTAAAAATTTTTATTTATTTGATTTTTTTGGTTGTGCTTGGCCTTCATTACTTTGCTCAGGCTCTCTCTAGCTGTAGTGAGCAGGGGATATTCTTCGTTGCTGTGTGCAGGCTTCTCTCACTGGGTTGTCTTTCTTGCTGTGGAGCACAGGCTCTAGGCGAGTGAGCTTCAGTAACTGCAGAACGCAGGCTAAGTAGCTGTGGCTCATGGGCTTAGCTGCTCTGAGGCATGTGGAATCTTCCTAGACCAGGGATTGAACCCGTGTCCCTTGTATTGGCAGGCAGGTTCTTATCCACTGTGCCTCCAGGGAAGACTGAATGGGATGGTCTTGACTTTCACCACTCAAACCACACTACTGTCAGTAGAGAATTAGATCATTCCAACTGGGTGCTCAGGGCAGGCTTCCTCCTTGGGGTAGGCCAGACCAATTCCCAGGCTGAGACCGCAAGGCCACGGCAGCAGGCGAGGCCAATGATCTTCTTTTGTGGTCCTTGGCACACGCAGTGCTCCCTACCTGTGCAAAGTGTGACTCCCTTAGAAGTTCCCAGATTCACCTCCAAGTGACCTGGGGCCTCACGACTCAGGGCTGCCGTATGGCCACAGCAAACAATGCCTCTTGGGTCTCACAACAAAGAGAGAACAGAGCCTGTAGGTAATGCTTTCTCTGAAGCTGAGAGCCATTTTGGAAATCCTTGTCAGGCCACCACTGCTTCCTGATGCTTGGCTGTTGAGCTTCTTCTATATGTTCGCTGTCTTTCTGTTTCGATTCTTTCCCGTCCAAATGAAATTCTTTGAGCCCCTAGGCCTGTTGGTTTGTTCTTATTTTCATGGCTAGTATCCAGCACTTCAGATGGGCAGGAAGCCGATGGACACAAACTTTGCTTCTGTACTGAGAGGATCTTTGGCACAGAATATTTCCCTTTTTAGGTAGAAGGTGGGAGGTGGGAAGAGGGGGCCAATGTGCAGGTGTGCTTCATGCCAGTTAGCAACGTGTTGCTTCTAACTCCACCTTCCCCATGCAATGAAATTTCCCTGGAACAGGGCCAGAGACGGCATGTGAGAAATAAAAATATTATTGGAGCGAGTGCTATTTGTGGGAGAGTGTCATGTCTGAGAAACCTAGCTCCTGCTGTGAAGTGACTTGGGCCACTGGCTTGCTTTGTGGAGAATTTCATGGGGCTGGATGGCAGGAGAGTAGCTGAGGGTCTACAGTCGCAGAGAATTTCCAGGGACTTTGGGAAACTAACCTCTGTGTTCCGGTTTCACAAGGGCTAATAAGGAGAAACTTAGACCTAAGCCTTCAGCCTTAGTTTCTTATTCCTTAACTGGCCTCTTGCTAACCAGATAGCAACTCCCAGCATGCTTTTGGTGCCTCGTCACGTGCTCAAAGGCCCTGCACCCACCTGGAGGGTCCATACTTACAATCGTTCCTAGGTGGGAAGAGAAAAGGGTTTTTTTGCATGTATGTTAAACTTTTCTGGAACTTTTCATTTTTATTTGTTTATTGATTGGTTGATTGATTCGGCAGCACCTCGATTTTTGCAGAATCTTAGTTCCCTGACCAGGGCTTGAACCTGAATCCTGGTAGTAAAAGCACCAAGCCCTAACCATTGGACCACCAGGGAATTCCCTGGAAGTTTTCACTGAAGTGAAAAAGTTGTCATTAAAATCATGTGCATATTACACCTACATTTTTTCTTATAAAGACTGTTCTCCGTCACTGTTGAGATAAGGCGGGGTCAGGGGGAGTGGGAATCTGGGAAGACAGGGCTGGAAGATACAGGCCTGAAACAGGTAAGAGCTAGACGCATCACTTGTCACAAGTAGGAAGCAACCACACGCGTGCTCAGGCCTGGTGTGGGCTCACGTGTGTGTGTGTGAACATGCAACGTATGTAAGGATTTTGTCTGTATGTGACACGTTGTAGAAGCTCAGTAGATGGTGGCTCTTCATGGGTGGGAAGATCAGTGAGGACAGGATGAGTCACACCAGGCTTTGGGAACAAATATTTACTTAGGGTTATTTTCTTGTTAGAGAAACTTAACTTGAACCAGTTTATGGCAAGGAAGAAAGGGAAAAAATGCAAGGAGTTGGGGAGGGAAAGGAGGAGGAGCTCACGCTCCTTCTCATCTGTGATAACCTCACAGATGGCTCACGCACTTAAATTGTCCTATGGCAGGGCTGCTGCTGCCTGGGGGTGATGGAGGTGACACCCTCCCTCCCTCTCTCATCTCTGCTATTGCCCTTGTTGCTGACGTCTGCTTCATCTTCCTGATTCCATGTTGACAAGCCACTGCCTCAAGACCAAAGAGGGGAAAAAGCTTTCCTATACTCTAGTTAGGAAGATCTCAGGGGGATTCCCCGGCAGTCCAGTGGTTAGAACTCTGCACTTTCACTGCCAAGGGCCCCGGGCAGGAAGGACCCGGATATCTGTGGATTAGTCTACCATAGCCTGTCCCTAACAGGCCTGTCTTGGGTAGGGTGGATTTTGTGAGTGAACGTCTTTCCCAGAATCCCATGGGCCAAGCGAGGGAGGAGCTGATCCCTGGGAAGGGCGGGTAGACAGCAGAGCAAACAAGATCCCAGTCTTGCATCCTCACCACAATGGATGTGGTTCCTGAGCTGGGCCCTGAGAGCCAGGGAGGATTTGAACGCAGAAGGGAGGAGGGCTGCCCTCCACTCAGGGAGAGGGAGCAGGCTGCAGACTCTAGGGGCACTGCCATGCCTAAAGCCACAGCACTGATCTCTTAGCAATAAAATCTATATGTCACAACCTCAGCTCCTTTAAAAAGATTCTGGACGTGTGTCAAGTTTCCCCAGAAACTTGAAACCAACGGTAGAGGTGAATGCTCTTTCCCCTGACTGCTGGGTTCTCCTCCTGGCCTGGAACCTCAGGAGATGGAGACAGCTTCTAAGTGTTTGGAAAGTGCTTATTTCCTCCACTGACAACATTCCCAGTTTTAAAAGTTTCTTTGCTTTCTAGAGTCTTTTTTTTTTTTTTAATGTAGCTATTTTTGATGAAAGTATAAATATCCACCAGGCTGACTGGAGAGACAGCTGCCGGCTCCTGCTCTGAGCACAGCCTCCACCCCCATTACCCTCCACAGAGCCAGCCAGAACCCATCAGGGGGCCTGGACTCAGACTTGTGGCTGGAGGGGGCACTACTCCAGGGCCCATTCAGGTTTCCAGGCTTTCCAAAGGACATTCAGGGCTGCAAGGCCACAGGAGCGGCTGCATGGCTGTGCCCTGGAGGAGCCAGGAAGTGGGTGGACACCAGAAGTGCCCAAGGTGTCCTGAGCCCAGGACAAGGGACTACTCTGAAAGAGTACCCAACTCACATGGCCAGACATTGCTCTGTCTTATTTTTTGGAGGGAAGGTCCCGCTTCTCCTCCTACCAGCCAAGTGACCATTTCAGTAATTCCATTTATCCTGCTGTGTAAGAAGGTCTCAGTGACCCAGCTGGCAGCCATCCTCCAGCACCCCAGGCCACTGGCCAGCTGGGGACTGAAAGAGGAGCCGTGTATTTAGGACACAGCTTCCTGCTCAAGGAGTGACCCAGGCCTGCTGCTTTCTACCCTCCCTCCCTCCACTCAACTCTTCTTTCCCATAAATTGATGTAAGTGGAGTCCCTCTTACTGGTAATAATAAATCTTAGCCAAGTCCTTGCTCCCAGGACACTCTGCCCTAGGTTTCTGCTCCCTTCCAGCTTCGTAGGCCATGCATCTTTGGAACAGATCCAAAACCCAGTCTACAAACTCAGCCATGGCCCTCCCACCCCACCCTGCCTCCCATCCCCAGAGCATCCTCCCACATCCCCTGCTGGGACTGACCACAGCAACCACAAATCTGTCTCAGAGCCTGCGGTCTGGGAATGCGATTTCTGGGGAGCGGTTGCCTTCGTTTTTGTCACAGCCCCTTCCTTCTGGGTCTGAGGAGGACTGTCTCTGTGGGGGACCCCTTTCCTCACCCTTCAGGAGAAGCGCTGGAGGCTTCAACCAGGTCACCCCTCCTGAACATGAGGAGATGGGGGCTGGGAGGGGAGAGGAGATCTCAGTGCCCCTGAGGGGTCTTTCCTTCCTGTGATGCAGCAGGGCTGGAGGGTGCTGCTAGCTTCATCTCCAGTGCACCTTCCCATCAGCCCATCTGAAGCTGGATCCCTCTGCAGGAAGAAGTCTCTGGCCAAGAGCATTCCTGGCATAAGTTGAGCACAGCAAGTACGGAAGATGCACATGGTCAAGAAATGCTCCCTTGGTGGGGTCTGGGTGACCGTAATGTATCTTAGGTCATTATGGTGCCTTTGCATCCTGGTTTTAGCAGTGACTAAAGTCAACCCTCAGAGAAGGCAATGGCACCCCACTCCAGTACTCTTGCCTGGAAAATCCCATGGACAGAGGAGCCTGGTAGGATGCAGTCCATGGGGTCACGAAGAGTCAGACATGACTGAGCAACTTCACTTTCACTTTTCACTTTCATGCATTGGAGAAGGCAATGGCAACCCACTCCAGTGTTCTTGCCTGGAGAATGCCATGGACAGAGGAGCCTGGCGGGCTACCGTCCAAGGGGTTGCAAAGACATGACTTGGCGACTAAACAACAACAAATAAAAGTCAACCCTTAGGCTCAGATGCCATTTCTGGGGTCTTGAAGGGTCCCTGAGGTTGAGCCTGACGTCTCCCTGCAAGGTTATACTTTGTGGCAGGTTGTGCTTTGGAGCAACAGCATCACCAAGGCCCTGAGATGGCAGCGTCTCTCAGTAGACACACAAGAATAGCCCCAGCCGGAGGACCAGGACCAGATTGGCGACCCGTGGGGTCCTGGAGGGATGTGAGGAAACGGTGAGAGGCCAGGCCTCGCCCTCGGAGGTGAGCACTGGGGCGGCACCTGGGCACCCGCCTCCCGTGCCCCCGGGGCTGAATGCAGCCCTGCAGACACAGGCTGCCTCTGGACCCCGCCTGCTGCTCCTACGCATGTGAAGTCAGATGGTCTGTGCCATCATCCACACTCAGTGCTCCTGAATGTCGAGCCACCTGTCGTATGCCTCCCTGGGCACCAGGGAGAGTCTGGAGCCTTCTTAATTCCAAGCACGACTTCCTCATTTAACGTTATTAGATTTCATCTTGTTATATGGCCTCTGCCTGCCAAGAGCTTTTTGAATTCTGATTTGTCTAATATATTTAGTTCCCTTCATCCACAAATTTGATAAGCTCTGCAGGTCTTCATCCAATTATTACAGAGAACATAGCAGGGCCAACGGCCATGCCCTGAAATTCCCTCCAAGGTAAGTAACATCAGTTCTACCAGTCCCTTGCTGCAGCTCAACAGCGAGCTGTAAGTTCTCCTAACCACCCCTACTCTGCTTCTTATTTACTTAGGAGACTTGGATAAATGAGTATGCCACACACATGTCCCTCATCAACCAGTCTCCAATCAAGAGAAGGAAGTGAGTTTCATCTGTGCCCCTATTCTTGGTGAGCCCTGTCTGGGCACCATGCTCAATTTAACTCACCAACTTGCGGTTACCAAGGGATCAGATTACCAAACATGTGGGCCTTTGAGAACTAACTTGCCCAAGCCTCCCAGGAGAAGAGGTTGAGGAAGAAGTCTGAAGAACACAAGACCCTTCTTGGAGAAGGGCAACCTTCAGAGCAGGAAGGACGCCAGCTGCAAACACTGCCGAGGGAATGGAGGGAGGCACTCAAGCGCAAGGGATCTGTCCAGTTATGAGCTCGAGAGGACACAGGCAGGTGAGAAGCCATCAGAAAGGTCACATGAATGTTTATTACATAGAAAAGAAGGAAAGGAAGAAAAGGTTTCCAAAGCCATAGTTTTGGGATTAAAAAAAAAAACAAAACACAAACTTGGAATGTCAAAGAGATGCCATGCTTTCTATATTTATAATAGGAATATATAAATATGTACATGGAGATATGTACACAAGTTTTTATTCTCATACATGGTATTTTTCAATACATGTACAGTAATGGTGCTTGAAGGATGCATTTAAAGACAAGAGAAGGCTGGAGAAATTGGAACCCTTCTCAGTGAGCGCCTAGAAGGTGCTGTGGAGACTCAGCCAGGTCAGGCAGGTCCACCAAGGTGGGTGTTGGGGAGGTGGGCAGAGTTATGAGGATATGGGGGAGCTAAGTTGCAGGCAAGGCTGGGCCCCGGGCTGCAAGATTTGGGCCGAGGTAAGTCTGGAAACTTCCCTAGGTCTGTGACATTAAAGCTTTCTTCCTCTCTCAGAAGGGAGGAAGGCCGCAGTCTTGCAGTGGGCTGGAAAATACAGGAGCACTGGATCCCAGGGGAAGTCTGTGATGGGGGGGTGGGCTCCCAGTGGTTTGGGCAGAAGTGAGACAAGAAAGCCCTGGGAGATCAGAGAGTGGGTCTTGCTGGAGAACAATAGAAATGTACGGTGATTCATCTAACATAAAGAAGAGAGACCCAAACAAAGCCAGTCATGGTATCAGAAATTATAAATCAAATACAACACTTATTCATACATGAATTCTGCCGAGACACACAGAACCAGTCTTTTTTCTATGTATGTTGTTTTTTTTAAATGGTACCATGTACAGCAATATGGGGTTTAGCCTGTGTAGGAGGGCAGCCACATGCTCCCACAGGGTGTCCAGGCCACTTACTACCACCAACACCCTCTCCCTGCTTGGAACAGGGGTCAAGTGCTAACCCAGAAAGTGGGGGCAGATATGACCTCTGTCCCCCTTCTCTTCTTACTGGTTCCTGTACCTGGGCTGCTGGCAGGGGGGAGGTGGGAACAGAAAAGGACCTTAAAGAGAGGGTTGTATGCAGCCCTACAAGAGCCGGGAAAGAGACCATTGTCTCCTCCTCTCTGAGCAGAGCCCCCCCACCCCTCCCACAGGAGGCCAAACTGGGTGTGAGGACGGGCACAGCCGGGTTTGGTAGGGTGGGGATGCTGAGCCCGTGGACCTTGGGAGGAAGAGATCCAAGACCAGGGGTCCTGGAGAGAGAAGAAATAGCGTGGGTATCAGGGCACGGGACGGGGGTGATGAGAACAAATGTGCCATTGGCCAGAGCCCATGCTGGAGGGAGACGGCTCCCGGATGGGGCACCGGGCTCCTCTGGAGACATTAATTCCCAACCCTGAGTCTCCAGACAGACCCTGGCCTGCCTCCTCACAGCCTGAAGGGAGCTGTGTGTGCACGTGTGTGGGTGTGAGTGTGTGTGTGCACAGGCAGGGGTGTGCGTGTGTCTGTGCCTCTGCTCGCTCCAGGGTGAAAGTGCAGGTGCGGAGGCGGACCGTGGATCTGGACCAGCCCAGGTGGTTGGCATTTCGGCAAATCCAGGAAGGGATGTAGAGGGGTGGGGAATGGAGATTTCACAGCCAGATCCAAGGCAAGAGACAACTTGTACCAGAAATCAGGACACACGAGTGGGACCCTGTCGTCAACTTCCCCCTCCTCTGCCCTGGACAGGATTGAGAAGGGAGAGTGGAATTGGCGGGGGTGGTGAGGTGGGGGGCAGGCAGTATTTTGGTTTTACTAGGAAGAGTCCATGGGGCCTGCTGCTCCCTCTCCCTGTCCCTCATCTAGCAAGGCTCAGCCTTCAAGCCCTTTGCTCTGAGAAATGGGAAGAACGACAGTTGCCCAGCCCCTTCTTGTACCCAAGCTACAGATGGTTAAACTGAGGCACAAGTCAGTAGGAGAGACAGAGTGCTGAGGGTGGAACTCACCCTCTCCAGGCTTGTGGGGCATTTGGGGTCACCTTGGTTTGGGGTTTTCCCCACCCATCACCAGAGGTGCTGATCCTCTCTCCACATGGGATTTAGGGTGGATCTATGAGAATCTGAGCATAATCCTCCACGCTCTGTGAGTTCAAGAACTTTCTGAAGTTCTAAGAATTGGAAGGGAACAAAAGTGATGAAAAATACAGGCCCCCAAGCATCGCCACCTACTCAGGCTGACCTCAGCCTCCCTTCTGCTGACAGCCTGGCTTCCTATCTCCTCTAGCACATGCCAAGCTCTCTGGGGGCTCAGCCCTAGGCCTTGGAGAGCATCTCCCCTCTCCGACCTCCACTCACCTCGCCGTCCCACCTGGGATGCTGCTTGCCAGGAAGACAGCACCTTTGATCAGCTTCTCCAAAGCCACACTCAGGACCTACTTGGCCCATTTGATGCCCACTGAGGGCTTGCTGATGCACAAAAGCAAAACGGGTGCCCCCACTCATAGGGCTGCAGGAAGCTGGCACAGGGAGCCCGTGGAGACAAAGGCTGGGTTCCATGGAGGAGCATGTGTCAGCAAACGGTCAGCAACTGCTTCAAACTGCTCTCCCAGAGACGAGGTCATGGTCTCTGGGGAGTGGGGACTGGTCCTTTAAAAGCACTCTGCCACCTTGGGATGGGGAGGGTGGTGGGAGAAGGTTCAAGAGGGAGGGGACATAGGTATACCTATGGCTGGTTCATGTTGATGTTTGGCAGAAACCAACACAATATTGTAAAGCAATTATCCTTCAATTAAAAATAAATAAATTTAAAAAAACATAGCAAAAAAGGGCTCAGCCACCTCCAGCCTGCCTGTTGAAAATCCTCTAAACCAACCAGCAACAGGGAGGAATAATAACAGTGAACAGCTCTGCAGACACCAACTGGAGAATTTACATCTAAATTCTACATCCCCAAGCGATTTACACAGCACAAGAGGCTTTCTTTGCCAGTGTCACTAACGCGATAAAAACAGCTGGTGTATTAAATCCCAAGGTGGCCCCGCAGCCCACCACCGCCTGCTCTCCTCCCAGAAGGGGATCCGCCCCAGCTCAGGCCCAGGGACTCAGGCAAGCTGAATAGGGAGAAAACTCCTGCATGTTAGGAGGCAGCCCCTCCCATCGGGTCCACCATTCTCTTACACTGCCATGCGGGGCGCCCTTCGGGCCTCCCTTCAATGAGGAGTGTGGGTCTGAGGGCCACCGGGGGTGGTGACAGCAGGGTGGTGGGCCAGGCACCACCCACCCGCCGGCCAAGGACTCCCTCTCGGCCACTGAAGTCAGCTCCATGCCATGAGCGTGTGATGGGGGACCCGTGGCCTCCTCTCTTGGTGCCTCAGTTCTGACATTTGAAAACCCAGCACACTGATATTTCACGCCCCCACCTCCCCACCACTCGGTAAGGGTCACAGGAGATCAGAATGCACCGCACAGTGCCTGGAGGCTGTCCTTGTCAAGCGGGCAGGCACGTGGGGCCAGGGCAGCAGGGGGAGGCTCTGTGTCCCTTCCTCCCCTCCCCTCACGTGCAGCCAGAGGCTGGCTTCGAGGCCACAGCGGGGTGGCTCCTGCCCGCTGCCCCAGCACCACAGAAGCAGGAGGGGTGCTGGACTGGAGCCAGGAGCCATCCGTCCCTGTGGCTCCCACAGGGACCCCGCCCTTCCCGAATTCTTGTCTGGGACTCAGATCTTAAGATCCAGGGGGACTGTCTCCACTGTCCACAGGACACTCCCTGGCCGCCAGGTGGCTCATGCTGGCTGTAGGATCCTGCTCTCGCCTGAGGGAACTGCCACTCTGACTCAAGTTTCTCATTCACTGTGAGGTTCTCTGTGTGCCTGTGATCCCTGTCCCGAGCACCCACGGCCTAGGAATGTCCTAAGGAATTCTGACTGATCGATGGCTGGACCTGAAACGCACCCTGGGGTTTTTGGACTATCACCCTTGAGACAAGACTCAACCAAAGTGTTGCGTGTCAACCAAGCACTTGCTTAAACAAGGTTCCTGCTTTTCAGCTGGCTGGTGCTTCACAGATTACCTCCGGCCATCTAACAGTCAGTGGACATGACTTTGAGCAAACTCCAGGAGATGGTGAAGGACAGGGAAGCCTGGCGTGTTGCAGTCCACAAGGTTGCAGAGTCAGACATGACTTGGTGGCTGGACAAGCTAACAACCTGAGCGGCCAGCTCAGAGGACTTGGAGTACACTGGCCACTGTTCCTTATCTAATGACAGTGATGATGCTGAGACTGTGGTCTCACTTGGAAGCTACTTTGAGCTGATCTGCCCGCTGGGCAGTCCTTACAGAGTCATTGTTCAGAAGATGGGCGGGGGTCTACCTGGAAAGGGCCTGCCTCCTGAGGCTGGTGTGTTCTCAAGTTGGGAGAAGCAGCCACAGGTGAAGGAAGGATCTGGGGAAGGGGGCGTAGGATGGGAGATGTCCTTCCAGGCACACACACCCCTGCATGAAGCCAGCCCACACTGGGACTCATGGTGACACCTGTCACTCAAGAAAACTCCCCTCGTGTCTGAATTGTGTCACTAAACATGAGACATAAATTGCTAGCTCTTCTCTATCCACCTCAGCAGCCACCCCCAGCCATGCCAGGAAAATAAGACCACCTCTCCCTATGGGTGCTGCCCCCATCTGACACCTGTCACTGCAAACTCGGGGGAGCTATCTGGGGGTGCTGGGCTGTGGGCTGGCCTTCCTTCCCTCTGCTGGAGCTGTTTTTATCCGACTCCAGGGGAGGTTCTGCGCTCCGACGCCACTTCCTCGAGAGCAACCAGCCGCCAGCCTGCTCTCCTCTTGGCCCGGGGGATGCTGTCTTCTCATAGCAGAAGGTTCTGACTTTGTGGATAAAGCCCAATCCGAGCCCATGCCTTGAAAACACAAAGGCTTCTAAATGCGAAAGAAGCTGCAAAGGCTTGGGTTGGGGCCAGGAAGAAAGGAGGGGCGAGAGACAGACACTGCCAGGTGTCCAGAACATGTAACCTGGCCCCAGGCAGCTCATCAGAACGAAGGGATGGATGGGGTGGTGGGAGGCGGGCAAGAGCAGGCCAAGGAGTGGAGAACCCACCTCTGATCCGGGGCCCAGGGTAGAGGTGGGGGCAGCAAGTGCCTGAGGAAATTCCATTTCTTCAAGGATGCCGGTTTGCTGTCCAGGCCACAGGGAGCCCAAGACCCGTCTCCCAGCAGGACTGTAACTAGAAAGTTCGGTGGATGGGGTGGGTGGGCCACTGTCCCGGGTGGAGAGTATAGGAACAGAGACTAAGCACGCAGTGGCCCCCAAAGGGGCGCACGGTGGAGCGAGGGGCCTATCCAGCTGCCGGCCCCCCAAGCCTTTCCATCCATTAAGGGGAAAATGACCAGAAAAGTCCCCTCTTCTGTGCTGCTTTGCTTTAGCCGGGTCCGAATCTCTGTGACCTTATGGACCACAGCCCCCAGGCTCCTCTGTCCATGGGATTCTCCAGGCAAGAATACTGGAGGAGGTGGCTGTGTCCTCCTCCAGGGGATCCTCCCAACTCAGGGATCGAAACTGCGTCTCTGTCTCCTGCACTGGCAGGTGGATTCTTTACCACTAGTGCCACAGGCCGCTCTTCCATCCCTGGCCAAATTCTGACTGAGTCCCTGATAGATAGAAAAGCCCCTTGGAGAGAAACACACCCAATGGCACACGGTCCAGGGAGGCCAGAAACTTGGCTTTGGGCCAGTCCCACATTTTAACAACCCCTACGCTAGAATGAAAAGAAAGCAGACGTGAATGTCTACCTTGTCACTGTCATTAAGATCTCCTTTCTCTTAATTGCTGATTGATCTTGAATCAGACATCTTCTGGTGGTTGTGACTCTGTAACAATCACTTAGGTGTCGCAAAGGCCCCGGACGTCCTTTTGCATTAGGAGGAGTCCCCATATAACACCAGCAAGGTCGCCCTGCCCAAATGCCTCTGTTTGCAGGATTTTTGCAGAAGAAGGATTTTCAGAGAGGGGTCCACCACCACCTGCAATTATTATTATTTTTTTGCAATTCTAAAACCCCTAAAGCTCTCAAATGGTGAGTTTTCTCCCCTTACGTATTTAGTGGCAAAATCTGACCTGTACTGAGGCGAAGCTATTTACAGTTTTATTGATCCTATAAGTCTGATTATTCACATGCTCCTCTGCAGAAATGGTCCCGTGTTTCACGGTGTGAGCAGGTCCAGACTCCGCCAGGCTGTCACGAAATGGATGGCAAACATTTCTTCTTCCCTTCCTCAGATCTAAAATGTGTGAAGTCAGAGACCTGTCGGCCCTAAGGATTTCAGAGAAAGGAGTACGGGCCCCAAACAGTATTGAGTGTAATGGGGAAGGCTGCCCATGTGGACCTGGGGTGGCGAACTTGTATGTGAACATCTGGCAATTCCAGCAGTTTTGCCCCAGGAATGGAGCCACTGCCTTCCTTCCCAGGGAAACAAAGGTCAGATCCACCCAGACCTGGAGACTTCAGTGGCGAGGAGATGGGGGCGGCCATGGAGCCAGCAGACACCTGTAGGGACCTGTTCCCGTCGACAGCGAAGGGCACAGCAGGCTTTTCCACACCGGGCAGGAATCTGTCTATCCTTACTCACGCCCGGGTGTTGCCCCCAGGAGACCGCTCCCACAGGGGCCTGGAGGAGGTGTCCACGCAGTCCTGCCCCTTGACGAGCCCTGCTCGCCTGGACAGGGTCACTGCTCCCTGGCCTGGCCGCCCCGCACGCCCTCACAGCGGGCAGCGGACGAGGCGAGGCGCCCGAGCCTGGGGCGCTCCAGCTTCTTGCGTCAGCATCCCCGCCTCCACCCCACTCCCCACCCAACCCAGAAGCCCTCTGGGCGTCTGCACTACGGGACTCTCTGGAGCAGCAGGAGGAGCTGGCAGCTCTCAGAGCCTGCTGAGAAAAGCAGGTGCGTTTTCAAAATAAATAGTATTCTCAAATCCCCTTCTTTCCACTCCAAACCCAGGAAGCGGCAGAAGAGAACACGTGAAGACCCCGGGCCGGCCGCTGCCTGACGTGGCCCTCCTGGGCACCGGGCTTCTCAGCGGCTCGCCTGGGCTCACAGCTGCTGTGGGATGCCCTGCTCCTTGTAGCCTGTGAGGGAGAAGCAGAGGAGAGATGGTCAGACACCCACTTCCCTCACCATTTCTCCAGGTGGTGCCCTTAGACTCGAATATGCTAGAACTTATTCACACAGACGTGTGAATGACTGCTGCAGCCGTGGTCCAGCTTTTCCCAAGGGCGCTGGCTTCTTAATGAGGAACAAGGGGATGAATGGAGAGAGTGGATTTCGGGGTTTAGTTGGGGAGACATGAGAGGAGGATTTCTGTTACAGACCTGCTGGGGGTTGAAAGGTTATCAATATGCTCCTGAATACACATCCCTGAAGCCACTGCACAAACGTAGCCCCAGCAGACTGGCCTGCTGCCATTTCCTAACGCGGCGCCTTGGGAGAAGGTGCCAGGAAGACTTCCCCAAGTGATGGGCATCTGGTACGTGTGGATGGAGAGGAGGAAGGAAGAGAAAAGGAAGACAGCATATAGAAGGAAGGAGCCAAGCCGGCATGCTCCATCAGTTGGACGTCTGTGACATAGGCCAAGGTGACTGCTGGCTTTGAGCCTTTAAGGCCTTGGTGGTGACTATGAGGACATGAGAAAAACTTGATCCCTGTTGTATTAAGGAACTGATGCTAGTTTATTTGAGCATGAAAAGGTATTGTGGTTCCTTTTTTTTTTTAAGACATCTACTAGGATATTTAAGGGTGAATTTGTCATCTGGGTTTGCTGAGTAGTTACCCCTATTAGCTGGTAACTCAGCGCACAGAGGAGCATCAGTGGACTTGTGTTTGTTTTTTTTTCCCCTTTATTTACCAGGTTACTTATCAAGTTAAGGTGTTGGGGGTGGAGGCAGACGCAGGCAGTAATAGAAGAAAACAGAGCGGCCATGAGTGGATGATGGCTGAAGCTGGTATAGGCGTTTAGAGACTCACTATACTAGGCCTTCTATTTGTGTCTATGTTTAAACATTTTCCAAAATAAAAAACTAAAAATAGAAGCTTGTTGGCCAACTGGGAGAGGGGGTGTTTGTGTGCAGGAAGTGGGGGATAGGCAGGGAACCCGGAGGGTAGCAGTGTGAGGTGGGGGAAGGGCAGTGAAGGGGAGGGTCTAGGCAGGCCAGGCATGAGACCTGTGCATACTCCAAGAGACTCACCTTGGGAAACTTCGGAGAAACACAGGAATACGAGGCAGCATGAGGAAGAGGAGAAAAAGAGAAAGAGAAAACAGTCTAAAAAAAGAAGCCAGACGTGAGACAAGCTGCAGTGCTTGCACCTGGACAAACTCTCCTTGAGCAACAAAATACAAAGAAACTATGAGGGATCAAAAATAACTGCACGCATGTGCATGAGCAGTAGGGGCAAATTATGGACAAGAAGATACAAAAAGACCAAAAGAACCAGCTGTCACTTCTGAAGAGCCTGGAGCAAATGCAGGGTATCATGCAGTTCCCTGCACACAGCACCACCTAAGGCACCCCTCCAGCTAGACCCCTGGACCTGCCCCTACCTTCATCCCATATAAGGAATCAGTTCACCTTTCTGCTCAGGGAGTGACCAAGGGATGTTCTCACTACCCTCTATTGCAACAGGGGCCCCCAATAAAACCTTGCCTGATTTCTAATCTGGCTTCTTATCAGTTCTACTGATTAAGGAGGCCAAGAACTTGGTTGGTAACAGAGAGACTGCCTGAAATATAAAAAGGGAGAGGCTGCATGGTGGGGATTGGGAGATGGAAGGGATCTGCAGTTTGCATTCACAGTGACCAGCCACTGTGGCCAGTGGGCAGCCCCAGAGGGTGTGTGGGCTTCGGTTCAGGAGTGCAGAGCATCCTCCCCTCCCTGGGGGGATCACTCTCCGTGAGACACCGCCAAAAAGCTCTCTCCTCTTCCCTCCGAATCTCAGCCAAGGTCACTCTTCTGCTCACCTTCTGCCCCTCACTCTTCTTCTGCCCCCAATCCATCTTTGCCTCAAGATGAATTCTGGATGGCTCCAAGGAGGGGCAGCTACAGGACAAGTTTGACTGTGACAACCTAAAGATGTTGAAGTGACCCATCCTGGCCCCTGTTTAAGCCATGGGGTTCACCTTTTATGTGGACAGGAGTCACATATATAAAACCTAATGCTTTGGGAAAGACTCAGGCAGGGAATGGCAAATAGACTTTTATCTTGCAGACATCTTGGATCCATTAGTAGTGACTGCCTAAAGCCCTGTGTTTAAAACTATTCAGGTAAGACTATTCAGCAGAAAGTGTCAAGATAGATTAGCAATGTCTGCCAAGGGTATGGCAGCTGAAAGAGGCCCCTGTACAATTACCAAGTATTTATTGACCCACACCAATATAGGCTACTGTTAACTTACTGATTAGTTTTATTAATATAAACAGAGCAGCAGCCTTGAAAGTTCCTGATTTTAACTGCTAGTTTGATTTAGAGTTCTCTGATTTCCCCGTTAGGAGGTTTTTATTGATGGTATGTTTCTTTTGTTGTTATTGTTTTAATTAATTAATAAATTCTTTATAGTAGGTCCTTGTTGGTCAATTCCAAACTCCCAATCTATCCTTCCCCATGGTACGTTTCTTGGTGACACTCACATAACGCTAGGTAAAAAAATTACCCTGTGTTGTTACAATTTGAAAGTCTCCTTCATTTTTACAGGAAGAGCTGGAGTGACATGAGAAACAACAGCCCCTCATCCAGCTATCTACTAGGGCAGACACTGTGCTAGGACAGTCCATTGTGACGATTCTCTTCAGTGTAGTATTCCTGAGACATGCACACTCCACTGTTGCCTGGGGTGATCTCAGCCCACAGCACCATCTCAACAGTGGCAATTATTGATCCTTTGCAGGTGGGTTTGCTTTCTGGAAAAAGGGGCAAAGGCACCCGTTGCTGAGATCGGTGAGCGAGTCTGGTGCCTAGGTGGCATAGGTGGGTAGCAGTGAGGTGTGGTGGGTTTTCTGGTGCAGCCTTCAAGTCCATTCCCCAAACAGTGTTCTAAAAAGTCTGACACAAAGATAGCACTCCTGAAACCAAGAAGGTGACCCAC
>SJXQ01009300.1:92969-147357 GCA_006408695.1 Aepyceros melampus | reverse complement strand
CTATGGCCCCCACACCAGCCATGAGAGAGAGGTGATGTGGAGTCAACAGCTAGGGTGGTGGAAGGTGAGGAAGCAATAGGTTCCCATCTGCCCTTCTCGGGTGTCTGGGTCCTCCTCTAGGAGGTGATAAAGGCGAGGTCTTGAAGCTATCTCTCAGATCCAGATCCTGTGGGGTCTGGTATCAAGCGTGACCGAAAAAGAGAATACCAGAAAGCTCTAGGCATCAGGTTAGGCACCAACAGATTTATTGTGACACAGCTTTGTGCCGCTATAACAGAAAGTCTCCTCACTAACATGCCCCAGTGCCTGGCCCAACACCTGTGTGACGAGGAGATGACTCAGTAAGAGGGGTCCGGGGCTCATACTGGGTGGAGACGGGGCAGCCTCCCCAGGCTTTCCATCAGCCACTGAGGAAGCCTCTGAGAGCAGAGGGCCCCTTCCAGGTTCCAGCTGGGAACAGGCCTCTCAGAGAAGCACCAAACTCCCTCTGGGAAATGGTCAGACTTGGCTTCTCCAGACTCACAGGATGACTGGCAGCACGTCTGTCTTATCAGCGATGCTCTGCCCCACTCCCCACAAATGGAAGTGGTCCGTGGACCTTTCCTGGGGCGGGGCTTCCCTGAGGGAACTGGATGCACCTGCCTCGGTCTCTGCCTGCTCTGCAGGCTCACCGACCCCCTTGCTGATGGGCAGCCCCTGCCCTGGGAGCAGCTGTCCCAGGAGGGGCTGGGCATCTCCCAACTGTTCCTCAGCTTCCCCTGGTGTTTCCCCTGCCCAGTGTTCCCCTCCCTGTTCTCTGGCCACCCCTGTCTCCCGGCTCTAATTCTGAGATGCCCTGGCAGTCCAGCACCCCAGCGGGGAAAGCAGCGGCTTCCACCAGCCTGTCTAACCAATCCACTGGTCCTGCTGGGCTCGCCCAGGCTCAGGGACCTGCCTTTTCTCTGGCCTGGTGGTTTGATTGGTCACTGACCTTAACCTTGCTGGGCCCTGGTATCTGAGTAAACCTTGGGTCTTGGATGCTCCAGGATTATGAACTCAGACTGAGTCAACTAGGAATCATTCTAGATCATTCTAGAGCCCCCTGACCCTTGGGCTTCCCCTCTTGCCCCCACTGTTCTTCCCTGGCACAGACACTCCACCTGCAAATGGTCTCGTCAGGTGTGGGGCACAGGAGGAGTGTGAGGTGTGGGGAGAAGGGCAAAGGGCCTGTGAGGACGTGCTCCATGTGAGTGAGGAGCTTCGGCCTAATGAGGTAGATAGAACGTGTGACAATACAGGGACCTGCACGGGGGCACGGGGTGACGAGTGCGGCTGCTTAAAATAGGTGTCTGTCTGAAGATCTCGCCGGGTTATTTTTAAAATGTTAATCAAGTCTTCTTCGGCAGTTTTGTGTCGGGATCAAGTTTGTGTTAAGTGACTGGTGAAGGTCCGCTGAATACAAATCAGGAAGAGGAAGGCTTTGGTATCAAGGAACAAAGAACTTACTTTAAAAGACGTTGAAATTATGCAGTTCTGGCTGTTAAATAAAAAGCAGCTACAGGGTCTCCTGAGCACAAGGATGCCCGGTGGCCTTTTCCTTCTTTCTGGAAATGGCATGGTGGAGGCACAAGGGATTGAGCTCACATGGGCCACACCCTTGCTACCCCGGTGTTGTCGACCGGGCTGTTTCCTTGACAAACGTGATGCCTGGTGTGTCTGAGCTGAACAGGTGCTCTCTCCCTTCCTTATTCGTGTCCTCTGGCTCAGGTCTCTGCCTGATGCTCTCGTGATACCCTGCAGGCCCCAGGGCTGGGCATGCGGGAAGAGTCCCCTAGACCAGGCGGCCACGGACACCAGTGAGCCCTTGGGGGAGGAGCAGGCCCAGCTGTGCAGATCTCCCTGCAAAGCCCCCACCTGACCCCCAACAGGACCACAAACACACACCCAGCCCATCCTGGCCCCCAGCCCTCCTCCAGCCCTGCTCCCCGCATCCTGGCCCAGCCCCAGCCCCACAGCTACTCACTGGCGAGGATGACCATGTCCATGCCCCAGAAGATGCTCATGACCAGCCCACCATGACGATGGCCGTGAGGATCTGGATGAGGGCCGCGGCGATGTTCAGCCAGAAGACACAGCACACGTGCCTGTCCGGGAGGTCCGTGCGGGCGCCACACAGCACGGTGAAGGCCGAGACGAATGTCCCTGTGAGAGGCCGGAGGGGACAGCCTTTAGAGGGTGCCGGGAGACGCAGCGGCACGTGTGCCCATCATGAGCTGGGGCCAGCGGCTCACCCTCCAGGAGCTCCGAGAGGAACAACTCAGGTCCAGCACTTTGCTGCTCAGACCACTGGCACCCACGCTAGAGATGCCAATGTACCAGCCTGGAGGAGGCATGGCCCTGGGCGGCCAAGGACCCAGCACAGTCCTGAGTCCTCAGGGGAACACAGATGTCACCTGACAATCCATGCCTGCCCTTAAGGAGCCACAATGCAGCCACTTGAAAGGAGAACAGGCAGCAGGTGGAAAGGACACCAGTCTCGTGTGGCAAAGCCCCTTAGGGCCTAAGAGTTCAGAGGCAGGAGCTGGAGTCGTTAAGGTGACAGGGAAGCCACCCAGAGGGTAAATTCAGGAAATGACCTCCAGCACACACACTGACCACGGTGCCTGCAGAGGGAAGTAAGCTCAGGCCAGGGTGCATCTCCCAGAATCCTTCCTTCAAGGGGCTCTCCCAGACACCCCAGACCTGTAAGAGGAGGGACAGAGAGCCTGAGATTTTCTGAGCAGCCACAGGCACAAAGCAATGTGGTGACTGTGTCTGTGGTCCTTACTTCATCCCAAACTTCCCAGAGCCCTGCAGGTATTAATAATATCACTACATTTTTATTGACATTTTTCTCAAGCCAGGCTTTTTTCTACACGGGCTCTGAGCCTCATAACAACCCTGCAAGTTAATTAGTTGGCATTCCTCCTATCTGTGTAAGTTCCCTATGGCTGCTGGAACAAGTTACTGCAAACGTAGTGACTTAAAGCAACACAATGCTGGAGGTTAGAAATCTGAAATGGGTCCTCAGGGCTGGCTTGTTTCTGGGGCTCTGGGGGACAATGGTTTCCTTGCCTTTTCCAATTTCTCAAGGTTGCCTGCATTCCTTGGCTCATGGCCCCTTCCTTTGTTATCAAAGCCAGGAGCTGTACATCTTCTCTCCTCTCAGACCTCAGCTTCCATCCTTACATCCTCTCTCTCTGGCTATGATCCTCCTGTCTCCCTCTTGTAGGGACCCTTCTGATTATCCTGGGCTCACTGGATAATCCAGGGGTAAGCCCTATATTTTTAAGATCCTTAAATTAGTCACATCTGAAAGGTCCTTCCTTTTCATGTAAGGTAGCATCTTTGCAGGTTCTGGGATCAGGATATGGACATCTCTGGGGGTGGGCATCATTCTGTCTATCATACTATCTTACATACTGCATTAACCTGGTGTTTCCGATGTTTTGGTATCTGGAGACTTGCTGACCCTGTAGAGAGCCTCCTCCCAGGGCGAGGCAATTCCTAGGGATAGCAAATGACTTTCTTATGCAAGACAAACAATTGAGAATGCATACCCAGACTGCTCTTTTATAGACTCTCACCCTCTGGGTCACTCTCGTCTGCCCTGATCACTCAGAGCCAGGCACCAGACAGCTCAGGCAGTCCCACCACCCTGGGGAGCACTGGCCCATCCTAAGCCTGCTTGACCTGTCTTGACATTCCTTCCCATGGAAATCACAGCGAAGTCTCCTGCCCACGTCTCCCCCTAACTTCCTCTGCCTCCTAATGGTCCCTGGTCCTTCCACATGTGCACCTCCGAAGTGTGGTGTGCCCTCTCCTCTTAGGAACTGTGAGTAACAAACTACCTCTTCAATGGCTGTCATTTCCTGATCTGTTGGCCTCACCACACCTCACTATTAATAATAACAAAACCTACATTTTAAAGTGCACACGCACAACTCAGAGTCAAGAATTAAGTATCTCAGTCTTTCCTGGTGGTCCAGTGGTTAAGAATCCTCCATCCAATGCAGAAGACACGGGTTTGCTTCCTGGTCTGGGAAGATCCCACATGCCTCCGAGCAACAAGCCTGGGCGCCACTCTACTGAGCCTGAGCTCCGGAGCCTGAGTGCTCCACAACAAGGGAAGCCACCACAACGAGAAGCCTGAGCACCACATCTAAAAAGCAGCTCCCACTCGCCATAACTAGCGAAAGAGCTGGGATGGCAGCAAAGACCCAGCAGAGCCAAAAATAAATAAATTAATTAATTTTAAAAAGAGGATTAAGTATCTTGTCCAAGGTCTCATGCATGGGTAGGCATTGACCCCACCACTGTCTGATGAGAAAGACAAACTTGGAGAAAGGAGAACTAAAAAATGATGGGGACATGAATTCAGGGCTTAGTAGTGGACATGGAAGGAAATAGGACATAGGGACCATTAGAATGTATATGTCACCATCCATTGCCTCGGCTTATGTGTCATGCTGTGAGACATGAGATAAACACTAGATGACACCATTTAAAACACACAGCCAAAGCGGAAAGATGGTAGAAGATGAATAGGAGCATGCGGGGGAAATACTAAGTAAAACTAACACAGGTGCCATTTCCTGCATCCCTATAGTACAATACAACACACGACCACACTCTCCTACTCACACTGCCTCTAATTCTTATGACAGTTCATGATGGTTATTATTATCCCCACTTTACAGACGGGGAGACCAAAGACCAAAGAGGCTAAATGACTTGTCCATACAGTAGAGCCGAGATGTAAACCCAGATTTGTCCAGAGCGGAAACCTGAGCTCTTTCAGTCTAGGGTGTTCCAGCCCTACATTAAAAATTAAGGAAAACAGTATGGCCCTTCCTCAACAGAGTTGCCATATAACCCAGGAATTCTACTTCTGGGTATATACCCAAAAGAATGAAAAGTAAAGTCTCAAAGAGATATTAGTATGCCTATGTTCATTGCAGTATTATTCACAACAGCTGAAACAGGGAGGCAACCCAAGTGTCTACAGATGGATGAATGGACAAGCAAAATATGATCTATACACATTACGGAATAGTATACATCCTTAAAAAAGGGAGGAAATTCTGACATGGCTACAACATAGATGAGCCCTGATGACATTATGTTAGGTGAAATAAGCCAGTTACAAAAAAAATGTATTATTTCACTTATATGAGTTACCTAGAGTAGTCAGAATCATAGGAATAGGAAATAGGATGCTGGTTGCCAAGGTCTGGGGGGAGGAGGTTATAAGGAGCTATTGTTTAATGTGTACAGAGTCTCAGTATTGTAAGATGAAAGAGTTCTGGAGACAGATGGTGGTGATGGGTGCACAGCAATTTGAATTTGCTTAATGCCCATGAATTGTGCACTTAAGAATGGATAAGATGGCAAATTTCACATTCTGTGTAGTTTACTACAATAAAAAGAATTGGAGGGAAAAAGGAAAGAAACTTCATCCTTAATGATTTTCAAAACATTCTTGAACCTCTCCACATCCCCTCCACCCCTGCCCAGGCCAATGTCCTTCACGGAAGCAGACAGTGCCCTGACTCTGGCCAACAGTGTCCTGACTCAGTGGGATCTGGCTGAGGTTCTGTGACCCCCTGTCTCTATGTAGCTGTGGCCTCGCCATGGTCATCGTGCCTAGGAAATGGGAACAAGTTCTTACTAGACTGAACCATGAGAAATCGCCATCTTGGTAGGTCAGAGAATAACAGCAATTTCATATGGCTCAGCCTAGCATGTAGCTGATATGAAAAATATGAGCATAAGGAAACCCCTGAACTCAGAGCTTCTTAGTTAAAAGGTCATCTAATCCATCCTTTGCCCCAAAACAGCATATCACCAGAATTACCAAACTGATTAGAGGCCAGTGAGCCTCTTCATGCATCTAGTTGCTTGCCATGGAGACAGGGAGGCCTAGCCAGCCTGCTGCTCTGGGGACAAGAAACATCAGCAAAGAGGAAGGCTTATCTGCTGGGGAAGCTGGGCTAACCCACATTTTATTTAAAAGACAACATGGGTGTAGTGTGGGAGGGACTTTCGGGCACAATTCTTTTACCCACATTGACAAACTAAGACATGTATAAAAATAAAAGCACATTAGTCACAACCAACCTGTAAAATATGTACATATATTACCTGCAGTTGCATCAATCTGGATAAATTACAAATTAGTTATTAATTTCGATAAATAACTTCATTTACTAGGAAGCTGGTGATAGGTCCCTTTAGCCATCTGTTGTTTTTGTTCGGTCACTCAGTCATGTCCAGCACTTTGTGACCCCTGGGGACTGCCAGCGCACCAGGCTGCCCTGTCCTTCACCATCTCCTGGAGTTTTCTCAGACTCACATCCATTGAGTCAGTAATATCATCCCTTTTGCCATACAAGGTAATATATGCCACAGAAGGGCTTCCCAGGTGGCACTAGTGGTAAAGAATCCACCTGCCAATGTAGGAGACAAGAGATGTGGGTTGGATCCCTGGGCTGGGAAGATCCCCCAGAGGAGGGCATGACAACCCACTCCAATATTCTTGCCTGCAGAATCCCATGGATAGAGGAGTCTGGGGGGTTACAGTCCATAGTGTTGCAAAGTTGGACACAACTGAAGCGACTTGGCACACATGCCTGCACATGCGATAGAAGGTAAGCATTAAGTGAATGGATTTATAATATACAAACATCGTTTTAATCTACTCCTCAGGAAATTTAAAAAATCATTTTAGCACTGCTGCTGGTGCTGTCACTTCAGTCGTCTCTGACTCTGTGTGACCCCATAGGCAGCAGCTCTGCTGTCCCTGGGATTCTCCAGGCAAGAACACTGGAGTGGGTTGCCATTTCCTTCTGCAGTTGCATATGAAGAGGTATTATTTTAAATGAGTCTTACTTGCTAAAGAAAGAGCCCCCACTCCCAACAGCAACCAGTTAGTCCTACCAGTCCAACCAGTTATTCCATGAGCACCAACCCTGAGCCAGTGCCAGGCCCTGGAACAGAGAGTGCAGGCTGGTGCTGGAGATTTGGCTGGGTCCCTTGCAGGGAGCTCATGCTCTGGTGGGGATACTGGGTTCCAGAAAGAACAGTGACAAATCAAGTTTGGTTTATCAGGAAAGACTTCACAGAAGCAAACGTGAGAGGAGAAAGGTATAGAAAGCCAATGGGAAATAGTCAAGGGGAGGAGGGGAAGAACACCCCAAAGACAACCTTAGAATGTCTGTCCAGAAGCCCAGAGGGTGGCAGGGAACTTTGAGGGTGCCACGTGCAGGGCAGGGATGAAAAACAGGGCTGGAGGTGGGCAGCTGTCAGACTCGGGGTGGGGGGCCCTGAGGGCCTTGCTATGGGGCCTGGCTTCCTCTTCCAGGCAACCAGGCACCCCCTGGGAAGGCTGGTTTCAGGGGGAATCACAGGTCAGGGTTGTGACCCCCAAGGGGAGGACGGGGCAAAAGGGATAAGGCAGAGTCTGGGAGGTGAGATGAGATGAGGTAGGCAGGGAAGCATGGTAGTGGGTGCAGGGGAGAGAAGGACCCTCGGTTGGCAGGGGTTGTCCTGGGGGTTGAGGGGCCTGTTCATTTTGGAGAAGGAAGAAGGGGGCACAGTTGGCTCTGGGTATCTGGTCTCTCACACTATGTGGTGAATGTGGAGCCACAAACCAGGTAGGGAACACAGGGAGGGCAGCACCCCTCAGAGAGGGCTGAGCAGAGCCGAGCTGGAGACAGGCTCAGGGGGGTCACCTGCAGGTAGCGGAGATCGTCAAAGTGAATATGGTCACCCAGGAGGGGGTGGAACTCAAGGAAAGACCCAGGGGACATCAATGCCACAAAGGGGACAGAGGGGGGCCGATCAGAGAGAGGTGAGAGCGTGTGTCCCAGACACAGAGGAGTCTCAGGGAAGAGGAGCTGGTGGACAGGGTCACCCGCTGCAGAGATGGAGTGGGGACAGGTAGGCCCCAGGTCAAATTAAGTCACCAGTGGCCTCAGGGAGAGTCCGACTGAGGGGCTGAGAGCAGAGTTTCAGGGAGAGAAAGAGGTGAGGATTCGAGCATGGGAGAGGACCCCTCTCTCCTTGGGAGAAACTCAAGCTTATCTGGCTGCTGAGGAGAAGCCAGCGGGGAGGGAGACGATGAGGATATAACCAGACCAGAGAAGGGGGTAGCAAGTTCTCGAGAAGGTGAGGGGTAGGGGATCTACTGCAGATTTTCCAAACTGGTTCGCACATTACAATTCTCCAACTGAGGTTTATTTATTTCCAAACTGGGAAAGTTATTTCCAAATTGGGGAAGGAGTATGTCAAGGCTGTATATTGTCACCCTGCTTATTTAAGTTCAATGCAAAGTGCATTATGCGAAATGCTGGGCTGGATGAAGCACAAGCTGGAATCAAGATTGCCAGGAGAAATATCAATAATCTCAGATACGCAGATGACACCACCCTTACGGCAGAAAGCGAAGAAAAACTAAGCAGCCTCTTGATGAAAGTGAAAGAGGAGAGTGAAAAAGTTGGCTTAAAACTCAACATTTAAAAAACTAAGATCATGGCATCCAGTCCCATCACTTCATGGCAAATAGATGGGGAAACAATGAAAACAGTGACAGATTTTATTTTGGGGGGCTCCAAAACCACTGCAGATGTTGACTGCAGCCATGAAATTAAAAGACGCTTAATCCTAGGAAGAAAAGCTATGACCAACCTAGACAGCATATTAACAAGCAGAGACATTACTTTGTCAACAAAGGTCCATCTAGTCAAAGCTATGGTTTTTCCAGTAGTCATGTATGGATGTGAGAGGGACTATATAGAAAGCTGAGTGCTGAAGAATTGATGCTTTTGAACTATGTGTTGGAGAAGACTCTTGAGAGTCCCTTGGACTGCAAGAGATCAAACCAGTCCATCCTAAAGGATATCAGTCCTGACTATTCATTGGAAGGACTGATGCTGAAGCTGAAACTCCAATACTTTGCCCACATGATGCAAAGAACTGACTCATTGGAAAAGACCTTGATGCTAGGAAAGATTGAAGGCAAGAGGAGAAGGGGGCAACAGAGGATGAGATGGTTGGGTGGCATCATTGACTCTATGGTCATGAGTTTGAGCAAGCTCTGGGAGTTGGTGATGGACAGGGAAGCCTGGTGTGCCGCAGTCCATAAGCTCACAAAGATTCAGACACAACTGAGCGACTGAATGAACTGAGGTTTATACAAATGCAGGTTGTAGGGTACCTGCAGGGTACCTCCAAGCCACCAGAGGCACAGGGATGGGTCCAAGGACTGCTCATTTGAAAACAGAAAAGAAACATTCCCCCAACTGATTCTAACACACAATCAGGCTTGAGAATCCTTCTCTGATAGGTGGAGAGATTGACCTCCCAGATAGAGAACCAGAAAACCACACAGCCTTGTAGGAAATTAGCCCACCATTCTTGCCTTTTACTCTGTCCCATAGCATCCCCGGCAAGACTTAGAGCTGAGTCAGGGAAGCTGTCCTCCACAGCAGAGACAGGGGCCTGACCACAGTGTTTCTGGCGGGGGCCAAGGTCCAATCAGGGCATCCCTGGCAGCTCAATGGCAAAGAACCCACGTGTAACGTAGGTGATGCATGTTCGATCCATGGGTTGGGGAGATTCCCAGGAGAAGGAAATGACAACCCGCTCTAGTATTCTTGCCTACAGAATCCCATAGAAGAGAGGAGCCTGGCTGGCTCTGTCCATGAGGTCACAAAGAGTTAGACATGACTGATTAAACAGCAACAAGGTCCAGCCAAACACTAACTGGCACAAAAGAAAATGATGGTAATGAACTGAACTGTCAACTACCATAATCAGTGTGCTGAAAGACACCTGGGACCTAGGTGCAGACATATGCATTCTCTGTCCTACATGAACCCAAGGGAGAGAGATGGGCGGGGGAAGCCTGAGGAGGACCCTGCCCCCACCCCACAGAGGCTTACAGCAAAGATGCCAGAGGCAGTCACAGCCCCCGCTGGCCACCAGGGCTCTGCTGAGGTCACTGGCTTCCCCAAGGAGCTAGGGCTGAGGCTCCAGGAGCGGGCAATGGGAGGGGAAGGGCTCTTTTCACGTCCATCCTGGATGTCCCAAAGGGTCCTGGGGAGGTGGTGGGGACAGGAGGAGGAGAAGCAGGGCAAAGCGAGCTGGCAGTCTCCCATCAGGACGGAGCCTGCGGGCTGAAATCATCCTTCCCGAGTTCCTTCAGGCTCAGGTTTTCTCTTGACTCACAAGGGAGTAGTGGAAGGTTCTGAGCTTAAGGCAGGTGAGGGGGAGGATGGGAAGGGTCACAACGGGGAGAAGAATAGAGCTGCTCCAGAGAAAATGTGCTCCCTTGGGACGGAGGCCAGGAAGTCCAGTTGGATTCTAGCCATCACCTGTAGCTGGCTCTGTGGTCATTAAGATGTGCCGCTCGTCAGTGGCTGAGACAGGGGACAGGAGGAGGAGAAGCAGGGCAAAGCGAGCTGGCAGTCTCCCATCAGGACGGAGCCTGCGGGCTGAAATCATCCTTCCCGAGTTCCTTCAGGCTCAGGTTTTCTCTTGACTCACAAGGGAGTAGTGGAAGGTTCTGAGCTTAAGGCAGGTGAGGGGGAGGATGGGAAGGGTCACAACGGGGAGAAGAATAGAGCTGCTCCAGAGAAAATGTGCTCCCTTGGGACGGAGGCCAGGAAGTCCAGTTGGATTCTAGGCATCACCTGTAGCTGGCTCTGTGGTCATTAAGATGTGCCGCTCGTCAGTGGCTGAGACTCACACCTGGATGCCCTCCATCACTCCTCCAGGGAGAGTTGGCTGAGCACAGCTCTCGGCCAAACTTTGAATCTGAGTCTCAAGAAGGAAATGTAAGGGAAGCCTTGGTCTAGACTTCACAGCCTTATGAAAGGACAAGCCACACCTTACAGAATGCATCCCACTGCTAACTGTGTCCAACTCAGAGCCAGGATGAGATAAATGGGAGATCACGTTCACAGTCAGACTCAGTTCTGTAAGATTCCATTTCTCAAACCTGGTGGGGGGTGGCATAAGAAGCAATGGAAATTGTACTAAAAACTACATCTTCCTGGGTCACTGAGATTCTAATTCAGCCAGTCTGGTCATCAAGTCTTCATCAACTGGAAACTGGACAAAAGCCCTAGGAAGACAGAATCAAAATAGTTTCAAAGTAGGGTTTCTCTGGTGGCTCAGTGATAAAGAATCCACCTGCCAAGGCAGGAGATGTGGACTCGATCCCTGGGTCAGGCAATGGCAACCCACTTTAGTATTCTTATCTGGGAAATTCCTGGACAGATTGAATTCCAAAGAAGATATACAGATGGCCAACAGGCACATGGAAAGATGCTCAACATCACTAACCATCAGGGAAATGCAAATCAAAACACAATGAGATATCACCTCACACCTGTCAGAATGGCTATCATCCAAAAAAAAAAAAAAAAGTGCTGGTGAGGATATGGAGAAAAGGAAATGCTCATGAAATCTTTGTGAGAATGCAAAATTGGTGCAGCCACTGTGAAAGACAGTATGGAAGATCCTCAAAAAATTAAAAATAGAACTACCATATGATCTAGCACTTCCACTTATGAGTAATTATGTGAAGAAAATGAAAACACTAATTAGAAAAGATATAGTCTATGTTCATTGCAGCATTATTTACAATAGCCAAGGTAAAGAAGCAACCTAGGTGTCCACCAATAGATGAACGGATAAGGAATGGATAAATTGAATACTACTCAGCTATAAAAAGGGAATGGAATCTTGCCATTTGCAATAATATGAATAAACCTAGAGAGTATTAATGCTAAGTAAAATAAGTCAGAGAAAGCCAAATACTGAGTGATTTCAGTTATATGTAGAATCTAAAAAAAAACAAAAGAAATGGACAAACATAACAAAACAGAGACAGAGTCAAAAATACAGAGAACACACTGGTGGTTGCAGAGGGGGACGAGAGAAATAGGTGAGGGAGAGTAAGAGGTACAAACTTCCAGCTGCAAAACAAGTGAGTCATTGGTATGAAATGTACATTGTAGGTAACACAATCAATAATTATATAATATCTTTATATGGCAACAGGTGGTAACTAGACTTACCACGATCATTTTGAAATGTAAGAAATATCAAATCACTATGTTGTGTAACAGGAACTAACATAGTGTTATAGGTCAATCATACTTCAAACACATTCACAGAAAAAGAGATGGGATTTGTGGTTACCAGAGACAGGGCGGGAGAAGGTGGAACTGGATGAAGGTAGTCAAAAGTACCAAATTCCAGTCAGTTATAAGATCAATAAGTATTAGGGATGCAATGTACAATGTGATAAACATAGTTAACCCTGCTCTATGTTATATGTGGGGCTTCCCGTGTGGCTCAGTGGTAAAAAACCCACCTGCCCATGAGGAGAAGCAGGTTTCGTCTCCAGGTCGGGAAGGTCCCCCGGAGAAGGCAATGGCACCCACTCCAGTATTCCTGCCTGGAAAATCCCAGGGACAGAGGAGCCTGGTGGGCTACAGTCCATGGGATTGCAGAGTTGGACACAACTTAGTGACTACACAACAACAACATGTTATATATGAAAGTTGTTGAGAGAGTAAAGCCTAAGCGTTCTCATCACAAAGGAAATTGTTTTCTGTTTCTTTAATTTTGTTTCTTTATGAGAGGATGGATGTTCATTTCATGTGTGTAAGTCAAATCACTATACAATACTGTATGTCAGTTATATCTCAATACAACAGAAATAAAAATACATTAACAAAAAATCTGCCAGTGTCTTTGCCCCATCGATCCTGGACTTGTGGCAAAAGGCTTTGTGAACTGTTCTCACCATTCCCGACGGCACAAAGAGCCCTAATGAGGTGGCAGCAGCTCATCAGAAGGTGGCTTGTAAGCTGGAAGCTCATCATTTCAGCGCAGTAATGGGGGGTTTGCTCCTGTTGTCAGCAGCTCTGAGCAGACATTCTATCCATCTCTGACCAATTAGAGATGGGAAAGTGCATTTACTTAAATCTTTCTGAGCATCAATTTCAAGGAAGAAAATAATGAAGGGTGGACAGGTGAGCTTTCTGTCCCCTCAGTAAAGAGAAGATGTAAGGTACCCAGGACCACTTTGCCCTTAGCCCCAGTTGCTACCCAACACCCGGTGCCCCTCTCCTCTCCCCTCTCCCTAAGTCAGAAATGACTAGGATACCCACTCTGTATTTCCCCCTGGGCCTCAGGCAAACTCTGAGGAGTCACTGAGGGATTCAAGGATTGAGGAGCTCAGGGAAAGGCAGCCAGGAAGAAGCCTTTGGGTGGATAAGGGGGTTTACAAGTGAGACCTCTGCAGATAACAGTCCTGGTTCGAGACTACAGCCACTGTGGGGCCTTAGATTTTCCAATGGAAACGGCTCCATGGTTTAAAGGAAGGAGAACAGGGAGCCCCATGGCTACCACTGATAAATCTGTCATCCTTCCTTTGAGGGCAGAGAAAATGAGATCAGCTCCCTCCTCCGTCCCTCTTACTGCGGCCACTGTGACATCAGGCTGATGGGGGTGAGGGGCAGGTTGACTGCAACTGATAATTAATTTTAATGCAACTGATAATTAATTTTAATGGCACTGGGCACTGCATTAGCCTCCCTGTGCTTGTTAGCAAACCTCCTCTGCCCTCAGCTTCCTCTGCCAGATCCTTGACGTGCTCCAAGACACACTCCCAGCCCTGGACAAGCTGCAGGACTGAACTCGACCCCTTGGACTCTCACGGGCCCCAGGCTTTCCCTGAGATCTTCAGCCTGAGCAGAAATATAACCACATGCAATTTCTCAGTTCCTCAGTTTTGAGCCCTGTCACAACAGACTCTGCCTTACATGGCAGAGGATAAACCAAGAAAGTGGGGATGGGACCAGGAGGGCGGCTGTGTACTGAGCAGGGCAAGGAGCCCAGGCTGGCATGGAGGCCCCAGGGGACCGAGCTTCATCCCTCCTGCCTTCCAGCAGGTCCGGCGTTCAGGGTGGTCAGTCAGGTGGACGGATGGGCAAGGGCAGCAGCTTGACATTTGCTGGAGGAGACAACACAGCTTCCATCTCTTCAGAATTTGCAACCTGACAAGATGCAATTTCCATGGATGGGTAGACACTGAGATTAAAAACAGAGAGGGGCTCTGCCCAAGGTCACAGCTGCCGAGGAGCCCTTCTGAGATCACTGCAGTGAGAACCTGCAATGAGGTGAAACCCGAGGCGCTGCTCTGGGGACACGGCTGCAGCAACAGACTCAGGAACTAGAGCCCAGCATCCACCCCTGAACCCAGTGGGCATCTCACCCACACGGGCAAGGCCTCTGGGCTCGCGGCTGACCCTCATTCGATCACCTAAATGACAAGTAACATCTTTGTAGCAGCTGCCACCCGCTTGCATTGAGATTGTTGAATTGGAGTCACTCTCTCCTCGTTGAGTCAAGTGAGAGGAAAGGCTGCCCTGGGCCTGTGGCACCCAAGTGAGCGCGAGGACAGGTGTGCCAGCACCCGAGGGCGCTCATCACTGGGGTGCTGGGGGAGCTGACCCAGGTGCCCCGAGCGGTGGCCACCCAGATGGGGCGAGAGGGAGGGCACCTCGGCCTGGCATCCTGCTTGAAGCCCTCGGCTGGCATCCTGCTTGAAGCCCTCGGCAGCAGAGGCCTTAGGGACCCCTGACCTGTGCGCCGCAGGTGGTGGTGGAACACCCCTCATCAGGACACCCAGGCCTGGAGGCACGCATTCCTGGGTGCAAAGTCACCCCTTCCTTAAAATCATACCGATTCATTTCATCCACTCGTTTCCTCCATGTTTTCAGGCAGCATTTATGAAGCACCTGCTGGGTGCCGAGAACTGGGCTAAAACCACATGCACCAAACAAACAGGAGTGTCCCAGCCCTGAAGAATCTCACAAGGTGGTGAGAGACAGGAGTCATGAACACAATCCATGAGGTCAGTTCTGGGGGGTAGGGCAGAGGCAGGGGGACCTCACATTATAAAAGGGACTCTGGAGCCAGAATGGCTGCACCCCGCCCCCTGCCCCCTGCAGAAGCCATGAGATCCTCACAAGTGACTGAACCTCTTTAGGCTTCAGTTCCCCCATCTGTGAAGCTAAGGTAATGATAGTAGCTTGCCTCATAGGGATGTGAGGACTGAATTCGAGCATGCAAAGTACACGGAACACAGGGAGCCCTCAGGGGAGCAAGGGGAGATCCTTCACCCCAAGCAGGGAGACCCAGAGAATCTTCCCCAAGAGGTGATGCCAGGGCAGAATCCTGATGAACAAAGAGTTACTCTTGAACATGAGTGAAGCTGAAAATCTCAAAGAATCCTGCTCTCCTAGTGGCTTGTAGCCAATGGTACGACTCTTCATTCCACCTTAAAACACAATTTATTATAACTTCTGAGTTCACTATGTCAGCCTCATGGAGACGGAGGCTCTGTATGCATCCATATGTCACAGTACTATGCGGCCAGAAAATTACAATTATGATGACTCTGCAGCAAGCCAGACAAGTGCTTTAAGTGAAACTACAAAAATAGTATGTATACTGTACAGTGGACTATTTAAAAATATTTACATCTGTGGACAAGGATTGGAGCGTATTAAGCAGATGGGAATTGTTTTGCTGTGGCAGAATTGTGCTTAGTTGCTCAGTCGTGTCTGATTCTTTGAGACCCCCATGAACTGTAGCCCACTAGGCTTCTCTGTCCATGGGGATTTTCCAGGCAAGACTGCTGGAGTGGGTTGCCATGCCCTTCTCCAGGGGATCTTTCCAATCCAGAGATCGAACCCAGGTCTCCTGCACTGCAGGTGGATTCTTTACCGTCTGAGCCACCAAGAAAGCCCATGGAAGAATCTCAGGTAACTTTTTCTCTGTTTTTAAAAACAAATTCTCTTGGGACTTCCCTGGTGGCTCACTGAATAAGAAGCCACCTGCCAATGCAGGGGACCCAGGTTGGATTCCTGGTATGGGAAGATTCCACAACTCCTGAGCCCATGTGCTGTCGCTACTAAAGCCCGGATACCTCGAGTCTGTGCTCTGAAACAGGGGAAGTCACTGCAATGAGGAGTCGGAGCACCTCGATGAAGAGTATCCTCTGGTTGCTGCAACTAGAGAAGGGCCCACACACAGCAGTGAAAATCTAGCACGGCCAAACTAACTAAATAAAAACAAGTCCTTTTTTCAGTTAGAAAAAGTTTCAGGCACCTGTTAAGATCCAACTCTGTGGCCCACCAAACAGCATCTTACTGAAACGGAGCAGGACCCTCTGGTCCTTGCAACCCCTCCATGTCATCTACCTGCCTTTTGCCTGAGGAACACTTAAGTCAAAGAATAAGTTTAACCAGAGACGTGAGAAATACGGAACAAAGAAAACAGTCAAAGGACACTAAATCGTCATAATGTAGTCGTTAGGCACAGTCAAGGACCTTCAGTTCTCAAGGGCTAGAGCTAATATTCTGAGCCATATCCTGTGAGCGAGCGGTCTTACAGATATAAAACACCAGGAGGAGAAGTTAACTCATGATGACATGAGCTGCCACTATTCTGAGAACTGGGAGAACTCAGAGAAATGGGGACAAATGGACGCTGGAACTGAAGATTAACTGTATCTAAAATAATCAAGATGACACTGGTCAGACCACTGATGATCAACCTGAAGATGATGGTCAGAGATGACTGTATTGTTTCTGCATGTAGTCTCCCCTCCCACTTCTGTCTAGAAAAGCTCTTACCCTGCTGGTTGCTGTGGCTGGTGGCAGGAGGGCAGTGTGCAGGGAGAATCGGCCTTTGGACAGATGTCCACCATCCTCTACCCCCTACTCAATTGCCGGCATCTGAAGTAAAGCAAACTTTCCTTTCCACCAAACTGGCTTGTTTATTGGCTTTTGAGCAGCAAGCAGCCAGACCTCACATATTCCCTTCGGTAACATGATTGGTGACAGAGAAAATCATGTTGCAGTCAATCAAACCAGAGGACAGATGGCATGCAGACACCTACCACAGAAAAGAAATGACACTGTGTGACCACACCTGGGCTGCGACAAAAGCCCCTGAACATCCAGGAACATCTCTGGAATGCAGCCTCCAGTCCTACAGCATCTTTCCCGGTGAAGCTGGCAAAGCCGGGCTCTTAGATGGGAGGGTCGGGCTCACCTTTTGGAGGTGGGAGGAGAAGGAGGAAGCTGAGGGTTCCTGTTTGTAAGCCAGGAAAGGACTCCAGTCCCAAGAGACCTGGAGAAGCCATGGTGGCTTCAGCAGTCACACAGCAGTAACAGTGGAAAAGGGGGTGGCTGGGCTGAGCTGGTGCCCCAGCCTCCCAGAGGGCCAGGGAGGAGGAGGGAGGGCAGCAGGAGGCCTGTTTAGGGTTGGTGCTCAGGTGCTCCCTGTCTGGCTGGGGCCTCCCCATAGGCCCGGCAGTCAGACACACCTGCTCCTTCCTGGAGCCAGGCCTTGCAGAGTGGCCCCAGTGTGTGCTTCGTGCCAGGGACAGCTTCCTGCTGGAGCTCCTGGGACTGGTTCAGGTCGGCTCTCTCCACGCAGGGCTGACGTTGCAGCTCATGTCATGGGAGCATGCCACGCCTGCAGAGAGAGGGTGTCCGCTCTGGTTCTTCATTTTGGAAGTAAGCAACTCAATAGGCTCAAATGACAAAGGGAGTCATTGGCTCACATAATTGGAAAAGTTCAGAAAGGCAGTGTGGGCAGTGGTTAGTAAAAGTGGGCTTGAGGGTCAGACTGCTGCGCGCGATTTCTGATTATCATTTACTGGCTGTGGGGATGTGGGCAAATTACTCTGCCTCCAGAGGCCTGTCTCCTCATCAAAAATTTGTTGACCTATTTCTTCATCTGTAAGGTAGGAGTTATAATAATACCCTTATCCAGGCTCTTTGTAATGCTTAATAGAAATTATACATTTAAAGTGCCTGGAACACACTAAGTCCTTAACCACTGTTCACTGTATTATTATTAATAAGAATTCAGGATTAGTTTGATTCCATGACTCAGTGATTCAACACAGACCCAATGTCTTCCACCTCTCTGTTTTCCATGGCATCAACTTTATTGTAAGACCAACTTCTCTCATGGTGACAAAATGATCATAGCAGTTCCAGTTTTCACATCCACATACCACTTGTCCAGAGATGACAGAACACTTCCATCCTAGTATTCCAATATAGAGTCCTGAGATTTACCCAGAGTGGAAGGTCACATGCCCGGCTTTGAACCAACGATTTGGCAGAAGATGGAAGGTACTTGCTGTCTTAAGCAATTGGGCTCACCCCTGGAGCCAGAAGTAGGGTCAGCTTTCTTTATAATGCCAAGATTGCATTGGGGTGTGGATTCCTGAGGGAAAATCTTAGTTTGGGGGTGGAAAGTGAAAAGAGGGTAATATGGGGCTGTGAACTGTGGTGTTGGAGAAGACTCTTGAGAGTCCCTTGGACTGCAAGGAGATCCAAGCAGTCCATTCTGAAGGAGATCAACCCTGGGATTTCTTTGGAAGGAATGATGCCAAAGCTGAAGCTCCAGTACTTTGGCCACCCATGCGAAGAGTTGACTCATTGGAAAAGACCCTGATGCTGGGAGGGATTGGGGGCAGGAGGAGAAGGGGACGACAGAGGATGAGATGGCTGGATGGCATCACGGACTCAATGGACGTGAGTCTGAGTGAACTATGGGAGTTGGTGATGGACAGAGAGGCCTGGCGTGCTGCGATTCATGGGGTCGCAAAGAGTCGGACACGACTGAGTGACTGAACTGAACTGAACTGAAATTGTCCATGATGTTCACTAACAGAGGAGAAATGTGTTACAAAATCCAGCAGAGAAATGACAGACTGGACCATCTTTTATGAAATGAAGGTGTGATTTCAAAAGGTAGTCCCAAATTCTTTGACACTCTTCCATCAAGGGGTGGAGGTCTACATTCCTTTGTCTTAAACTGTGCTCTGTGGCTGGCCAGCAGAGCATGTTATTATCAAAGCACAGAGCTGCAAGCCACGTGCGGTATCACCTTTGACCCACACAACTGGAGGCAGCAGCCTAGGACGAGAAAGGCTCATTGGCCCTGAAGCAGGACCATCTGACTTCTGTGCCTCCTGGACACAGAACTAATGCCTCTCGCCCCACCTCCCATTGAGGGATGACAGGCTGACTCAGAGACAGAGAGGAGGACATGGTGACCACAAGGCCGTGGGGAAGGACAGAGGAAGGGGCCAGGGAGGAGGGGCTCCCTGAGGACCACTCCAGGTGGACGGGGACAGGCTAATAAGCACGGAGGAGGAAGAAGAGAGAACGGCCTCTATTTTCCTTTCGGCCAGACATGTGTGCTTGATGTCTAAAGACAGACCCCTTCCCAGCCCTCCAACACTTGTTACTATGGCTCTGATGATGGATCTATAATGCATCAAGCATGCATTAGAGATGAACATTTTACTATATTACCTCACCAGATTCCCACAACAATCCACATCTTTATCCTCATTTAACCGACAGGACCTAGAGTAAAGGTACATTAACCAACTGTAGTCGGGCTTCCTTGGTGGCTCAGATAGTAAAGAATCTACTGCAATGCAGGTGACCTAGGTTTGATCCCTGGGTTGGGAAGATCCTCTGGCAAAAGGAATAGCAACTCATTCCAGCATTCTTGCCTGGAGAATTCCTTGGAGAGAGGAGCCCGGTGGGCTATAGTCCATGGAGTCGCAAAGAATCAGGCACGACTGGGAGCAACTAACACACACACAACCAACTGTAGTCAACTGCAGAAGGCAGGAGCCAGGGGGTTGAAAATGTAAATGAGATTGCAGTGGAATCTCAGAGAAACCTCAGCAGTGGAGGGGCCCCAATTCTCTCTGAACCCATGTCTTTTGCAATGTGCTTTGCAACTCCTCTCATGAAAAGAACCTGTTTCTCCACCCTTTGAATCCAGACTGGCCTTGTGACTTTCACGGGCTGATACATGTGCTAGAAGAGGCATCATACCATTGAGAGCTGAGAGCAAGAACCACAGGCGCCTGCACTTGCTCTGGTACAGCTCTGTCCAGGCACCACATGAACAGGCCCAGCCCATCTGCTGGGGGATGTGCCCACATGGAGGAGGCTCTAGCCCTCCAGCCCTCCTGAACCCAGCCCACATCACAACCCACAGGCTGCTGTTTTAAGGCATTACATCTAGGGGAAGTTTCTTATACAGCAAAAGCTAGCTAAACACCAACTGGGCCTGTTTTCAGAAACCCAGTGGCCACGAGGAAAGGGGAATGAGAGGCTGGAAGACTAAAGACCCTCCGCTCCATCAAGAGAACAGGAGGAAGGGGATGGACTCAGGTTTTGGCTGCAGACCTTCTCCTAGGACCTGAGAAAGTCTTTCCAGAAAACAGGAGCTAGACAGAATTGGACTGGCTCCCCATGGATCATTCTCTAGAGAGACCACCTCTGGGGCTGCACTTTGCACCACTTGCTAGTTTCTTAAAGGGGCAAAGAGCACAATGGATTTGATAAATCTACTTATTTCAGGCAAGGGCCAAGAATTTAAACCAGCGGCCTGAGGGAGGCCTTCCTGTGGGTCTGGGAGGCTTAGACCTGACCCCTCAGTGCAGGGGGTCACATCGTCATCCCAGCTGCAGCCTTGGTATAAGTGGGGTTGCAGCGGCACCCCTGAGACCAGAGCTTCCAAGAGAAGGTTGGGAACTTGTATGGTGGCTGTAGGCTGACTCAGCTGAGGGGGCCACGGGGAAGGGACGCAGAAGCTGTGATGCTCAATGGGGCAGACATATGAGTAGGGAGGGAGGGAAAGGCAGGAGCTAGGGGGTTGAAAATGGAAATGAGATTTCAGTGGAATCTCAGAGAAACCTCAGCAGCTGTGGAGGTGACGTCTATGTTACCAACCAGGAGACTGGCCGTGATCAGTCCAGAGAAGGCTCTGCCCAAGCCACTGTGACCAGAGGGGGCCAGGCCAGGCTCAGGAAGGAACTCACTAATGGGTGGCAAGCCCTGCAGCACTGGCTCCTCCCCACATGCTGTGCTTCCTACCCACCGGCCACCTCTTCTCATCTGATTTTGCTGGTTTCCTATTCTTCACCTATACACTAGCTGGCTGTCGGTCCTCCCCCACCATCTTCTCTGCTTATATTCCCTCTTGCTATACAATCTCCCTGAGCACTCCAGCTCGGAGCACAGGGGTGCCAGCCCATGCTCCACCCAGGCCCCCATGGGCCTCTGATTGCCACTATGTACTACCTGCATGTAGCTCTCTCACCACAGGGAAAGGCCTTCAGGGGCCCCAGCCTCGTCTGGTCCACCTTTGAGGTCTCTACATTGCCTAGAAGCATAAACAGCTCATAGAAGGTACTCAAGTATCTGATGAATCTGAATGGAGGACAATTCCTGGGTGGAGAGTGGTCCTAGGAAGGTATACTCTCCCCCTGTCAAGCCAGTAGCATTTGGAAGGGTGTAACCAAAAGGTAAGAAAGCTGACTCTGAATCCGGCCTCCCTGGGTCTGAGCCATGGCTCTGCCCCTTACCACCAGTGTGACCCTGGACAATCTCTTAACCTCTCTGGGCCTCAGTTTCTTCATCTGAAAATGAGAGCAATAATCTCTACCTCTCCTGTGTGTCATCAACTTTACAGGAAGCGTTTGGTGCTTAGGACAGTGCAGGGCACCCACTCGTTGTTCAGTCACTTAGTCATGTGTGACTCTTTGTGACACCATGGACTGCAGCATGCCAGGCTTTCTTGTCCTTTACTATTGCCCAGAGTTTGCTCAAACCCATGTCCATTGAGTCAGTGATGCCATCCAACCATCTCATCCTCTGTCGCCCCCTTCTCCTCCTGCCTTCAACCTTTCCCAGCATCAGGGTCTTTACCAATGAGTCAGTTCTTCATATCAAGTGGCCAGAACATTGGAGCTTCAGCATCAGTCCTTCCAATGAATATTCAGGGTTGATTTCCTTTAGCATTGACTGGTTGGATCTCCTTGCTGTCCAAGGGGCTCTCAAGAGTCTTCTCCAGCACCACAGTTTGAAAGCATCAGTTCTTTGGTGCTCCAGTAAGTGCTAGGGAAGTGCTGTAACTACCAGTACACTAGAAATAGGGTTTGCATTTTTCTCCCCTGAATCTTCCAGGCACTGGTACAATGCCTGGCACGTGGCAGGCCTTTAGTAAGAGTTTATTACATAAATAGATCTCCACAGAGGCATCAACTAAGGCCCAAAGACGTGTGTCTAAAGAACTGGCCAAGGTGTGTTTGTGGATTTCTGCTGTTTCTGCTGCCCTGTCTTTTCTCAGGGGTCACATGGTTGACCTTGAATGGACCATGAGCTGCTTGAGGGCAAACCTGGGTGGTTAGCTTACAGGTAAGTCCATCTCCACTGGGCTCCCATCCCACACCCTGACCTGCTTCTGCAGTCTGTGCACAGCTCACATTAAAGCAGAGCCCTCACGGGACCACCTTAGCTGAGAAGCTGATGGTTACACAAGCCGAGGAGACAGATCTGCTTTTCACAGCCCGTATGGATCAGAGACAGGCTGAGGTCCTGGGAAGACAAAGCAGCTGCCTACACGTGCTCCAAACTCCTTAGGAAAGGCTGAGTGGTAAAGGAGAGCAGAATCCCACTGTGGCCTTCCAGCCCTGCTGGGCACTTAGCACTCACTGCAGGACCTTGGCCAGCACTTCCCCTCTCTGAGCACCCTTCCACTCTCGGGGTGGTTATTATTATTGATGTTCTTGTCTTTGGCACCTGCAGGATTCAGTCCCCAGAATACTTAATCACTTTGCCTTCTGAAACGGAAACAACCTAGCTTCTTGGGGGGCTGTGCAGTTCACGAAGTATCTTCCCATTCTTCCTGCAGACCCATCAGGGTCTGAGAACAGGACAGGGAAAGAGAACAGGACAGAAGCCCTCAGGGGACAGCCTGACAACAAGAGACCAAAGCCCTGTTGAGAAGGAGCTACATGAGCAGCATAAGGACCTTGTGTCCCAGAGCACCCCACACCCCCAAAGTGAACACAAACAGACCCAAGCACACATCAAGGAAAATGTCCCTAAAGCATTTAGGGGACCACAATGAAATGCCAGGAACATTTCAAGATGTGTGAACAACCATGCCACATAGACAGTAGCCCCAAAGTACATGTTTCCTCCCCTGCAAGGCTGTGACTCCTGCACCCACACTGTCAGGGTGCGATCTCTGCAGCAGCAGACCCCCAGAATCCACATCAGGATTCAGACGCATGGGTCCTGGCCACAGTTCACCCTGATAGAAGTCAGAGTACTCGGCTCCATCGCCCACTTTATTCACTGCTTCACTGGGCTGCAAATTGGCTCTTTCCAGAAACGAATTTCACCCTCTTTGAGTGTGCTTTCTGGGAGTGATTTGAAATTTAAAAAAAAAAAAAATTAACGTGCTGCTGACCTTGAGAGCAGATCCCTGGGGATGAGCTTGTTCTGAGTAGCAGCCACCCTACAGAGACCGATGACATGCAGGACAAGAGAATCACCCATAAACAAAGAACTTGTTTCGTTTCCCAGCCACCCCCTCAAAGGCAATGGTGTCCCATTGCCTGTAGCACAAAGTGTTGGTTAAAAATGCAGTCCTGTTCCCTTATGTCCCTTTCCTGTGCTTCATCAGCGGAGACAGGCGCCTGGACATTTGGAGCTGAAGGGTAGTTGCCAGCTTCAGCATCACCACCCTCATCTCTAGAGGTGAGATCAGCACAGAGTCAGGTTTATCCTGCACTCTGAGACCCAGGACATTACCTGTTGCAGTGATCCAGCCCACCTCCACAGGGTTGGAAGAAGCAGGTGCAAATGGGGAGAAGCCCACCAGGCTCCTCTGTCCACGGAAATCTCCAGGTAAGAATACTGGAGTGGGTAACCATCCCCTTCTCCAGGGAATCATCCTGATCCAGGGATCGAACCCAGGCTGACGGAATGGTAGGCACACCAGCCCTGGTCCTGTGGATATCACAGTGGGTGGACAGCGCAACTGGCTGAGGTACCAACCACAAGTGGTTATCTGTTACAGTATATCTATGTCCACAGTTAATGGCATGAAATTAAAAGACGCTTACTCCTTGGAAGGCAAGTTATGACCAACCTAGATAGCATATTAAAAAGCAGAGACATTACTGCCAACAAAGGTCCGTCTAGTCAAGGCTATGGTTTTTCTAGTGGTCATGTATGGATGTGAGAGTTGGACTGTGAAGAAAGCTGAGCGCTGAAGAACTGATGCTTTTGAACTGTGGTGGAGATCCAACCAGTCCATCCTAAAGGAGATCGGCCCTGGGTGCTCATTGGAAAGACTGATGCTAAAGCTGAAACTCCAATACTTTGGCCACCTCATGCAAAGAGTTGACTCATTGGAAAAGACTCTGATGCTGGGAGGGATTGGAGGCAGGAGGAGAAGGGGACGACCGAGGATGAGATGGCTGGATGGCATCACCGACTTGATGGACGTGAGTTTGAGTGAACTCCAGGAGTTAGTGATGGACAGGGAGGCCTGCCATGCTGCGACTCATGGGGTCACAAAGAGTTGGACACGACTGAGCAACTGAACTGAACAGTTAATGACAGGCTCATGTCATTCTTGAGGCTTGTAAATTTCCCTGTATGCTTTGTTTCTGAAGATAACCACTTGGAAAGTCTAGTTGAGGAACATCTCATACCAGAGATGGTACTCTTGATTTGCTTTGGGCTGAATGTGACACAAAGCCAACTCAAACTAGCCTGAGCGATATCATCGCAAATGATAAGAAGTCCAAAGCAGTTCAGGTGTGTCCCCAAGGCTCTTCCCATCTCTGCACGGCCACACTTCAACTCGAGGCCATACCCAGATGGCTGTAGCAGTTCCAGGAATCTCAATACAGACATGATAATGTCTGCAAGAATAAAGACAGCCTTTTCCTGTGGCCCTGTTTCAGGCATGAGGAAACATTTCCCTGATTAATGATCATTGAGTCACCTGTCAATTTCTGAACCAGTCACCCATAAGAGGGGTTGCAGTCACAAAACTGGCTTGAATGAGTCATCTTGGTGGAAAGGATGCTCAGGGTCAACCTCCTTGCCCATCACACTAGGCCTTTACCTGGGAGCAGTGGGCCTCTCTCCTCTTCACCTCTGAGCATACCTTCTCCCAGGCAGCCAGATGCCCTCCTAATCAACCCCAGAGATCACCGGGGAGCAATGTCACAGCCAGATGTCTAGAGAGTCCCTCAGAACCACCACTGCATTTCAAAAATGTCCTGCCCAAGTGTCCATCACTGATGAATGGAGGCACAAAATGTGGAATATTTACAGTGGAATGTTATTCAGTCTTAAAAAGGAAGGAAATGCTGACACGTGATATGACATGGATAAACCTTGATGACATCATGCTAAGTTGAATAAGTGTTAGTTGCTCAGTGGTGTCCAACTCTTGGTGACCCCTGTGGACTACAGCCCGCCAGGCTCCTCTGTCCGTGGGATTCTCCAGGCAAGAACACTGGAGTGGGTAGCCATTCCTTTCTACAGGGGACCTTCCTGACCCAGGGATCAAAGGCGGGTCTTCTGCATTACAGGCAGATTCTTTACTGTCTGAGCCACCAAGGAAGCCCAGTCACAAAAGGACAAATATGGTATGATTTCACACAGAGACAGAGAGTAGAACAGAGGTTACCAGTTGGGGAGGGAGCGGGAATGGGGAGGAACTATTGAATGGAGATGAGTTTCACTTTCAGATGATAAAGTTCTAGAGATGGAGAGCGGTGAAGGTTGCGCGGCATTGTAAATATGCTTACCGCCGCAGGGTTATACATGTAAAAATAGTTAATATGGTCAATCTTATCTTATGGATATTTTACCAGAACAAGAAAAGTGCCCTCTGGATGTCTACTAACTCACTAATCACTGGCAGCCTTAGTGAGAATTGAGTCTTTACCAGGGACGTTCACACCCCACAGAGCAACCACTTGGGAGCTTTGATCCTCTGTAATCTCGCCATGATTTAACTTCATCAAGGCTTTGGGCATACAGGAAGAACCCCTTTTTCTTCTCTGATTTGAATGCCATGCTGATTAAAGAGGCCCAACCCACAGGGAGGCAGCATCTGAATGCCAAAATGAGGGCCCCTAGATAGGGGCACTCACAGCTTGGGGACTCCAGAACACACGGCGTGCCCCCCCCTCCCCCCGGCCCCTAGTACAGCCCAGTCCCTCTAACTCTTCCCCTGCAGTCAGCCTACTCAGAGGCTCCAGGAGACGGTATGTCACTCCATTGAATGAGGTGCTCTGAGACCTGGGGCAAGAAGAGACCATCAATCTACCTGCCAGGGGTGGCTGGGAGAGGAGTCGTGTTCTTTTCTGGTGATCCCCGTCTGACTACCGAGCCAAGGAGAGAAGCACGGGGTCAGACAGAGTTGCTTCCGAAGCTCATGGATTTCTGGGAGCAGAAGTCATTATGTCGAGGGAGTCTTATCTGGGGCTTTGCATCCTCAGCAGGAGGTTGTCTTTCCCAGTCTATACAAGCAGAAGAATGATGGAGTGGGCAGCCCAGGAGCTGGGGGGCGGGACTTGGCCCCAGGCCAGCTCCCAGGCGGGCTCTGGGGAGAGCTCACCACCAGACATTGCCTATTAGGGCAAGAAGGCTCTGCAGATGTGAAAGGCCAAATCTGTGGTCACAATGCAGTTGCCTCTGATATTTTAGAAGTTCAAATTAGCCACTGTAGGTCCCAGTCACCTAAAAGGGGCTGGAAAACGGGTGAGTGAGTAAGACATACAGTTCTGTAGAAACAGCTGGTTGCTTTATTCCTTCGGAACTAGCCCTTTGGGAAACCTTGTATCTGATGGACTCCCAGGAATCCCCATTCCATTCTCCCCAGCAGGGGTGGTATAGGTGGAGGCTGGCCCAAGGCCGCTGCCCCAAACTTCCCTGTTGCCTCTTAGCCATCCAATACTTTGCTACCCAAGGGCGAGCCAGGCCTGGCTGCTGAATTTAGGGGCCTGGCCCTCTCTGTCCTGCCTCTTTCTCATGCTACCCACCCTGGGTGCTCTGCTGGGGTAGGGGCTGGAGAGTGGCCTGTGAGAGACCCAGGCCAGGCCAATTGGTCTCTCTGAGAACCCTCGGCTCCCAGCCGGGGTGCTTGCTAACTTCCTGCTCCCCTTCCTGCATCTCCCTATTCTGTGTGCAATGGGGTAGGGCACAGTGCTCACCTTCACCTGTGCCAGGCCTGGCACACTCTCCACCCTGCTCATAACATGGGATGGAGGGTGACAGTCCATCCCTGTTCTGTGAGCTTGTCCCGTGAGTGCCCGGCAGGCCTTCCCCTGGAGGGTGATGAGGTCTGCAGCCTCAGAGTCCCCTGATACCCAGGCTGGTGCTCCCTTCCACTTCTCTGATTCATTCCCTGTCAGAACCTGACTCCTACCCACTCTGGGCTTCAGGAGTCCTCTCACAGCCCCAGCTCAGGGGCAGCCCTGGGGATGTTTAGTCTTCAGACTCCATAACAGATTTCTGAAGCACATCCCACTGGCTGCCTGCCCCATAGCTCCTCCAGAAAGGTGCTTCCTGTCACACAGGGCATAGACTGGTAGACAGGCCTGGACTTATGGGCCCAAATCTACTCATCAACATGAGTATCTCCCCCAGGAAACCCCTCATCCTTGTCTCAGGTTTACCTCAGGGGCAGTTTCTGATACTTTGTCCTTTGGCTTGGCCGGCAAGTCGGTTGCAGCCGCTGTGGCCCCTTCCTCCACTCAGCTCTCTCCATTTGAGTGTTGCAAGCGGTAACGTCCCCACCCTCGCACCCCTAGACGAGCATGTTTCTGTGAGGTCGCCACATCCCTCACCTGTCTGCTCATCTGTAGTTTTTACCTACTTCATATCAGTTCCTCTTCTGGAAACAGTGCCCATAGCTTCCTCTGGGAACTTCCTCTCTCTCACACTCAAGCCTTGAAGTTAGGATGGGACTAACCCTCCCCCAGAAGCGCGATACAGACCTGGACCATCCAGACATTCTACTCCCTGGGCCAGAGAGACGGGCACATGACGCAAACCAAGCCCATGAGATTCAGTTCCAGGAGATTACTGGGCCAACAAGGAGGGGGGAAACCCTCTTTAAGACTGGACTCGCTAGTGTAAAAGACATCAGTGTGGAATACCTGGGAGCTACCGTGGAGAAAGAACCCCCCTAAAAATCAAACATAGAGGAATGGAATTAGGGCCAAGAGCGGGGAAGAGAAAATGAGTCCTGAGAACATCTCTGAGCACCTGGATCCAACAAGGCCTGAAATCCACTGTACCCCAAGATGCCACAGTTCCACGAGGCAATACATTTTCTCTTCTTCTTAAGCCAGCTGAATTGGCTTTCTGATATTTCTGGTTGAAAGATAGTAACCCACCACCATGTGTTCCAAGAGCTCTATGTGTATTACCTCACGTATGACATGAAGCCTATGACGTAGGTACTAGTAACATCAAGTTGTTTGAACTGAGGCACAAGAGCTTAACTGATCTTCATGAGGTTAGGAAGAGCAGAGTCAGGAATGGAGGGCTAGAGCACCACTTGGGAGAGCCTCAGTAGACAATAAGTAACCCAGGTGGCAATCCAGATTACCTTATCAGAACTGTCCACATAACACTGTTGCGGGTGCTGAGCTGACTCTCAGATAGTTGTATCAGAACAACAAGCTGAACTTTATAACCTGCAAAAGGGCCAGGACTCAGGCATGGCCTCCATCCTGCATCCTGTGGGGCAAGAGAAGGACGATGTGGTCACACCACACTGCTCAGGCTCATAGGGGCCTTGGGCTCTCTCCCTGCCTCCTGCCACTGCCCCACAGCCTGGGAGGGTCCCTCTCACCTCTGAGCCTTGGTGTCTGAGTCTGTAAATTGAGATGCTTGGACGGCATGTTCCCCAAGAACCCTTTCAGGCCTAACTTTGGCGGCCCTGGTCCTGTGAAACTGAAGAAAGCTGCTCTGGCAGAACCGCCACCACAGGGCCCACGACCTTCCTGCTCAGCGATGGGGCAGAACCACTGGGGTGGGGAGGGTGCTTTTGCAGGTTTGCTCAGAGGTTGGTGGGGTCACCTACATGGGGGTTTTCCCTGTGGCTGACAGAGAGTGCCTGGTCCCCAGGAACTCTGCTCAGTGGCCGACTCAGAGACTCTGGGAACACGGAGAGGTTTCCCTGCCCACCTAACCCACCTGCAGGCCTGTGCACTGGGCGCAGCCCAAGAGAGAGCATCTCCCCCTCTGACCCCGAGGTGTCGGGGGCTCTGCCGTGGGGCAGAGTCTGCTCCCGGTGCCTCCTGACTGGCTCTCTTCTCCATCTCCTGGTGGCACCTGGCCACACAGTGCTGTCAACCTCCCCACCTTGGTTTTCCTGGTTTCCACTGAAACCCAGGGGCCTTCCCAATGGCTCAGCTGGTAAAGGACCCGTCTGCCAATGCAAAAGACACAGGTTTGATCCCTGAGTCAGGAGGATTCACTGAAGAAGAAGATCCCCTGGAGAACTGAAACCCAGCTTCATGAGACCAGCACTGCAGACCCAGGATTTATTTGAGTGACTAAATTTTTGGCACTTCATACACACATATTCAAAACTGTTAAATGCATATAGTAAATATTAGAGAAAACTGAAAAAAGCCCCATACCTGTCCCTCAAGAATCTCATAGTCAAAAGCTCTCCTCTTTCGAAGGTCAAATTACATCTCAATGACCTTGACCCGGGACACCTGTGTTATAAATGCCCCTCGGTAGAGGAAAGTGAGGGTGCCGGCCTCCTTGATGACACAGGTCACAGGTTCTCACAGCGCCCTAACACCGCCATGCCATCAACACTTACTTATTGACTATGTTTGTTCAACAGTGTCTTGCTGCTTGTACACAGAAGCGCAAAGTAGAAGATTAGAAGGGGAAGAGGTTCTCAGGGGTGAACTGGGGGCTACAAACCCTCTGGGGATCCATGAACTAGGACTGGAAAAACTTACTTCTTTATTTTCACTAACCTTTAACTTAATTTTAGCATTTCCTTTCATTATAAACGTAGGTGACAGCTACAATAATATTAGCAGAAGCTGGTCTTAATCACCAATCAAAATCACAGATAGTTCCTTACCACAGTGAGGCTGAGAAGCATATTTGTCAAACTATCGCTGACAGTTATTACTATTTCAAAGTTATAGCCCTTATTAGACTCACTGCTGGATCTTTTTATTTAGTGTATTAATACAGAAGCATGCGGTTTCTTTACACAGATTTAATATTTTGATAACTTTTTTAATATCACTGTTTTCTTTATATGTCTGTGTACTAAAAGTGTATTACAATTATTTTGAGAAGGAATCGAAGGTTTTACTAGACTGCTAAAGGGTCCAATGGCTTCAGAATCCCTGGATCTGGATCTCATATCTCCTCCAGGCGCCACTCTCCAATTACACACTATAGAAGGCCATTTGACTGGATGCTGGGTCTCCAGGTGGCGGGGAAGGAGGGAGGTGTGAGGAGAGGAGAGCCCTCCAGGTGATGTTTGTTCCACTGCCCAGAAGGAAGTGGCCTGGGGAAGGTGGCTTGGTGTCCTTGGGTAGGAACTTTTCTCCCTCGGAGCTCTCCAATCCAAGGGCTGCTGCATCTGTTCCAGGCTCCGAGTTCCTCTACCCACTGGAGGTGCTATGCTCAGACTTTTCTAGCGTACTCTACAGATTTTTATTGTGTTTTCTACGGTGCTTGTGGGCATCGTTGGATGTTCCGACACTGCCAGCGTGTTCTGGATGAGCCCTGTTGCTAAGAAACAAACCCCAGAGGTAACTTTAAACACACAGCCCCGTAAAAGCACATCCTCCTCGCTTGACTCCAGGGTGTCTCTTCTCAGGGCCGCTTAGGTTCAACCAGCAGCTGTTTTCCAAAGGCTTCATTTTGAGCCTCAAGGATAACCCCTTGAACTGCTCCAATGACCCAAACAGGGAGCCGCTTTCAGTCCTCAGGGTGGTGGCCCTGGGCAGAAAGGAGGACACCACCTTGGCCAAAGCTGCCTGCAGACTCCAAGCTGGCGGCTGGTGAAGGAAGGCCTCCTTGGAGCGATCAGCACAGGCTGAGGGGACAAACGGGGCCCTGACATGCAGAGACGCCTTGAGGGACCCACATACCCACCTACATCCTGGGGCTTCTTTTAGGATTTCTAGAAACCCCTGACCTCACCATTTCCTGCAGAGTGGTTCCAAGTTAAACAGGCTTTAGACAGAGTTCAACCTCAACCTCTCTCCCTGGAAGGCTCCAGTCTTCCATGGTGTGTCCACCAGCCAGTGCAGAGCAAGGGCTCCAGAGAGGGACACCACCTTCCCCTCCCAGCCCCAAAGGCAGGGAGGTCCCGCAGGCAGGCCCTGCTGGTAGTGGTCGCCCCTGCTTCCCTTCTTCTCCCCCAGGCCTGGCTCCCGGGACACCACAGATTGAGAGTGCCCAGGAGTTTATCAAATGGGGTTCTGTTTTAAAAATGCAACTTCTCCAGCCCCACCCGACTCCTACTAATACTAACGCAAACTCTCTGGGGACAAGAGTTGGGATGTGACAGCTAACAAGCTTTCCAGGGTTTCTGATACACCCTGAGGTTGAAGAACCACCGTATAAGACCATGCACCAGCCATGTCGCCAGCTGGCTGTCCTGATATTAAATTACTGAGGACCTGCTGGGAGCCAAGCATCATACCAGCCCCAGAGGGCAGAGCTGAGTGAAGACTGATCCTGTGTTCAATAGGCGCACAGTCTAAAGGCCCTGCTGGCTCACACAGCATCGGTCCTCTCAGGGCTGGAATGGGAGGACTGGCTTCATCCCAGTACAAATTCCAAGGACGATAATATTTATTTGTTAAGCAATTTAAAAATAGGCAAAAAAAAAAAAAAAAAAAAACCCCAAACCTAAATAGAGATTTCTCCAAAGAAGACAAATGGCCAGCAGGTACAGCAAAAAGTACTGAACATCCGTAATTATCAGGAAAATGCAAATCAATGAGATATCACCTCACACCTGTCAGAATGGCTGTTATCATGAAGACAAGAGATAACAAGTGTTGGAGAGGGTGTGAAGAAAAGGGAACCCTCGATCACTCTTGGGAATATAAATTGGTGCAGTCACTAGGGATGATAACAGTATGAAAGTTCCTCAAAAAATTAAAAATAGAACTACCATATGATCCAGCAATTCCACTTCAGTGTTTGTATCTGAAGGAAATAATATCATTATCTCAAAGAGATAGCTGCATTCTCATATTCATCACAGTATTATAGTCAAGATATGAAAAGAGCCTAAATGTCTGTCAATGAGAGAATAGATGAGAAAATGTCATATATATATTCACATATATATATGAATGTTATTGAGCCTTTAAAAAAGAAGGAAATCCTGCCATCTTTTACAACATGGATGGAACATGAAGGCACCATGCTGAGTGAAATAAGCCAGACACAGGAAAGCAAATATCATATGGTCTCACTCACAGAATCATAAAAAAACTAAAAGCCAGATTCCTAGTAACAGAGAGTAGAATGGTAGTTACCAAAGGCTGGGACATAGGAGAAAAGGAGAGGTAAAAGACAATCCTTTTATAGCTTGGGGAAAAATGTAATCCTCACTGTGTTCCAAGCACAGTTCTAAGACTATGTGTAATAGCTCATTTCATCTTCTACAAAGTAGGTACTATTATTATCCCCATTTTGTAGATGAAGAAACTAAGGTACAAGCCGTTAAGTAACTTGCTCAATGTCACACAGCTATCACATGGTAGAGTGGAATCTTGGCCCTCAGCAAAATAAAGAAGCAATACCCTGAAAAGGATCACTAGGATTTGGGAAAACGCACATAAAAACTTGGGGATCCCCAACTCCCCACATCAAGTGCCCTTCTTGTTCCCAAACCCAAAGGGGGCCTCTCCCTCCCACACACTCTTTTCTGGGCAGTGTAGCAGGTGGTTTTGCTTCTAATTTATTTTTCACATCCCGAGAGTGAAATCTTCCCATTCCTGGTAGGGAGAGTAAGGGCCAGCCTGGCCTTCCTGCACCCTGAGCATCTCAGATGGCAATGCCCCAGGGCAAAGCTCCCCACTGCAGTGCGCACCTGGGCCTCCGCCCCACAGCAGGGCAGCTGCCGCTGGCGGGGGTCACAGGCAGAAAGGCTCCAGTCCCCGAGGTTGCTGTGTTCTTGGCTCAGCAGGCTCCTACCCTCTCGGAGCCGCCCACCAGCCCCTCCCATGCTGCCTGCTACTGATGCATTGTTAAAAGAAAAGGGGGGAAAAAAAAAACCTCTAAATTAAATATGTGCTAAGGGAAGAGGCTGGAACAGTGCTCCAGGCACCATGCTGGTTCTGATTCCTACTCTGGACGGGGCAGAGAGCCACTTTCCAGCAGCTCTCTATGCCAAATTCCTCTGGGCTATATCAGGGCAAATTAGAATGCCTGGGAAGCCCTCTGGGCAGTCCTGGAAGGCATCACTGCAGGAGAGTCCCCTGGTCCTAAACAAGTCATTCCACCCACGGTTGACGGCCAGACACAACCCAGGCATCCGACAGGAAAGTCCCAGCCACAAAGGTGCCAGCTCTCCACCTGGCATCCACAGGTGGACCCAGCCCAGGTCACCCCCAGAAGGAGCCTTGCCCCAAGCCTCGCTTACCCTAGAAGCACCAAAGGGCGCCTCACATCTCTCCTTCACATTCGTTTTCAATAAACACCTTAACAACAAGATAGCAGCAGTTGCTGTCTCCAGTCTGTACACAGACAGTCCACTGGGTGAGGGGGAGACTATGAGTGGTGTAGCTGGGGCTCTGCACCTTTCCAACCTGTGCAAACCGGAACGTGCCCTTGTCCTCTGCACATTGGGGGCACCACCGTGCAGGCTCACGTGTGCACACACTGGAGAGCAGACACAGCCCCCTCCCGGTATCACAGTTCGACTTTCAAGGAATGGAGATCAGCACACTGCCAGACAGGGAGTCTGGCACATCCCCTGGGTGGCCCTGTTCGTATTTCTGGCGCTACATAAATAATAACAGTCAACACAATGGCTTTCTAGTAATTCATAATTCCTTATGATTCATAATTCTGTATGATTCAAACCCCTCGGCTGTGTCCAGGTGCTCGATTAGGCAGCTCCTGGCACTGAGTGCCCAGCCTGCTCACTAGAGAGCCCTCAGTGGAATTCATCTCACACTGACACACTTCCACTTTTAACTCCTCTTACTGGTCATTTCTCTTCCAAAATATTTTTAGTTTGTAGAAAATCCTCTCTTATTCATTCTGCTTCTCCCTCCATGGCTTTGTATATTTCATTTTCTGGGAGATGAAGTTTCACGGAGAAGCCCCTCCGTTTGTGAGCTGAACAAATATCTAGCATTATTGGTAAAAAGTTGGGTGCCTCTGGGACCCTCTACCTCTTCTTCTAATTAAATCTGCTTTTCCTTAACTGCTAGTGTTCAAGATGACTATAAAACTATTTCTGGTTCAATATGTTCTTCTTTTGTCTAACAGGAATATTGCTTTGTTTTGATTTCCTATTATTTTCCATTACAGACCAGCATTTTAACAGTATTGTGCATTAAATAGGATTTTTTATTTTTAACAAATCTGATTAAAAGGAATAAAAGAGACCTCAGGCTCTTCACCATTCCTTGGGCAGCTCCAGAGTGTCTGGTTCTTAAAGGTTTTATGAAATTCATGTTTAGAGAGACTGCAGGTCAGTGCAACCCGGACAGGACCATTAACTAAGATCATGCCCACAGTCCAGCACTGCACTGGTTCACCTGGAGAGCAGACTGGCCTCCTTTTCTGCTAATCATGTCCACTTCCCAGAAGCCTCTCAAGTCAGTTGTATTGTTTAGAGACCCAGGTCTCTGCCATCACATGGATTCTTGGAATCAGATTTGTAGCATTTGAGGGAGCACCACGGGTGGCTGCCAAATTCACCTCCTACTTTCCCCGAGCCATATCAACCTCAGCCTTCAATGTGCAAAAATCTCCACAAAAATCATGTTTATGGAAATTATATCGCCATGGCAACTGTAAAGGTCTCACAAGTATTTTTAAAATAGCAAATTAACAAAACCCACTCATAAAAATCTAAAATCTGTTCCTTTATGAGCATTAGTGAACACACAGATTCTAACAAATACCAAATGTGTTTTGTGACATGATGGCCGAATGTCTGTAAAAAGTGCTCCTGATCTTGGATTAACTGGGGACAGAGGGTTGGATCTGTGAGAGCAAAGCTTGATTTTTCTAATAAGAGGTTGCATCTTGGATATATTCTGGAAAATAACACCAAGATCTTCTGGTGCAGAAAAATATGGGTAACAGATCTGAATTGCTGAAATACTAATTTCTTACTTTCTATTTTCACATCACTGATATTATTACCTTCCCCACTCTGCAAGACTATTCCATTTTTAACTCATAGGTTTTTAACAGTTGCATAAGCTTCTGCCGCTGTGATTTAGCCTGGCTGAATCTCTATTATAAAACCTGCTTCTCAAAAGTCTGCACACAAATCACAGAGGAGGAGGGAAAAAAAACCACACCAGATTCAGAGGTATCCAACCAAAACCTTTTTTCTTTTTAAAAATGTAATTGGTATGGCTATCAAAGGGGATCCTTTTAAATAGATGACGCACTAATTTTTGGTGTCTTTTGTAAAGACTTAAAACGCAATAGGCGTATTTTGATGACTCTTCACGTAACAAGGAATCGTTGAGGGTTTTAACAACTCAAACAGTGGAGGAAGAACAATCAAACCGTGTACCTGATAACTTCTTTCTTTAGCTGGTCTCATCCTCCAAAGTGTGGTGGAGGGGAGCAGGGATAGACAAAGGAAATTGTGAGGTGGGGGGTGGGTGCAAAAACAAAATGATGGGTCCTCCAGAGCAGCACACACACTGGATTCAGGTGGTGATTTGCTCTCCGTGAAGCTAAGGTGGAGAAGAGAATCACTACCCACTCCAGTATCCTGGCCTAGAGAATTCCACGGACAGAGGAACTTGGCGGGCTACCATCCATGGGGTTGCAAAGAGTCGGACACGACTGAACGACTTTCACAGACACAGGACAGTAAGGTAAAATTGCACCTGGATGCTGCAACTTCCAAAGTGATCCTAAAGACAGAGAAATAGCAAAAAGTTGCCAGTGAATGGGGGGCTAGTTCTTAAAAGGCGGACGGTATTCAGACTCACATCAGGAAAAGAGGGAGAGAGAGAGCGGGCTGCGTGGCCAACAGGCTCCAGGATGAAGGAGGGCGGTGGCTCCTGAGGCAGCGATGATGCTTCCAGCAATCAGAATCTGTGAAGGGAACTGAGGGCAGGGAGAGGTGGGAGGTGGGGGTGAGGGGAAGGTGCTAGGGAAGGAGGGGCCGCCCAGAGATCTCTGAGCCAGGGCCCGCCACTGTCCAGGGAGGAACTGGGGCTGGTGTCTGTTGATGAAAACCCATAAAGGAAAACACAGAAGGAAGATTTCTGGCCCCGGGGTGGGGGTGGGGGTGCCGCTCAGCACCGTGTCACCCCCCTCCCTGGCCCATCCCCTCCCCCCCGCACTCTCAGGAATGTGGCATCTCACGAGCACGAGAGCCATTTGGAAGCTGGACGCCCACGCTTTTCTGGCTTCGTGTACTGGCTGTTCCAGAGCTTCCAGGAGGAAGATTGTGTTAGAAACCAACTTCTTAGCAAAACTGGGCTGTGGGGGGAGCGGGGTGTGGACAAAGGTGGCAGTGGTGCCGAGCTGGTGGCTCAGGTTCCCACAGCCCAAGTGGGGGTCTCTGTGCCAGTCGGGGTCAGTGACTATTGACAGAGGTCTGAGCAGGACCAGGAGGACCACCAGGGAGAGTGAAATGCTGATGTTTTGCAACAGAAGGAGCAGGAAGCGGGGTGTTGTCTGAGTCTGGAGAGGGCTGGGTGCAGGAGGAGGGAGTGCTGGACTGAAGCTGCGGTCACAGCCAAGCCGAAGGAGCTAGAAGGGCCAACACCCAACTTCTCTCTTCCTTTCCTCTGACCCCTGCCAGTGCCTCCCATTGGCCGACACACCTGGAGCAGGTGAGGTCACATGGAAGTCAGCCTCCAGGCCAGGGATGGGTGGAGAATGGATGGCAGGTGGGGGAAGAGGTGGGGGTGGCCTCCTCTCCTGCCCGCCTCGGCAAGGGCAAGCCTCACTCAGGCCCTCCGAGCATGAAAGCAGGAGATGAGCCAGGTGGCAGGAGGGAAGTGAGCCAGACAGGCTGCTGGAGCAGTGCCCCCATTCACGTCCTGACTGACAGGGGCATGGTCATGGGAGCTTGATCTTATTTCATTAACCATCTCAGCACAAACAAGGCGGCAAGGACACTAATCACTTTCCTTTGGATGAGTACAAAGTGGGGCCCATGGATGGCGATGGTGCTGGGGGAACACCATTGGGCCAAGGGTGCTGTTACACATACCTGGAACCAGGAGCCAGGATTTGGGGTCACAGCCTGGCAGGGGCCATGCTCCTTCTCAGCTCATTATCACTTCTTCGCAGGTGTGGCTGGGATCCTGCTCCGTGCTGTGGGCTGGGCCACACTCCAGGGAACACAAGAGAGGAGTAGCTGAGGAGACAAGACTGACCCATGTGAAATCACCCATGTGATTTCTTGGTGTTCAATCGCTAAGTCAGGTCTGACTCTGTGACCCCATGGACTGCAGCACGCCAGGCTCCTCTGTCTTCCACTATGTCTCGGAGTTTGCTCAAATTCATGTCCACTGAGTCGGTGATGCTATCTAACCATCTCATCCTCTGCACCCCCTTCTCTTTTGCCTTCAATCTTTCCCAGCATGAGGGTCTTTTCCAGTGAGTCGGTTCTTCACATCAGGTGGCCAAATATTGGAGCTTCAGCTTCAGCATCAGTCCTTCCAATGAATATTAAGGGTTGACTTTCTTTAGGATCGACTGGTTGGATGTCCTTGCAGTCCAAGGGATTCTCAAGAGTCTTCTCCTACACCACAGTTTGAAGCATCAATTCTTCAGCACTCAGCCTTCTTTACGGTCCAACTCTTACATCTATACATGACTACTGGAAAAACCATAGCTTTGACCATGTCGGCATGTGATAGACTAAAAAACCCAAAGTTTGAGTGACGGGTAGGCCAGGTAGTCCAAAAGAGTAAATAAATTCTCGATTTTAATGTATATTCTACCCATCAACCCTATCCTCTCCCTCCACTCTGTGTTCACCATCTCCAGACTTACAGTAAGAACCATGTGCATCTCCTCCATGGTTGGCGGTGGTATCAATGCCCTGATGCCTAGGGGTGGTGGGTGAGGGACTCCATGCAGACTATGAAATGATGGGACGCAAACAGCACTGGGGAGATGTAACTGCTCACTCCTTCCTTCCTGGGTCTACCTTTAAGGAGTGCGTGAGTCTACCTCCAAGTCCTTACATCCTTGCATGGGGCAGACCAGCTCTCAGTCCTCAGGGGAACCCACGCAGGAACACTGATGGTACCTTGTGGGAGGTTCTGCATTAAGCTCAGAGGAGAAGCTGGCAGGGAAAATAAAACACACAGCCATCCCATCCAAGTGTGGGCCCAAGCAATCATGACCTTGAGATCTTGCCAAGGCCATGGCTTTTCTTTGCTTTCCTTTACCTCAAATTGATTCCCAAGCCCCAGGATTAGACACCTCTCCTCGGAATGGACTCAGAGTCCAGACACAGGCACTGAGGCCCCAGACCTTGGAAACCTGGCCATGCCCAGCCTGGGAGTTTTGGCATATCAGCCACTTGTCCCGCTTTCTGCCTCGAACCACAGAACCCTAGCTATAGGACCTAAGATGGTTATGTTTATTTTTCTCCTCCCTGAGTCAGGCCACAGTGAGATCCCTGGAAAGATTCCACTTCTACGTTCAGTCCACATTACCTCTCAGAGCAGCCCAGGCCAAAGGGCGAAGGGCGGCTCTCCCATGCTCTCCCAGCATGGTGCAATCATTGATTGTTGACTTGAGGCTGGTTTCTTTGAGGTTTACAAGTGATCTTGGACTTCACACTGAGGTGTCAAAAAGAGGAATTACCAATACCAGAAAGACTTCTCCAAAATAGCTCTGCAGCATTGGGACCTACTCCAGCTCTGGCTGAAGCATTCAGATGCCTGACGGGCCCCCAGGGAAGGCTGGGAAGGCAGCTGGGTAAGTCTCAACCAGCCACTGCAGGGCAGGCCAGTTATGTGCACTGCCCACTGGCCTCAGCCTCCCCAGAAACTTACTTCATTATAATCAAGCCTCTATTTCTTGATAGATGTGCTGATGGAGCAGAGAAATGGCTCACACTTCCAAATGGCTGCAGTAAGCTTCTGCACCCCCTTGGGGTTTTAATGTTTGGCATTCCTGAGAAAATCCCTCTTGGGCATCTGGGCCCTGCAAGCCAATGCCACCTTGTACCATGACTTTTTTCCCCCACGGCCCCAGGTGGTCCCTGACTGAGGTAGAGCTGGTAGACCCCAAGTGATAGGAAAGCACTTACACTGGGTGTAGCCACTTGGATTTAGGTGCAGTTGCTATACCTAAACTATATGAGTTCAGAATGTTGGACTTTTAACCGTATAATTTTTAACTTCTTATTTTAAAATACTTTCAAACCTAACAGAAAAGTTTCCAGAATAATACAGAAAAATCCTGTTTACCCTTTACCCAGATTGCCAGTTTTTTAACACTGGACTAGATTTGTTTTGTCCTTCTCTCTCTTGATCTTTACATATTATTATCTTTTATTCTGAACCATTTGTAAACAGGCTGCATACATCATGGTTTTTTATTCCTTAATACTTCAATGTGTTTCCAAAAACAATTCTCTTACGTTTCCACAGCACTGTTACCAATTTTAGTAAACACAATATGGATACAATGTTTTTTTCTAATCTACAGTCCATATTCCAATTTTGTCAATTGTGCCACTAATGTACTTATTGGTATTCTTTTTCCCTCCAGTACAGAATCCAGTACCCTTAAGATTATACTTTATATTTAATGATCATGCTTTTTTGTATCCTTTAATCCTTACAATGATGATATTGTGATGATACCACATGACAGGTATTTTGTAGAATGTCCCTCAACTTGGGGTTTATCTGATATTTCCTCATGAATAGATTCAGATTACACACCCCTGGTTAGAATACCACAAAAGTAATGTTGCGTCCCTCTCAGGGTATCACCTCCAGAGGCATGCAATGTCTGTCTGTCCATCCTTGATGATGCTAATTTTTTAAACAGCTTTGTCGGAGAAGGCGATGGCACCCCACTCCAGTACTCTTGCCTGGAAAATCCCATGGACGGAGGAGCCTGGGAGGCTGCAGTCCATGGGGTTGCTAAGAGTCTGACATGACTGAGCGACTTCACTTTCACTTTTCACTTTCATGCATTGGAGAAGGAAATGGCAACCCACTCCAGTGTTCTTGCCTGGAGAATCCCAGGGATGGGGGAGCCTGGTGGGCACAGAGTCGGACACAACTGAAGCGACTTAGCAGCAGCATTGAGATATAAGTCACTCTACCGTGACAATGGCCCATTTAATCACACAATGGCTTTCAGCATATTCAGGTGGTGCCGCCATCACCACTGATCAATTTTAGAATGTTTCTGTCACCCCCAAAAGAAACCCTATACTCATTACCAATTATTCCCCCTGACCTCCCAACCACATCACCCCTCTCCCACAACTATTTCCTGTCTCTACGGATTGGCCTATTCTGGACATATCATACAAATGGAATCACATAGTGTATGGTCCTTGGTGACCGGCTTCTTTCTTCTAGCAGGTTTTCAAGGTCTAGGTAATGTTATTTTGTTCACCCAGCCAAGAGGCTGTCTGGTTTCTCCACTGTATGATTCTTCCCCTTGCAAGTAAGAAGCATTCTGTGGAGAAACACTTTAAGATCATGCAGATATCCTGCTTCTCATCAAAATATCCCCCTAGATTTAATTTGATGGCTATTGCCCAAACAAATCTTTATTAAAATGGTTTACTAAGATTGATTGCCTCAACTGCTCCCCTCTCCATCCCCACCTACACTTAGCCGTTTTGGCTGTTGACCCGGCTCTTTCCAGTCCCATGGTGGCTGTCCTCAATGAATTCACCACAGAGCAAGCCCTCTGGCCCAGGGATGGGGAGGCCAACATCCAGCCTCTGCCCCACATCCCTCTCCTGAGTAGCTGAAACACCAAGGACCCTCAAGAGACACACTTGCTGTGGCACAGCCCTGCTCTAGTCCTGTCTCAGACCTGGGAACGGAATCCCTTCCTTCTGAGTCAGGAAGGCTAAGAACTGACGTGAATGCCCATGTCCCTCGGGTAAGGGACACACTTACTAGGTTAAGGGAGTAAGGATGTGCTCTTGACCCCACCTTCACAACCAGAAGTCAGCTGCACACACACCTCCCCTTCGACAAGTGCTTACTAGACCCTGCCAGGTGTTGTGGGAGGTGGAAGGTAATATAGCATGGCCCCACCCTTCAAAGAGATGATTCCAGTACAAAGATTAAGACAACAGAAGAACAGAATTTAAGGAAAACAAGAGAAACGTCCTAAATGGCCTGACGGTCCCAGGAAGGAGGAGCACCCAACATGGGAATGGTCAAGAAGGGCTTGGAAGAGCAGGGCCTTGGAGATGGGCCTGGGAGGTGGGCAGGATTTAGACCTGGTGAAGCGGGAGGATGCTCCAGGCAGAGGTCCAGAGGGGCACCATAAAACTATGTGCTTCATTTTGACTTAATTAAAGGGAGGGAAAGAAGAAGCGAAATTTGTTGAATCCTGGTGGGTCCAATGTGGAATGTGAGCTTAGTCCGTGGACAATAGAGAGCTGTTGCAGGTTTCAGAGAAGCAGAAAGAAATTGGCAGAGCTGAGCTATGGGCAGAGATGGGCTTAATCTGCTAACATGGAAATTCTATTAAAACCATAAGCACACTGAGCTGTAGCCCAGGAAGACCCACGTCCATCTGAGGTGCTATGGGTGTGCCTTTCTGCCGCCTGGCCGAAGGGTGACTCTTAGGCCCATGCGATATCCACGACCAGGGCCAGAGCCCATACGGCCCCAGGGAGAGGGGCATCTCCACCTCAGAAACGGCCCACGTTTCAACTCATGCCACCGGTGCCATGTTTTTGTGTTTTCACTGAGAAAGTTTTCCTTCTTGCCGAGATGTTTCTTTTTAAAACAAAACAGAAAATAAAACATGACAACCTCCCAAACAATGTTTGTTCCGGAAGGCTCCAGGTGGCTCATGTCTCGCCCATCTGGGCCTCGCCTTCTGAGACGCAAATCCCTGACTAGCAGAACTTGGAGGCAGTCGTGACCAAAAGGTGCCCCAAGCAATCTCCCTTCCTCAGGAGCACCTGCCTGAAGGTCACAGGAAGCTCCCGAGGTTCTGAACAGAAAGTGGCCAAATGCTGAGACTGGAAGGCAGGGCAGGGAGAGGAGCAAGAAGCTCTGGATTTGCTAAACACCACCAAGCCGTGCATGCTGAAAGTGATATTTATGGTAGGTAGCTAGATCTCAATAAAGCTTATGAGGGGGAAGGCTGGGGCAGTGAGAAGAAGGGACTCTGGGTGATGGGACTGGATGTGGTCGCTGATGAGTCACATGTTGTCCCCTGCAGCCCTCATCAAATCTTTATAATACCTGCACACTCGTTTAATTTGACAAATAAGTAATTAACCCTCTAGTACAGGGCTTCCCAGATGGTACAGCGGTAAAGAATTTGTCTGCCAATGCAGGAGACTTTGGAGACATGTGTTCGATCCCTGGGTTGAGATCTCCTGGAGAAGGAAATGGTAATAGACAAAGGAGTCTGGCAGGTTATAGTCTATGGGGTTGCAAAGAGTTGGACACAACTGAGCAAGCGTGTGAGTGCGTGCGCGCGCACACACACACACACAAGTTCCAGGCACCAGGGTGGGCAGGAAGGCCTGGGGCTGGGAAAGTGATGTGAGGTTGTGGGTAATGGTCCTGGAGGAGGCCTGTTCTCTGTAAAATGAAGTGGTCAGATGGCCCTAAAGCTTCCTGACCCTGGGAAAGATGGACCATTTTCTTTATTGAAGTTTCAGGACAAGTGACAGGCTCTTCTCTGCAACACCAAATCATTCTTGGCTTCAGAGTTAAACTTCTCAGTCAGTGAAGATCAAAGCCTACAGAAGGCCTGGCCATGGACCCTACACATTCCAGGTTCTAGGACAGCCCTAGTCTCATGTCATTTTATTCTTTTCAAAAAAAATGACTTATTCAATGAACTGAAGACCTTTCACAAAATAAATGCATGTAAGTATCCATCAACAGACGAATGGATGAAGATGTGGCATATATATACGATGGAATATTACTCAGCCATAAGAAAAGAATGAAATATGCTATTTGCAGCAACATGGGTGGACCCAGAGATTATCATACTAAGCGAAGTAGGTAAGAAAGAGAACAACAAATACCATACAATATCACTAATATGTGGAATCTAAAACACAGCACAAATGAACATATCTATCAAACATATCCACCAGACAGAGGACTGACTTGTGTTTTCCTGGGGGGTGTGCAGAGGCTTGGGAGTTTGGAATTAGCAGTTACAAACTATTCAATATAGGATGATAAACAGCAAGGTCCTACTGTATAGCACAGAGAACTATATTCATCATCTTCTGATAAACCATAATGGAAGAGAATATGAAAAAAGAAAAAAATATATATATATTTGAATAATTTTGCTGTACATCAGAAATTAACACAACATTGTATATCAATTATACTTTAATAAAATTAATTTAAAAAATGAAATTCTGTCATTTTCAACAGTGTGGAAATGTTACCTGAAGGTTATTATGCTTAGTGAAACGTCAAAGATAAATAGGCTTCCCTGGTGGCTCAGATGGTAAAGCATCTGCCTACAATGTGGGAGACCTGGGTTCGATCCCTGGGTTGGGAAGATCCTCTAGAGAAGCAAATGGCACCCCACTCCAGTACTCTTGCCTGGAAAATCCCATGGATGGAGGAGCCTGGTGGGCTACAATCTATGGGGTCGCAAAGAGTCGGACACGACTGCGCGACTTCACCTCAAAGATAAATACTGTATGATTATCTCTTATATGTGGAACCTAAAAAAAAAATGAATGAATATAACAAAACAGAAACACAGAGGGAACAAACTAGTGGTTATTAGTGGAGAGAGGGAAAGGGAGAGGGGCAAGACAGGGGCAGGGGATTAAGAGATACAAACTGCTATGTATAAAATAAGCTACAAGGATGTATTGTACAGCACAGGGAATACAGTTAACACTTTGTAATGATTGTAAATGGAGTATGATCTATAAATACACTGAATCACTATTTTGTACACCTGAAACTAATATAATATCATAAATCTGCTATACTTCAATAAAAATACACTCTCCCAAGGCCAAGCCCACCTTTTGCCCAGGTGATAGGGTTTCAAGGCTACAAACCACCAATATGGCCTCCAAGATGAATGAATGGTTTCCTTGGACTCATGAGCTGGAAAGTTCAAACACAAACCTAAGAACTGCCTAACTTTTGTAGTAAGATAATGACAGGTAAAACGTAAAGGGCATTTGGGTGTGTGCCTGTGTGTGTGTGCACACTTGCATGCACACTCACACACCAACCTGATGCTCCCACAGCCTCTTAGCAAACAGTAAAGTTGTCCTCAGAGACATGTCCCTCGCAGAGGCCCAGGGTTTGAGGGTTATAACGGCAGAACCTTCTCATAAATGGTAAACCAAGCTTAGAGGCCAGGCGCTGTTCCTCCCTCACCTCCAGTATGTCAAGTGTGTGAGGTCCAGGCAGGGCCCAGCAGGAGGTCCCAGGTCTTGGCTCTGAGCTACGTGGGACCAGAGGCTGAAAAAGCCTTAATGCTGCCCGCCTTAATGACACTGAGAGGAAAACTCCAGGACTGATCTTGGAAACAAAGGAAATTTTGTTCATGTTAACTGGTAGCAATAACTCCCTTTCTGACCATGGAGTGCTTCGTGGTTAAACAGAACACAATAGCCCTATGAGGTGGTAGAGCAGGGGTTATTTCCATTTCACAAATGGGGAAACAGGCTCAGAGAGGAAGGGGCTCAGAACTACACACATATGAAGAACCGGATCAAGCTCTGGGGCCTCCAACTCCCTGGGGCTTTGTGAATCTGACGCACTAGAGAGGTGACTTAGTCCAGTGCCCTCTAGGTCACCCGCTGTATTTACCCTCTCCCTCGACCACTTACAAGCCAATGTATAAAAGTCACTGCGTCAAGGGACACCTGTTCAGCGAGTCTCCCGTGGAACCTATCCTTTCAAGAGTGGGGTCACGGCCTGGAGAGTGACACTTTGAGGAGTGACCAGGTCAGGTTCAATAACATGAACTGCACCCACGTTTCTTCTGAGATGTTGCAGAATCGGAGCTGCTGTGGGGAGCAGACACGGTCAGCCAGCAGGTGATCCTGAGGAAGTTGGTGTCAGACTCAAGTGTAGACCCAGGAGCATGCCGAGCAGAGAACTGACTCGAGCCTTCTACCGCATGCCCCTCCTGCTGTTGGCAGGTCTGTGCTCCAGCTGAGATGCAAAGTTAAAGGAGATGAGGTCCCTGTACACCGTATGTTTGATAGAGACAGTGCTCTTAAGGAACACAAACTCACCAAAGAAAGGAAGTCTGGGAAGGATGGAGAAAGCCACAATCTTATCTGGAAGGTGTTATGGGCTGAACAGTGTCCCCTCAGAAGTCCTACCTCCCAGTGCCTCCACATGTGACTGTGTTTGGAGATAAGGTCTTTAAAGAGGTAAATAACTGAAATCAAGGTTTTTAGGATGGGCTCTAACTCAATACGACTGGTATCCTTGTAAGAAGAGAGATGTGGACACAAAGACACACAAAAGGAAGATCCTGTGAAGACACATGGAAAAAGTGGTCACCTACAAGCCAAGGAGAGAGAATTCAGGAGAAACCAGTGCTCCTAACACCTTGCTCTTTGACAGTTTCTCTTCTTGAAGCCACCTGGTCCATGGTATGTGTTATGGCAGCCCTAACAAACCAACACAGGCCTCAGTGAGTTGGTGACATGTGAGCAAAGGTAAAGGATATGAACAAGGAATCCACATAGATGTCTGTAGAACAAGTACTCCAGCAAATGCAAAAGCCTTGAGGTGAGAGATGCTTCCAACATAGTCAGGAAACAATGAAGAGGCCAGTGGGCTGGAGTACAGTAAGCAAGAAGGAGAGGAGATGAAATCAGAAAGACAGTGGCAGAGATGCTGTTCCCCACACCACAGTGGTGCTGTGTTATCCAATATGATGGCCACTGTGGCTAGTAGGCACTTGAATGGGGTTAGTCCAAACTGAGATTCAATGCCAGGATAAAATTCACAACAGATTTTTGAGAACCTAGTACACAAAAAAAGAAGCATAAAATATCTTGTCAATAATTTTTATATTGGTACACATTGAAGGATAAAATTTTGGATACACTCAGTTAAGTACAGTATACTAATAAAGTTAATTTCACCTTTTCCTTTTTTATAACATAGGCCCTAGAAAATTTTAGATTATACTTGTGGCTCATGTTGTATTTCTTTTGAAAATTTCTGGCCTAGGATCTGGTGAGTCATCATGAGGACATGAGCTTTTACTCGAATGGTATGAGAGCCACTGAAGGGTTTCCAAGTGACAGGAGCTGACTCACTTGGGTTTTTAAAAGGATCACTCTCACTGCCATACTGAGGACAGACTATGAACAAGGTCAGTAAAGGCAAGCAGCCCATTGAGAGGCCATTGCATTCTGGAGAAGATGGAGGATTGGACCAGCAGGGCAGACACAGGTAGGCAGAAGTAATCAGATACTGACTATATTTTGAAAGCAGAGCCAAGTATTTCCGGACAGACTGGGCGTGGGGTGTGAGAAAAAGAGGAGTCAAGGATGAATCCCAGACTCTGGCCTGAGCTACTGGAAGGATGCCATTGCTGAGATGGGGAAAGATGAGGGAGAAGTAGATCTGGGAAAGAAAATCAGAAGGCTGGTTTTGGGTACATTAAGTCTATGATGCCCCTTGGTTTCCAAGGAGAGATGCTGAGAAGAAGTCAGTTGGATATAAGAGTCTGGAGGTCAGGGGAGAGTCTGAGCTGGAGATCTGGATCTGGGAGTCATCATCACGAGGATTTAATTTACAGCCAGGAGCTGAGCGAGAACATCACAGGGGTGAGTGGGGGCGGAAAAGAGAACAAGATCAAAGAGAAAATCAAGATCAAGAAGATCAAGAAGAGTGCCTGGGGAACTCCCAAGTTTAAAAACTGATGAGATGAGCAAAGGAAACGGAGATGGCTTCACAAGGTATAAAGAAAACTAGGGAATGCCGTGTTCCAGAAGCCAAGTAAAGACAGTGTTTTCAAGGAGGGAGTGAGCAATTGTGTCCAATGCAACTGCAAAGTCTGGGAAGATGAAGACAGAACTGATCACTGGATTCAGCAAATTTGGAGGAGACTGGTGATCCTGATAAGCACAGTTTAGGCAAGTGATGGAGGTAAAAACATGCTTAGAGTGGGCTGAAGGGGGATTGATGACAAAACAAATCTAAAGGGGAACAGAGAGATGGGCAACGGGCAGAGGTGAGGGTAGGATCAAGAGAGCCCATTTGAAAAAGATGAGAGACAATGTCAGCATGTATATGTGCTAAGAATAAGTCATTCAACAAAAGAAAACCGATGATATCAGAAAGAGTGGCAACTCTTCTGGTGTTTTCCTAATCTCCAGAGTATGCTTATATTGCATTTTCGGTTTTATCAACTATAGATGTCATTTATTGACTTTTGTTATGATGTGTAAGAGCTAGCTTACTTCTATCATTCCTCATTCTTTTCCACTCTTATCTCAACATGACCCCACTGTCCTGATACATTACTATTTCAGTGCATCTGCTGATTTCCTTGGTAGCCTTTATTTCTTGGTCCATTAACTTCAGACAGCATCACTTGATCACTTACTTCACATGAGGAGGGTATTCACACCTCTACCCTACCCTCTACACGTTAGTCAGCTGTGGTAGGTTGTGCTGGGAAATAACAACACTAACACAACAGCAGAAAAATCTCAGTTTTATTTCTCACTCATGTGACATGTCATGCCCTGCTTCCGTTGTCCTCTTTATTCTGAGAACCAGGTAGAAGAGCACATCTGAGACCTGCCATTCTCATGAGAGAAGGAAAGAACAGTGGCAGAACCTCACAATGCCTCTGAAAATGTCTGCTCAGGCCCAGCATATGTCACTCCCACTCACTCACTTGGCCAAAGTGAGTCACATGGCCAAGCCTGATAACGTTGGGCAGGGAAGGAAATCGTCTCCTCCCACAGGAATCATGGCATTAAGTGGGTATGTGACATCATCTTTCAGTTCAGTTGCTCAGTTTTGTCCGACTCTTTGTGATGCCATGGACTGCAGGCAGGCTTCCCTCTCCATCACCAATTCCCAGAGCCTACTCAAATTCATGTCCATCGAGTTGGTGATACCATCCAACCACCTCATTCTCTGCCATCCCCTTCTCCTCCCACCTTCAATCTTTCCCAGTATCAAGGTCTTTTCCAATGAGTCAGTTCTTCTCATCAGGTGGCCAAAGTATTGGAGTTTCAGCTTTAGCATCAGTCCTTCCAATGAATATTTAGGACTCATTTCCTTTAGGATTGATTGGTTGGATCTCCTTGCAGTCCAGGGGACTTTCAAGAGTCTTCTCCAACACCACAGTTCAAAAGCATCAATTCTTCAGTGATTAGCTTTCTATTCAGTCCAACTCTCACATCCATACATGACTACTGGAAAAACCATAGCTTTGACTAGACAGACTTTTGTTGGTAAAGTAATGTCTCTGCTTTTTAATATGTTGTTGGTAAAGTATGCCTCTGCTTTTTAATATGCTGTCTAGGTTGATCATAGCTTATCCATAAAGTCATAGCTTATCTTTCAGTGGATACATGGAAATAACAATTTATTCTATCACAATCTACCTGTCAATTTCTATAAGCTGTTTTTTTTTTAAATTTTATATTGCCAAGGAAAAAAATCTTACATCCACCTTTACAGCTATTATTAAGTAGTCTTCAGTGCTTTGCCTGTGGTTGGTTTTAGAAGTTAAAAACCACTGAGATGCATTTATGTCATTATGACTAAGCAAATACTCTTCACTACAGAATCAAAGGGACCCATATTGTGCACCACTGTTCACAGACCAACCTATGCTCTTAAAAGAGCCTTTCTTATATTCCACCACTTGCCTAAAACCAGGTCACAGTTTGATTTGCTTCCTATTTAAGCTATACCTTTAATATTGTGTTTTTGTTTTTCCCAAAGTTGTTATTTTTTCTTTTTTTAAATTGTTGATAGAAGAAACATCTGCCTTCTGCATCATATCCCTAATATTCTCAAATTCTTTTTCATTTAGTGTTTGGAATCCTCTATTCTTTTTGAAGGCTACTGACCTCCTGATATAATTGGGTATTTGCTTCATTTGGAGATCTTGATACTTTTACACAGCTTTTTGTCTTTACTGCAGTTACTAATTGCCTTTTGTTTTTCTTGCTTTCTGTTTTGTATCACCACTTTAATCTCTTACAGTGTACCAGTAATACTCCCTACTCTGTGGAATGTCCTTTTCTCCTATCTTCCTCAGAAACCTCATTCCTGGAGCCTTCTACCCTCCTACAGTAATGAAGACTGACTGCTCTCCAGGCCTGCTGGACAATTTTATCTTGGGTTGCTTTTCATGGTTGCTTTCAACTGGACACACTATTCCCTGGATTTCACACCTTCTTTTTTGGTTTATTCTCTTATTTTGCTGAGATACATCCTCAAATGATTTTGTTAAAAAGATTGACTAGGATGTAAACTTCATTGGCTATTTCACCCTTGGGACTGCCTCACTTCTATATAAAATAAAGGCCTTGGACCAGACGATCTCTAATGCCTATTCAAGGAATATAATTCTGGTTGGTCAGTGTGCATTCTATAAATAGTATACTATATCAAGGAGAGACTTTAAATGGTTCTTGCTCTAAGGAACTTACAATCTACTTGGATAGACAATAAACTCTTGTAACAGTAATAAAAAGGTAACAATACAAAAGATGCCACAAGGTAGGGCATGATTCATCATCAACTAGAGGCTCAGGCTTAAAGGAGAGAGAAGCTGAGCCAGCCTTGATGTGCTGACCAGGGAAAGGAGATCTTAGCTGAGTGCCAAAGAGCAGGCAGTATATAGGGGGGAATTAATTATTTATGAATATTCAGCAGTAGATTAATAGCCAACATTAATCTGATGGAATAGTTAGCAGTCAGTGAAAGTGCTCCTCTGTCCCACTTTCCCTGCCACAGAGTTACCAATATTTTCATTTCACCAAGTCAATCAAGATAGAAACAATTTCAAATATGAAAGTATAGTTTTTCTCAGAACAAATAGATAAACCCTTTGGCCACTTTGGGGCATAACAGTGAACTTCCACTACATGTATGAGCAATTGTGTATACTTACAAATGCCATACCTGTTGGACTACGAAAGTATTGGCCATGGTCTCTGTTAGCAGAGTTTCACTGAACAGGAAACTACCTTCATCCATTTTTCAGATTCATTTTGTATTGTTCCAATGAGGATCCAGAATGACCATAAATCACTTCCCCTTCTCATTGACTCCCCAAGAGAGGAAACATCCCTCTGATGGTATGCTACCCCAACAGCCCTTCTGCTTGGATCAAGGCAGCACCAGGGAATTGTAAGGACTGGGCTTCTCCATGGGGGTCCTGCAGACTGGATGAACCTGAAATGCTGTCAAAGAAGAATGGTGCCTACATTCAGCCCAGCACTGGCACTCCCATCCCATTTGCGAATGAGAAGAACACTTGCAGGTAAGGAAGTTTCCAGGAAAAAGAAGAGTTCTTTGGGCCCGTGCTGCTACCAGCTTCCAGAGAGCAGGAGTGATGTGAGGATGGCAAGTGCTTGGAGCCACATGATGGAAACTCTTAGCAGGGTCTAACCTAATACTACTCCTTCTGGGAGGCATCCTCTGAACTCCCATCCCAGCCCTGGAAGAATCAATTACTGCTCAAATACTGTTCCTGCTGCCATTATAGCAATAACAAATTTAAACAACATTTGTATCAATTTTACTCAACAATCTATGACATCTTGACTGATACATTCATCATCACATCCCCAGTGCCGGGCACGCAGTGGGTGCTCTGTGTTTGTCGAATGAAAGAGTGAACAGATTAAAAGAAGCTTCATTCCTCAAAGGGCAGGGCCAGACATGAATATTCAGTTTTCACAGGAGCATCAGATAAACTGGAGGACATGAAGAAGTGGATCTGGGCTAAGGGAAAATTCTCTAAGGGCTGGGGCCATTCAAACCCCAACAGGGTCAGTTGTTGGGGTGGGGAGGGGGCGGGGGATGGGTGGCAAAAAAAAAAAAAGCCTGGAATTTGCCTGTGCTGTTTTGTTGTCCAATATTCCACTGCAGGTCAAGGGAAGCAGAGAGGTCAATAAATACTCAGAAGAAAGGTCTCAGAGGGCAACCCCCCACCCCATACACCAGAGATGGGACCAGTGCTCAGCTCTGCAGAGGGTCAAAGAGCAAGACGGACCCACGGTCTCCAGAACACTCTCTAATGGCCAGACCCCAAGCTTTATGTAATCTCATTTTATCCTCCCAGCATCCCGGAGGGAAAGGCATCCCTGACTGACAGATAAGAAATACCAGCAAGGATCAAGAAGTCCCTTCAGTGTGTGTGTTGGGGGTGAGGGGGTGGAGGCAGGGGCCCATGCACCCAGTCAGTTGTACAATGACAGCCAGTACAAAACAATAAAATGCCTGGATTTTCAGTCACTGAAAATTCAGAAGTCTGTGTACCCATGGCTCACCTCAGCCTGTTTTATTACTTTTGTAGTTCTTTTTTTCTCTCTCTTTCTTTCTTTTATTCTGGCTTCTTAGAAAGGTTTCTTACAAAAATCCCATAGGATTCTGATCTAACAACAGTAACAAAATGTTATAAAAGGCACGGGCATGCATGCTCAGTCATGTCTGACTCTTTGTGACCCTCTGGACTGTAGCTGGCCAGGGTCCTCTGTCCATGGGATTCTCTAGTCAAGAATACTGGAGCGGGTGGCTATCTCCTCCTCCAGGGGATCTTTCCAACCCGGGGATGGAACCTCATCTACTGTGCCTCCTGCATTGGTAGGTAGATTCTTTATCACCCAGCCACCTATGTAAAGATGGAAAAACTGGGGGGAAGGTGGGAGGAGTTGGCAGAGGGCAGGGGGTGTGGCAGCGGGCCTAAGGGTGGGAAAGGGACCTAGTGAAGCAGACCTAGGAGGTGCCCAGATGAACAGGGGCTGTGGCCTGACCCAGCAGAGACTCGGTGTAGCTCTGCCCACCTGGCACCAATGTGCGTCTTTCCTCAAAGACCATCAGATGGCATTTACTTCACCACTTTAAGAAAAGGAGAATTAAGACACATCCCTGCTGGTGATCTTCACATCCCCGAGAAATGGACAGGCAGTGTGTTTTTCACTCCAGCAGGTGGGAATGTCTGACACAGCTAAATTAGCCTGGGCTTGCCTTTTCACAGGGTCTACATGTGCTTAGAGAGCCGGCCTGACGCACCAACCAGGCTGCTGAAGGCACGACAAGGGGACACCCAACTGAAGGCCCCCTAGCTTTCTGCTCAGACACATACACTTCTCCCTCAGCATCCCCTCCACCTCTCCCTAGTGGGCAGAAAAATGAGCAGAAAGGGGAAAGTGAACCCAACCTGCGTGGGTGGGTGTGATCTTCCCTATCAGCACCCAAGAAGCCCCTGCAAAGCTGGTTAAGAGTGGGGCCGTGAGAAAGGCCAAAGCAAAACAGAAAGCCACTTCTAGCTGACCTCTGTTCTTGGGAACTTGGAGCCTTACAGCGGCAAGCTTTTCTCCTGGGCACAGAGGTGTCTGCCTCTCCAGTCCCGCGCGGAATTGGGGGGTGGAGTGCTCTTAACTCGGAAGAACAGCCGGTGCCAAGTTGGCAAGTTGGGAGTGAGCAGGGAGGGGATGCAGACATATTTGGGTGTGGGGTTAGGAGAAGGAGGGTCAAGAAAACTTCGCATTTCCTCCCTTTGTGTCCCCACTGGGCACTTCTATCTCTGTGATGGGCCTCTGTTTTAAAATTTGGGACACAGGTGCCATCAGGGACCGTCCAGGCCGCCAAAGTCCAACACAGAATTACACCCGCGGGCACTGCACGGTCTCAGGAACGGAAGTGATGGGGGGAAGTTATGGGGTCAGCTCTGGCCAAGTCGGTTCAAACCCACAGGCATCTAAACTAATAAAATCGTCCCTCTTCCCCTCGGCGTCCTGCGGGGGTGCGGGTGGAATCGCCTGCACGCCGGAAGGCGGTGGAGGAGACGCTGGCTAAAGAGCTCTCGCCCCCACACGCCCCTCACCGCGCGAACGCAGGCGAGGCTGTGGGGTGTCTTCTGTCCCAACTCATCTCCCTTTTTTCCCCCAGCCCCACCGACTTCTCCAATGCCCGGGAGCTTGGTCATGCCCCCCGGCGGCCCCAGCGCTGGTCTTGCTGGGGCCCCGCGCCCCTCGGAGGCTGGAGCTCGTGGGAGGGCGCGCAGGGCGGAGAGGAGGCAGGATTAGCCGGGGCCGAGAGAGCCGCCGGGCTTGCCGGCTGACTCCAACACTCCCGTCAAAGTTTGCGGCTCCTCGAGGCCGGATCACCTGGCTCCCAGGTCGAAGGTGAAAGGAGTGTCAGGGAGCCCTGCGCCTCCCTCCGGGCGCCCCCTCCACGCGCCTCTGCCACCTGCCAGAGGGCGCTAGGAGCGCCGGCGCGGCACTTGCAGCCCGTGGGCGCGGCCCGAGGGTCCCTCCCTGACCCCTCCCCTGCCGCCCTCAGCTCCCGGGGCCCGGGGCGCAAGGGGTCGCGGCCGCCGCGTCTTACCCAGTCCCGGCACGAAAGTGTTGAGGAAGAGGCAGATGACGGCCACCGGGAAGGGCATGTAGGGGATGGCGGCGCGCAGGGGCCCCTTCTTCTCGCGGACTTGCACCACCACCCCGCTGGACGAGGACGCCCCTCGCTCCGCCGCCGCCACAGCCGCCGCCGCCGCCGCCGTCTCGGCGTCCTTGTGCGAAGGCTCCATGGCCGGGCGCGCTCCCCTCCCCGGGAGCCCGGCTGCCGCGGCCGGGGCTGCCGCCCAGTGCACAGGGGGCGGGGGGCGGGCGGCTTCAGGGCACTGGGATCCGCGCCGAGCTCAGGCGGCCAGCGCGCTCCGGGTGCGGCGCGGCTCGCCCGGAACCCCGCACGCCCGCGTCCCCACGCGCCCGGCCCTCTGCCGCGCGCTCGGCGGCGCTCCCACACCCCCGGCGGAGGGGCGGGGAGGGCGGCGTG